>OX411546.1:24872499-25472499 GCA_948146395.1 Fragum whitleyi | reverse complement strand
CTATTCTGTCACTCAGCAGCTGTGAGCTCGTCTGTTGTAGGACAAGCTGTTGTTTGAGATGAAGGATTTCTGACTCAGATTCTTCCCATTTCTGTTTCCACTTCAACAGACTGATTTTGTAAGTCGTACATAACTTTTCCACATACTCCTTTACCGCAGTTCCTGGAGGCTTACTTCTGATACATGCAAGGGCGACGGCTACCTTCACTCTGACACATTCATCTGTATAAAGAAAAAGAGGGGATGTGGAAATAAAGGTTTTCTCAATTTGTCTCTGGACAAATAAGACGTAATTTTCCACTTCTCCAGAATAAAAAAAAAACTTATCCTTAAAAAATTGAATGGATAAATTTTGAGATAACATTGTTTTTACAGAGGCAAATGCTGGAATCCAGCATTTTCTTAATTGAAAATGTTTTTTTACCATTTGATATATACACTTTGATAATTTGATAATTCATCTCTCAGATCAATTTAGTACTATTCCAAGTTTTGTCCAGGGATTTACTTTTGCAAAGACATTTGGACATGAAAATGTACCTGTAATTGTCTGCAGATAAAAAAGCCCATGTAAAACAAGTTGGACATGGGAATACAGCACTCCTGGAAAAAGGATATATACTGGAACTAAAATTTAAATCTGACATTTCATTTATTTATTTATTCATTTTATTTATTTATTTATTTATTTTTTTTTGGGGGGGGGGGGATTCGATAGTCTTTGATTTTTAGTTGCTTTTTCCCCCAGTAGAAAATGGCCACTTAAAACTTAAGAGCAAAACCACCTTTTTTTTTCAGATGCAAGAATTTAGTATTAATTTGAAACAAAACATTCATGCGTTAATTTTAAAGTAAATAGATTCCCAACTTATTTTCGGTATTTTTCTTTTTAATTCTAACAGTTTTACGGGCGCAAAGATAGGTTCTTTACTGAAATGCGCAGGCTTACCCGATGAAAAATGCGATGATAAACATGACAGTGCCTCTGTTCATCACTAGATTGCTTAATTTGTGTGACATTTTGTTCTAGATAAAATATCTTTTATATAGCCAAAATGGTAAATGAGTTCAGTTGCGTATTGACTTTTACGCAAATTTTGTACTTGGCTTTCTCAAGTGCACAGGATTAGCCAACAGAACTGTAGTCTATATAGACACCCTAAATGGGTTGAATCCTTTTCAAGAATGGATCACATATGCCTCTTGCTCTTTTTGTTACAATATTTGTCTTATATCGAAAAAAAAAAACATTGTGAAAAAATGAAGAAAATTCTTGGGCAAGAACAATGTGAACTATGGTTGCCAAAGCATTATTGTTCAAAGTTGTCAAAAGTGACTGTGTGTACAAAGGCTCAGATAATATAGATTTCTGTCCTTGAAATATGATGCTATTTAGGGACCAGTATTAAATAAAAATTTTAACCTTCAAAATTGAGACTAGGGTTAAGATATATACCCTTTTCTTGTATCTCCGTTCTTCTTAATAAGTCATTAAAATAAAATAGCATAAATTCAGATTAAACTTACTATTTTTGTACATGTGAGTGTAGAAAAATCATTATTCCATCTGGGCACAGAAATTTTATTAAGTAAACTTGTTCAATTGATGAGAATCCAATTAAATTTTTAACTCTCCCTACTCAAAAATCTGTAGACGCCATTTTTCTATAAACCCGTTCTTATGACGTCATTTATCATTTGAGCTAGCTGCCTGCAGTTAATTTGGTCACAACTTCAATGCAGCAACTTAGCTGTGCATAATGCATATCTAAGAAAACTTTAACACAAAAAATACTTTTTGCATGGGACTAAGTTTCAACCTTCTTTAAGACACTGCCAAAAAATAAGCCATGAATGATTATTTTCGTAAATAATTCTTGCAGCTTACAAAAATACCCATAATGCACCATCAAATGACCTAATTTTCCACTTTTCCCGGCTGCATGTAGTAGTAAGAATTTAAATATCCGGTTAGCATTTGTTTGATTACGGAATGAGGTTTCACACCCTACAATATAATACTCGAGTGCTGCGGACGTCAAAGTAGAAAAGAACGGATATATAGAAATTGGGGATACTGACACACTTGTAATGAGACAATGCAGTTTCACTGTTTGGCAATGAAGTCTTTACTACAGTTTTTTTTTAGGTGTAATAACAATAATTGATTTTGGTCTCCTTTCAAGAAAAGGGTTTTAAAATTCAAAGTTAAACCCACCATTCATTTTTATTTCATATAAAAATTCCCTCACTTCAGCATAGGCTAATTCCTTGAAGTTTTGGTGGCGGGATTTTTTAAAATAACACCACCAACTTCTGCATAGGTCTATTAATTATTTAAAAGATTGAGATGCTAATTAACATCGTGTATTCAGGTTATAAAAAATGCTGGTCGAAGTTTAATCTTTCCAGTTGGCTGTTTTTTTTTAGATTGATCTCTATTTCTTAAGTTGTTGTTGTTGTACTTTGACTCACAGTATTTTTCACGTAATTTTTAATCTGCTTCGTGACCGCCCCGGTTTATTTTGGATCGTTGAAAGCTAATGCTGAACCCTATCAAATTGATCGCGCTTTTCCTAATTTCCAATTTTTGTTTCAAAATGAATCAAAGTGTTGAATAACTAATAGAGCCAACAGTATCTTAAAGGTAAGGACTCGTCAGGGACTGGACTTGGTAAACATGTGAACGAATGTCAAACATTCGTCACCGTATTGTTTCGTTCTCTGATCAGCGTCATCTAAGCGGTATTTAAGTAGAAAATCAGATCATCTTGACCCTAAATTATCGAAAATTTACGTTTAAAAGATACATGTAATGAAAATACAGTCAACTGGCCAATAGCGGATCACTAGTGAGAACTGTGTTGATTATTTTTCAAAGAAACGTGACAGAATCCCGATGTTGGTCTTAGGAGGCAATACAATTTGTACACTTTGAAGTGCAACATACATCTTTAGTCAATCAATCAAAACAGTTGCATCGTCCAGGAAATAGTAGTGTACGTAAATGGCTAATTTACGGATCAATTTGGCCAATAGCGGATCACGTGATAAGATGACTCTGGGGGCTGTCTCAAAATGATTTTGACCTGTCATCACTGTCAAACCAACATGTTTTCTTCCGTTAGAAGTGATTTTTACAATAATTTTGTCATTCCAATATTAATTGAGTAGGACAAAGGAAATCGTTGAGCAGACATTTATTTATTAAGCTTCTTTCTACACAAATTAACTAATAATCAACATTTTGAAGATTTAACTGTCTAAAAAATGTTTAAAACCAAAGGTTTTTATATATTTCATCAATCCAAACTTAAACTACGTTTTTTAGACTGGTTTTTAGACTGCATCAATTTGAATTTGAAATATTCTATTAATTGCCTCCTGTGTTAGAAACATTGTAACAAAATGTTTCATGTAATCATTTTTCATTTTCCAATTCCTGATTTTTCAAATCCTAAAATTATCATTTGCTTCAGTAACTACCCATTTACACATGACACAAATTTGGGCTGGTTGAAATATTAGAAAATAAGCACTGTACCACAATTTAAAAGTATCACTTTTTTCAGTTATGGAAAATTGAAAATATGGACATTTTCAGTTGAAACCATTGGAGAGAAATAGAAATCACTTGTACACTTTCTACTAGAATGACAGTTCTAACAACCTACCTGTTACCAGACAAATTTTCACTTCGTAACTACAGTTTGATCATAGCTGTCGTTACGAGATTTTAGAATAACAACGACGGCATGTATTGTTAAAAAAACTCTTCTTATTCTAGGTAGAAATTAGCATTGGAAACAAAAAGTAATTTGTTACAACCAAATCGCCATGTACACTTTGTTTTCCTGGCCCATGCCAAGCATGGTTCAGAAATCCATATATGTTTACACTTATACCTGTGGCAAATCATTTATTTTGTTTTGCGATATAGTGAATCTAAACACTTATTTAGAGCAGTTCTATTGCAGAACGTTCTGCTATTGTTGAAAACAGTGCCTTTAACTTATTTTCATGATGTAACTGTAACTGTATCAAATTTGATAGAGGCTGCAGACAACTGGTGGGAAGTGATGGGGCCTTAAACATACTTGATGAAATGAAATCTTTAAAGAAATTGTGTGTGGCAAGCAATCGAGGCTTCTTTTACGGTCCTGTTTTCTTTTTTTAAAAAAAGTATCTAAGTATCTTTAAAACATTAGAGTTGTAGATCGATTGACTGATAAAATAATACCCCAAAAGCAGTTACTTTTCTAACCACCATAATTTGAGCCAATTTTTCAAAATTTTCAACACTTATTTCCCTCTGGTTTGATACATGTATATAGGTAGACAATCTGATATCTATGGTCTGATACTACTGTAATCTCCGAACTACCACCTTTTTCATTCAAGACGTACCGTAGATCTAGTTAAGGTATTTTTAGGGAAAAAAACTACCAATGTTATAGCCCTTTAACATTTAGACTCAACGAACAATTTAAAACACCCTTTTTTACAAAAAAAAGAAAGTTTTTGTAAAAGACGAATACCCCAGAAAAGGCCATTTTCATGACCTCATCACATGAGGTTGACCTTGTTATCTGTAGATGCCCACTGTTGAGATCTAACAATATACCAACTATGAACATGGTATCTTGAATAACCTTGCAGTAATTGGCAATGTTGGGGATTTTTTTTGTGAAGTGTTGCAGAAAGACAGACGGAAAATGGTCAAGCAATATTATCCCGATCTTTCAATGTACTGGTATTTAAAAAAAACCAGCCAGATTTGCAAAAATTCTAGGAAATTTCACCAGCTACTGCTGTCAAACAACGACATTCCTTAACAGATAAATGATCTAAATATAGGTCATTTCTCAATTTAATACAATGTTTTCAGAATTAATCAAAACCAGATAAGAATTGGGATCGATAAAATTTCTTATCATTTTTTCTTTAAGACCTTCAATAAATTAAATAAAAATGCATAAGTAGCTAGATTCGGCGCGGTTATCTTTATAAAATATTTGGTTTGCTTATTTTGAGAAGCCCCCTATGAAGCGCACAGCTGATCCGCTAATGGCGAGTAAGGGTTGGAGATTGTTTCTTTTTATTGTGCACAAAAAGGAGGATAAAACCATGCGAAAGCATAGTGAACCAACAATTTATGCCCCCTTTTCGTGATTTCATCCACTATTTGAAGTTGTACTTGTTTACTCGCCTTCAATTTTGCAGACGAATTCTTTTCTTTGAAATTCCTATGACGTAATCTTTCAGTCGAACAGACGCTTGACTAGCGTTTCGTCGGTCTGAAGCACTACAACAATAAATGTGAACTGTCAAAATTTTGTTATGCTACGAAGAGATGGACAGTGTCTTGGGATAGAATATTAGTTTCTTCTTTGGCATTTGCAAGTGAAAGTAATTGAAGATGGAAATCAAAGTGATCCGCTATTGGTCATGATCCGCTATTGGCTAGTTGACTGTATTGGCCATAACTTTTGATTGGTTACAGATATAGTCTTCATATTTCACATGTGCAATGCTTGTGACAAACCCTTTTTGTTGCTATTAATGTCAAGGTCAAGTGTCGGTCAGAATTTAGAAAATTAAAACTTTGAAATTGGCCATAATTTTGCAAAGGTAAGTGATATAGCCTTCATATTTCAAATGTTTATTACTTGTGGCAAGACTTTTTATTAGAAAACTAAGGCAAGGATCTTGGTCAAGGTCAAATTGTCAAGGTCAGTAATTTCCATCATTAAACTTGGCCATAACTTAATTAGGGTCTTCATAATTCACATGTGCCTGTGATAAAACCTTTCTGTTGGTTCCAAATTCAAGGTCACCAGTCAAGGTCATTTTTCAAGGTCAAATTTGTGAAAAAAAAAATAAATATTGGTCATAACTTTTGAATGGCAAGTGATAGGGCTTTCATATTTCACTTGATGATTGCCTTGGTCAAGGCCTTTCTGTTGGTACAAAGTTCAAGGTTATCAGTCAAGGTCATTATTAAAGATAAATTTGTCGGGCCTCCTAGCAAAATTATAAATTTGCATTGAATCGAGTGAAAAGCATTTAAACCTTTATTTTGCCTTAAAATGGCTAAAAAACCTATAAATAACCTTTTTTTTCTTTTTTTTTTTTTTTTTTAATAAAAATCTATATTTTTGCAAATAAGGTCTGATGAATAATTTAAGACCCGTGTTTGCTTTCTGGTGCTCATATGCATTCTTTTAACAGCTGTTTGTGCTTTTCTTGCTTTTCTTTCTGGCTGGCTCACAAACATGACTGCTATTAGAGACATTGGCAAATCTTCTGGCTGCAATACAGGTATATTAGGATTAAGTCTATGCTGCTTACAGGTATTATCAGTTTATTTTTGGTTGAAATATCAATTCATCATAAGGAAGCTCCACTATTTGGAAGGAAGCTGCTAAAATTGTTATCAAAGTGAATAAAAATGACACTAAAAGAACCTATATTTTTGATGAAAAATCTATAAAAGAACCTATATTTTTGGTAAATTGAACCTATAAAAAACCTATACTTTTCCAAAGGGTCACTAGGTGGCCTGATTTGTGAAAAAAATCAAAGTTTAACATTGTACCTAACTAATGTATTGTAAGTGATAGGGCTTTCACATTTCACATGATGATTGCTTATGACAGGGCCTTCTGTTGGTACCAAGTTCAATGTATTTCTATTAAGGTCAAGGGTCATTTTTCAAGGTCAATTTTTTTGGGGGAAAAATCACATTAGCCATAACTTTTAGATGGTAAGTGATTGGGTCTTCATATTTCACATGATGATTGCCTGGGACCAAGTTCAAGATCATCAGTCAATGAAGGTAATTTTTTTAAGGTCAAATTTTTGTAGTTAAATTAAAAACTGATATTTGACGTAACTTTGGATTGGTAAATCATAGAGCCTTAAAATTTCACAAGTGTATTGCTTGTGACAAGACCTTCAAATACATAACAATGTCAAGGTCATTGGTCAAGGTCATTGGATGAAAGGCACTCATTTATAAAATAAAAACTTCACAATATGCTTTAACTTTAGATTGATAAAGACACTAAACTTTTCAAAAGTGATCCCTAGAAGTATTTTGTGCAAAATATGCTCCTTTTTTGACTCGGGTCTTTTTACCATCCAGCACTTAACAGCTGAGCATAGGCTCCGTAGGCAGTGCTCTTGTTTGTTTATCCACCAAAAACATTAAAGATAGTGTTTAATATGAGCTACTGTTATATAAATTAACTAGTGACAAACACTGGTTGGAGATATATGTCCAATAAACATGTCTTTAAAAGAGTTGCTTGATGTGATATCTTTACATTTCTCCCAGTAATCGGTCCTAAACTTTTTCTCCACAACCCTGGGAACCCGTCATCATTTTGCTATTATATCTACATATAAAAGATGTCATGGTAAACTGTTTTGAGTAAATTTTAACTGTTGAGTTAAAGCATACTTTATTATCCAGCACCTATCTGGGCCTTCTCTGGGGGTCGCCATTGTCCCCAAATGCGAAAATGAAATTAATTTGGCAATAAAAAAATGAAATTGGCGAAATAACTGGCGACAAAAATATCCAAACTTTGACCCATCAGCGATTATTTATTTTGACATAAGCTGAGAAGATATTGTGTAGACATGCTCACGAGAGACTGGCAATAAATTTAGGCAAAAGGCATGTGTGTCAACTAGTAACTTCTTGACTACCCTAGTAACTACTTAACACTTCTGTGATTGTTTACAAAAATTAGCTGTCATTTAAATGTTGATTGACATTTAAATACTATCCCCCTGGACGATGAGCTATATAAAAGGAACATAAGATTTTATCAGGCACATTTTTTAGAAGAAAAGTGGCTCTAAATTTGGCTCCTAAAATCCAAATTTGGCTCCATCATTTTCGATTTGGCGAAAGTGTTGGCGGAAAGGAATTTCAGTCAAGAGAAGGCCCTGACCTATTCAGGGAGCATAATCCATCACCCATGGCTCTTGTTTACACTTACATGAAATCTTGTATGTGTTTTTACTTGGCACATAACTTAATTAGCATTTTTGCAAGAGTTGTGACCCCTTATCAACAAAAAAAACCAACATCATTATCCAAAGCTAAGCTCTGGTATCTGCATGCAAATCTCAATCAACCCCCACAAACATTAACCCTTGTCACGCTGAATAAATTTTGGCTTAAAATTTCATCAAAATCAAAGGGCAAAAAGCACTGAAAGTACCAACTATAGGTCAATTTTTATTTGAAAAATAAATCTATTGACATTTCTGGTTTGAAAGTGAGAAACAGGTGGTGTAGACTAACATCGAACTGCACTTATGTGCAGGCTGATGTTTGTCAATAGCTCCTGCCAAAGCAGGAATATTCCGGGATCAGCCTGACAAGGGTTAACAACAACAAAAAAATGAATTAAAATGTTAATAGAATAATTAATCAAATTGCATGTATCAAGGTGAAAGTAATTTGACGGGGTATTCTGTATCATGGTCAACGTTCAGGGCCAAAATTCTTATATTTCTAGGGCTTGTGTTTGATCCATTGCAAAATAATGATATCCAATTGGTCTCAAATCATTCCTTTTAAGTTTTTGATGATATATTGGTTTGATAATTTAAAGCCCATTTTTGTAGTAAATCTGGAGAGTTCTCTTTTTAGTTGAAATTAAAGTTTAAATACCATTGCCTATTGAAATGCCATGTAATGGACATTCCAAATTGAGATAAAGGATATTTTTTGAGTAAATTCTTAATACATTCTCAATTGTATGGCACTGAAAGGTGGTAATCCACCAGGTGTTGATAAACAATAAATTATTATAATGTTGCAAGCAGACAGATTGCTATAACAATACATCAATAATAATAAACCTTAAGTGATTATTGAAGCAAAACATCAAATTTGTGGAAGGAAGTAATAAATGTACAAAAAATGCAGCAGATTTGATGTCTCATCTATCTAGGTAGGTTTTAAAATCATAACTTTTGTAATATAATTATTTTTTAATGATTTGTCAAAAGACAAATAATTGGTTAATTGCAAACAACATTGTAGTTTGACGTTAGGATGTATATGTTTGGGAAATATTTTGGAGTTAATAACACTTAACATAAGAACTAAAATAATATCTGATATATTAAGTATGATCAGAGTTTGACACTTACTACGTTTTGCCACAATCCTAAAGGACATCACTAACCCTAAATTTTACATGTCCTTGATTTTTAGCTCCACTGGCTGAAAGCCACTGGGGCTATTGTCATGGCGTTGTGTCCGTCGTGCGTCCGTCCGTGCGTCCGTGCGTCCGTGCGTCAGGTCGTAAACTTTTTCTTTAAAAATCTTCTCCTCAGAAACTACTGGATGGATTTCAACCAAACTTCACAGGAATGATCTTTGGGTGACCCTCTTTCAAAGTTGTTCAAGAAATTTTGATCCAATGAAAAACATGGATTTTATGGGCGTGGCTAATTTCCAAATATGGTAAAAAGTGACTTTTCTAAGGTTCTAATTGATGGATACCAATTAAATTTTACATAAATGATCCTTGGGTGACCCTTTATCAGTCTACAAAAAATTATTATGATCGGATGAAAAATATGTATTTTATGGGCGGAGGTCATTTCACAATATGTTATATAGTGGAAACTTTGATAATCATTTTCTCAGAATCTAATTGATAGATATCAACCAAATTTCACATGAATGATCCTTGGGTGACCCTTTATCAGTCTACCAACAATTATTGTGATCGGAAGAAAAATATTTATTTTATGGGCGGAGGTCATTTTTCTATATGTTATATAGTGGAAACTTTGATAATCATTTTCTCTGAATCTAACTCATAGATATCAACCAAATTTTATATGAATGATCCTTGGGTGACCCTTTAACAGTCTATCAACAATTATTGTGATCGGATGAAAAATATGTATTTTATGGACGGAGGTCATTTCTCTATATGTTATATAGTGGAAACTTTGAAAATTATTTTCTCTGAATCTAACCCATAGATATCAACCAAATTTTACATGAATGATCCTTGGGTGACCCTTTATCAGTCCACCAATAATTATTGTGATCGGATGAAAAATATGTATTTTATGGACGGAGGTCATTTCTCTATATGTTATAATAGTGAAAGCTTTGAAAGTCAGTTCAACATCAGTAGAACCCAAAATATCTAAAAATCTAGTCAAAACTTTGATTTGCTACTACAAGAAATTCAAGCCTGTGGAGCGACACAAGCCATTCATGGCTTTCTAGTTAATAATATAAAGAGTGAAATGAAAGAAAAACTGGGCTATCAAACTAATGTCAATTTCCAAAACAATATATAATATGGCTTTCATAAATGTGTTAGGAACTAATTAATCGATTATGAAAATTCTTAGTTGATTATCACAATTGGACGCCCAAACTAACTGATCAATTATAATCGGTTAATCTGCCCATCACTTTTTGCCATTAAGAATATTTGCTGACAATTTGAAGAAAGGTTTAGACCTTATCTACCTACAGAGCGCAGAGTGAAGACTCTAGTCAGCCTATGCATCTGATTTTTTTAGCTCCACTGGCTGAAAGCCATTGGGGCTATTGTCATGGCGTTGTGTCCGTTGTGCGTCCGTGCGTGCGTCCATGCGTATGTGCCGCCTCCGTGCGTCCGGTCGTAAACTTTTTCTTTAAAAATCTTCTCCTCAGAAACTACTGGATGAATTTCAACCAAACTTCACAGGAATGATCCTTGGGAGACCCTCTTTCAAAGTTGTTCAAGAAATTTTGACCCAATGAAAAACATGGATTTAATGGGCGTGGCTAATTTCCAAATATGGTAAAAAGTGAGTTTTCTCAGATTCTAATAGATGGATACCTATGAAATTTTACACGAATGGTCCTTGTGTGACCCTTTATCAGTCAATAAAAAATCATTGTGATCGGATGGAGAATATGCATTTTACGGGCGGAGGTCATTTCTCTATATGTTATATAGTGGAAACTTTGGAAATCATTTTCTCAGAATCTAACCAATGGATATCTACCAAATTTTACTGGAATGATCCTTGAGTGACCCTTAATCAGTCTACAAAAAATTATTGTGATCAGATGAAAATATGCATGTTATGTACGGATGTCATTTCTCTATAGTTATATAGTTGAAACTTTGAAAATCATTTTCAACATCAGTAGAATCCAAAATATCTAAAAGTCTAGTCAAAACTTTTATTGCTTTACAAGAATTTCAAGCCTGTGGAGCGACTCAAGCCATTCATGGCTTTCTAGGTTTTAATCTTACGCACAGGCTCATTTCATTTTTGTGTACACTACAATTATTTTATTTTCATTTACAGTGATTTTCTCTGAACTACCACTATAATGGAGGACTCCAGTCTAACAGAAGGGCCTGTAAAACCTGCCAACAGCGGTGATGTATCGGATATTTTGTGTGAATCACTTCTCAGTCTGTTCGAATATGTGGATGATGTGACGAAATCGTTTAACGAGCCAGATGATGATAAAAACATTGATGTAGCGGAAGATATTTTGGACGGGAGGTTACGACAAGCTGATGGATTTGATAGGTCCATGCTAAATCGCAGCAATGGTATACATGGTATTACTGAACTTTTAGTTCCAGGGGTGTGGAAATATGAATTTTCTCCACTTGTTCACAGACAAGTAAAAGTCAATTTTCTACTTGTTCTGGATCAAAATGAACTTGTCCGCAAAAAATGGAATAGTGAATATTGAGAAAACAATGTTTTTAATGAAGAAAATGCTGTAACTAAGCATTTTCTTCACTAAAAACAATGTTTTTTCCCCTTTGATACAAACATAGGGAGAGCTCTTGTCCTAGATCTTTTAAGTACTATTTCAATATTTGCTCTGGTATTAACTTGTCCACGGGCAAGTAGCCTAGAAAAATGTACTTGCCTGCAAGTGGAAAAGCTAGTGTTGGACAAGTCAGGTATGGGAATTCCACACCCCTAAGCTCCTCATTTTTTGGAAGAAAAAAGTTAGGCTTTTGTCATCACCTTGAAATTGTTGGTATAGGTAATGGCCTGTGCATGTCAAACTTTTACCTCAATCATACATACTGTACTTCTCCAAATAAAACGCTCCCAGAAGGTATACTTAACATGGACAGGGAGCTTTTATTAAGTATGCATTTTCTGATTACGAAAATCATTAAACTTACGATTTTTAGGCCCTTTCCCTTTAATTTGAGGTAAACGGTTTAGAGGAAATTCACATCAAATTAAAGAAGAAGTCTCAACAAGTTCTTAAAAATTTTGGCATATATACTCTTGTTGACCATCAACTCTTCTAATGCTATTCTTGGCATATTCTTGGTGTACACCAAGTTTTTGCAGACAATGTAGACTAAGATGAGCTTGCACAGAAATGCAGTCTGATTTTAGCCAACTCTTTCTGCTTTCTGCTAAATATCATTCTTACATTTTGATGATGGTTTGTACTGAAAGACTCTGTCGGAGCCTTAAAATTAAATTCATTATAACTTATGTATGATATTAAATGATATTGTTATAAATGGAGCTCACTGTATCCATTTAACATTTCTCATTAGTTATGACTTTCTGACTGCTTTAAGGTAGCAATGGACACATGGCGTTATTTTTTTCCACCCAATGGATGTGTTTCTTGCTCTCTTATGTTGTAGATTAATATTGAATAGTCATTGTATCAAAATTTGAAGGTACCTTTCCATGCTCGTTTTCGTGCTAGAGTTATCTGCCCTTGAGTGGTAATGGCAATTTTTTAGTAAAACGTTTATATTTGTTTAGGTCTAGTATAAACTCGGTACCAGCTGATAGCTTTAAAACACATACATGTATATAATGGCTGTTGCCAAGCAAATTCTCTTTGATCAATTGCATTTGCATACTGCGCCTTCAAAAGTTAAAAAGGCGGTAATTTTTGTGATTTTAAGGGGGAAAATTGCCATAAAAACCTATTTTTTGGAAAAATTACCCAATGATTTTTTCTTATTTTCCGATATGGTTAAACCCCATAATTTTCCTTTATTTGGTAAAAAATTCAGCATACCTTTCCATGCAAATAAGAAAGTTCTTTGTTATTTTATAGTGACCCGTCCTAATTAAATGACACCTATATCATATTATTATTTTTAAATTGAATGATCCAGTCATTCCATTGATATCAAATGTTGAAAAGAAGTTAAGATATGAAATTTTACCATCAATATTCTACGTTATTTTCAAAAGCAGAATCTTATGAAGACCTGTCTTTTTAAACAATGCGCAAAAAGAGCCGTAAAATAAACGAAAACCCACTTCCGGTTTAAAGAGTCAAGATGCGGCTGTCCATTACCACCTTAAAATGTAAGAATGAATGAAATGAAATGAAAAACAGTAGTTTCAATTAGGGTAAAAAATTTTGCTCTCAAAAACCTTAACAAATGTTATTCTTCAGATTTTGTCTGTGTTACAGTAAAGTAGTAAAGTTCTGTTTGGAAGGTTAAGCCAATTCTAACATTTATCACTATAAATACAAAATACCAGTGGTCCTGTTTTAGCTAGAAGTATAGACACAGATCAGCCTGTATCTATTCAGACGTGTTTTACTGTATACCACCTGCTTATACCTAAAAGCCAGAATATTTAAAAGATAAATTAGGAGGAAAAAAATGAGTTACTGGAAATAAGTTGTTCCAGAGCTCGTAATTCAATCATTTGATTTTTGAGCAATTATAAAGAATGATTTCAAGTATTGATTATTAACCAGATTAATCAAAAGAGAGTGGTGGTCCAATACAGATGTTATTCTAGGATTTTATTTTGACATTCTGTAAAATGATAAGGTTGTTTTTATTTCAGGAGAAAAAGATGCGCCTTACAAAAAAGAAGAAAAAAGACTCGCAGAAGATGATGAAGTCATTGGAAGTGACCATTCAAAACAGACTGTTAATTCATATATATCAGATATTGGATCTTCACCGTGCTTAAATGAATCGAATACTGACATAGAAGATAAAGTAGTATCAGGCTCTGACAATGAATCCTGCAGTGATATATCTGACAAGGTATCTAATAGTGTGAACTCAGACAGTGAGCTACTTGTAACATATTCTGAGGTGTGTGCCAGTGATGACACTGATGGAATCGAGGTTTTTGATGATGATGATGATGATAGGACGGTCATTGTGATAAATTCATCTGCTGAAACCCTTGATGACAATGAAACAGATAAGACTATCATTGGTGCTGTATCTATGGACATTAGCAAAGACAATGATAATGAGAATGCAACAGATAGAACTATTATTGGGGCTGTGTCGATGGATATTAGCAGAGATGTTGAAAACAAAAATGTCACTGACAATAAGGATTTGGTTATCATCATGAACAATGAGGAACAAAAAGAAATTAGAAATGATGAATCCATAAATTGTCCAAAACAAAAAAAGAGGAATTTGTCTTTTAAAGCTGATTCTGAAACAACTCCAAAACGCCTCAAAAATATTGAAAGTACATGTACAACTCCAGCTATTCTTTCTCCCATCCAAAACACTCCAAGTTTAAGAAAGGGAGGCATATTGGAAACTATTTTAGAAGAAACGCCTATTATTTACAGAAAGACATCTAGTTTGGACAATGATAGAGCAGAGTGTGTTAGTAGTACACCGCTGCATAATAATACAGGGGAGAAGAAAGCAAATGTTAGGAAGGTTTTCTGGAAGGGCAATGGTGATAAGAAAACTGAGGATGGTGAAAAACTCTCAATTTCCAATGAAAATATTAAAAATTCAAACAATAGTGGGAAAGAAATGAATGATAATAGGAGAGTTGTATGTAAAAATATTACAACCAGTAATAGTTGTACCATGCAGGAGTTAAATGTTGGTGATAAAGATAAAATGGCTTCAAATAGAGAAAAACATGAAACGACAAACTGGGATATTGGAAATACTATCTTGTCAACATCTAATGTTTCTATTTATGACAGTTCATACTTTGCTGAGAACACAACAAGAACTGAAGGCAGATTTAAGAATGTCACAGCTACAATTTCTAACATAGATCTGGAACTAGATGAAGATTTACTGTTAACAGAGGATGTGCTTGGACTAGAGGGTGATTATGAGGATGATTCTCCAGACGAAGATACATTGCTAGCTGGTGATGATCAACAAGTTCTCTCTGAAACTGGTGAAACCAGTAATACTCCTTGTTATCCATTTAATAGAACAGTTGTGATAAAAACTACCAACTCTGTCCCTGAAATCAAAGTCAAGCCTGTGGAAATAGGAAATATCATTGAAAAAGGAAAGGGGAAATTAAAAGTTACAGAAGCTTTTGATATAGAAGCTAAAGAACCTCAAAATGATTCCAATAGGAAAGTTATTGACGCAACTGTAGGTAAAGAAATTGTTTCTATATCATCTGATACAGATGATATTCAATCTGATAAAGAAAATCATGAAGCTTCATATGAGGTAATTGAAATTCTTGATGATACTGTAGAAGTTATTGAGAAGAAAGACGCTGACAAAGATGGTAGTGAAGCAATAAGGAAATCTGAAACTTGCGAAACTACAACTGTAGAGGCAAAGTCAGTAGAAAGAAATGAAAAGACATCATTATACAAAACAAAGGAACAAATGAAACATGTATCTCCACAAGCATTAGGGGGTAGTTCAAAGCTAAACCAAAGTGGAAAGAGAAATGTTTCTCCTAAAAACAAAACATCACCTATCTCTGAAAGGGCATTCATTTATGAGGAAAAAGAGAATGCTGTCATGGAGGAAGTAAAGTGTAGATGGGGATGTGAAGGGATTCCGTCACAGGAAGTGAACCTCACCATGGCAACTACTTACCATGACAATCACGACAGCATGATGGAAACCACGGCTCTCCTAGAGGGGGAGAAGATCAGCTGTTTGAACTTTTATGAGAATGAATTGACAACAAGACATCAATCGCTGAAATATCGTTCAGCACAACAGACCCAGGACAAATTAAGAAAACAGAAACAAGATTTAGACAATATGAAATTGATGACACTACAAGCTTTTGAACAAAACTGTTACAGAAGATGTAGGTTTCTAAAAAGAAGACATATTGATGAATTTGAACATATGAAAATGAGGTGAGATGGCTTTGAGTTAATTACAGTCAATCTTGTTCGAGGGACACATCTATTTAGCAACCTTTTTTATTAAGTGACACTAACATGTTAAGGTAGCACTTTTCATTTTACACCCTGTCTTTCTATTATATTGACGTAAAACTCTTGAAATCTATGCAAATTACTTTAATCGATTGCTGTCTTTCTTCTATCAAAACCTCTAACTATAGCATAATTCAAATGCAGTTATAATGTTTTGGTACTTCAGTAACCATTGTGTATCTGATGATAAGGAAATTATGAGAGTTACTTCGAAGAAGCTTGTTTCTTGTATTTAAGAGGTAATTAACTTAGTGTCAAATTGTTTGACTAAACGAAACAATCAATGCAATTAAGTCTGACCTCTGGCATCGTTCTCCTTTGCCCTCAATAAATTGGTGCGAAGTCTGTACCTGTCCTGCGTTCAGGATGAAGTCTGTACCTGTCCTGCGTTCAGGATGACAAAACGGTGCAAACAGTTTTCCAATTATACTCCGCTTTGCGTGTACACTTGCACGTATAATTGGAAAACTGTTAGCACCGTTTTGTCATCCTGAACGCAAGGCAGGTTTCATGTAATTATTGATTAAATTATGGTTTGAGACATTTTGAATTTGATTAAAAATTGATAAATTTAGTGTAAATATCTAATTGGGAACCAGCGGTCCAGCCTTGCTGCAAAATCAAGAAAGTCCCCCTCCCAGGAATTCTATTGCTGTAAGGAATGTTCTATTTGGAACTGCAATAAAAACACTGGAAAAGTGGCCTTAAGGAATAAGGCTTAAATTTTATTGAAGGGGAGAAAGCATACTCTTCACAATCTTCTTTTAAGAAACCTAAAATTCGTGAAAAAGCAGATTAATCAGAGCAAACACTTCAGTGTTTTTTGGGTTTTTTTCCCTTCTTTGACTGGGTCCCTGAAAAGGACCCATTCCCAATACATGTTGTACCAAAAAGTGACATTTTTTCGCAAAGTCAGAGAAAAAATTCGAAATATACAAAAGTCAATGATCTTTTCAAATTTAGAAGTTGAAATTCAGAGTCAAAAATTGTGTTTCCTAGTTCAGTTTGAATTTAAATGATTTGAGAGACAAAGAAAACTGTATTCTAGCAATAAACTTTATATAGAACTTAAGTTTTTGTCCAAAACAAACATTCTAAAGTTTTTTTCAAGTTTCTTAGAAAATAGTGCATTTTTCCCAAAATGCCTGGTTTTAGACATGTTCCCAAAACCCTGTGAAAAAACACTGAACTTGATAGCCTGTATAGCATCTAGGGTCCTTATGACCCTCTTGTTTTTAGCTCACCTGACCGCGAAGTGCTCAAGGGAGCTATTGTGATCAATCGTTGTCCATCGTCCGTCTCCCTCACGGCGTCAACTTTTTAGCTCACCTGAGCACATTGTGTTCAAGGTGAGCTTTTGTTATCGTTGAATGTCCGTTGTGCGTCGTCCGTCGTGTGTTGTCCTCTGTCAACAATTTAAGTGTTTACACTCTAGAGGCCACAAATATGATCCAATCTTCCTGAAACTTGGTCAGAATGTTTGTCAGGTCACAAGGATAAACCCTATTGAAAATGGAAAGGATCAATGCCATATCACGGGAAAAGGGGCCTTAAAGACAATTTTCTTGTTTACACTCCAGAGGCCACAAATATGGTCCAATCTTCATGAAACTTGGTCAGAATGATTGTCAGGTCACAAGGATGATCCCTATTGAAAATGGGAAGGATCCATTCCATATCACAGGAAAAGGGGCCTTAATGACAATTTTCTTGTTTACACTCTAGAGGCCACAAATATTGTCCAATCTTCATGAAACTTGGTCAGAATGATTGTCAGGTCACAAGGATGAAGCCTATTGAAAATGGGAAGGATCCATTCCATATCACAGGAAAAGGGGCCTTAATGACAATTTTCTTGTTAACACTCTTGAGGCAACAAATATTGTCCATTCTTCATGAAACTTGGTCAGAATGATTTTCAGGTCACAAGGACGAACCCTATTGAAAATGGGAAGGATCCATTCAATATCACAGGAAAAGGGGCCTTTATGACAATTTTCTTGTTTTCATTCAAGAGGCCACAAATATTGCTCAATCTTCATGAAACTTGGACAGAATGTTTGTCAGGACACAAGGACGATACCTTGTGAAAATGGGAAGAATCCATGCCATATCAGGGGAAAAGGGGCCTTAATGACAAATTTCTTGTTTTCACTCTAGAGGCTACAAATATTGTCCAATCTTCATGGAACTTGGTCAGAATGTTTGTCAGGTCACAATGATGAACCCTATTGAAAATGGGAAGGATCAGTGTTATATCACAGAAAAAAAAATTATGACCTTTGCTTGAAATTTGCTTATTAAATGAGACAAAGATACGAAGGTGAGTGATATAGGACCATCATGGTCGTCTTGTTCTTTAAACGACATCTCCTCCTAAACTTATGGGTCAAAATCAACCAAACTTGGCAGAAATATTCTTTGGGTGGTCCCTTGTGAAATTTGCTCAAATGAAAAGGATCTGTGCCATATCACGGCAAAAGGGGCCTTAATGACAAATTTCTTGTTTACACTCTAGAAGCCAAAAATATGGTCCAATCTTCATGAAACTTGGTCAGAATGTTTGTTAGGTCATGAGGATGAAGTCTATTGAAAATGGGAAGGAACTGTGCCATATCACAGAAAAAGGGGCCTTAATGACAATTTCGTCAACAATTTCTTTAAATGACATCTCCTCTTAAACTTATGAGTCAAAATCAACCAAACTTGGCAGAAATATTCCTTGGGTGGTCCCTTGTGAAAATTGCTAAATTGGAATGGATCCGTGCTTTATCACAGGAAAAGGGGCCTTAATGACCAATTTCTTGTTTACACTCTAGAAGCCAAAAATATGGTCCAATCCTCATGAAACTTGGTCAGAATGTTTGTTAGGTAATGAGGATGAAGTCTATTGGAGATGGGGTGGATCCGTGCCATATCACGGAAAAAGGGGCCTTAATGACAATTTCGTCAACAATTTCTTTAAATGACATCTCCTCCTAAACTTATGAGTCAAAATCAACCAAAAGTTGGCAGAAATATTCCTTGGGTGGTCCCTTGTAAAAATTGCTTAATTGGAATTGATCAGTGCCATATCAAGGGAAAAGGGGCCTTAATGACAAATCTTTGTTTACACTCTAGAACCCACAAATATGGTCCAATTTTCATGAAACTTGGTCAGAATGTTTGTTAGGTCATGAGGATAAAGTCTATTTAAAATGGGAAGGATTTGTGCCATATCACGGCAAAAGGGGCCTTAATGACATTTTTTTTTGTTTACACTCTTGAAGCCACAAATATGGTCCAATCATCATGAAACTTTGTCAGAATGTTTGTTAGGTCATGAGGATGAACTCATTTGAAAATGGGAAGTATCCGTGCCATATCACGGGAAAAGGATCCTTAATGAAAATTTTCTAGTAAGAGTTCCAAACGCCTCAAATATAGTCCAATCTTCATGAAACTTGATCAAAATGTTTGCCGGGTCACAAGAATGAACTCTGTTGAAAATGGGAAGGTTAATGCCATATCATAGGAAAAGGAGTCTTAATGATAATTTACTTGAAATATCAGGTGAGTGATTTAGGGCCCTCATGGTCCTCTTGTTCTATATCTTCCAATTGATGAACAACAAATTTAAATGTTCATCTAATGAAAGATACATGTACATCGAGCTTGCGCCCAAACAAAAATTTTTCCTCCATATATATTCTTTCAGACACCAGATGGAGTACCATGACCTGAGATACTGTCCCAATTTGATGCCATTTGTGAAACAACAACAACTTGTCCAACTTGGAATAAACCATGCTGCAGAGAGACGACGTCTTGATCAACATCAGCAAATGGAATTTGACAGTTTGTCGCATGAGCTCCAGGAATCATTGAAAGAAGACACTAAATTATACGAACAGGAAGTTGCTCCAGTCGAAATGTTGATATCCCAAGTGGAGAGTATTGATAGAACTGCGGCAAAGGATAAATACGGTCCAAGTGTTACAGTGACTATGAAAAAACGACCATGTAAGGAGAATAATTATAAAACATCGACGGTTGAAGTGTGTCTGCCTGTAGTTATAGCACAAGAATTGTCACATGAGGAGGATATTTACAATCATTTTTACAAGTTTGAAAAATAATAATTTAACATTTTATGAGAAGAAATAGTCTTGCACTGGTTTAAATTGAGTAAAAAGATCCAGTCAAAGAATCAAGGCACTCATATTGTAAAAATAATGTCCTATGGTCTAGAAACATTGCAGAAAAGAAAAAAATGCTTAGTTAAGGTAATGGTCCCATAATAGTTCTGCAACGTTTTGCAAGTCATGAAATTTAACAGTGTAACCCTGGTTTCCCAATGATTTCATTTGGAAACCTGGGTTAACATTGTGAAAGATCATGAATTCCAAAATGTTGCGGAACTTTTACAGGTCCACTAACTTAAAGCCAGAAATTTCTTATCTATGATAGTTTATTAAAAATAAAAAGAATAAGTTTGTATACAATCAAGATAAAATGTATGAGTTTGTTTAAAATCAGGATGAATTTTTATCTTATATGTTGAAATTCCAACAATTGATGAAAAATGTTCATCAAGTATAGACTCAGGTCAGCCTGTGCATCGTCTTAGTCTAATCTGAATCTTTACTTTGCTCTTAGAAATTATAATGGCTTCACTCCCTCTTGAGCCCTAGCTTAAGACACACTTAAGATTGCTGGAGTTGTCAAAAAAATTGGTTCTTTTTATGCCCCCGTATCGAGAGATTGGGGGCATATTGTTTTACTCATGTCCGTCTGTCCGAAAACTTAACCAAACGTAACCTTTGCCTTTTCTCCAAAAGTATTTGACATACAAAGCTGTACACCAAAGTCAAGGTCATGTGACAAGGTCAAGGTCATCTGTCAAGGTCATATGACAAGGTCAAGGTCATCTGTCAAGGTCAAACTTTAAAAAAAATGCTGTTACGGGGGCAATAGTGTTTCACAAACACATCTTGTTTAACAATGACTTTTGTGCTTGATAATAGCAAGGCCAATCAGGGAAGAAGACTAGCAGGGGGCCAGGAGCCCAAGTGGCCATTGGCTCCTAAATTTACGAATAAGGCCCTAGGTTTTTAAAGAATTGCCTCTATCCTCAAAGACAGCTATTAACCCTTGTCATGCTGATTAAGTTTTGGCTAAAAATTTTCATCAAAATCAAAGGGCAAAAGGCACTGAAAGTACCAACTGTAGGTCAATTTTTACTTGAAAAACTAAATCTAGTGACAATTCTGGTTTAAAAGTCAGAAACAGGTGGTGTAGACTAACATCAGACTGCACATATGTGCAGGCTGATGTTTGTCTATAGCTCCTGCCAAAGCAGGAATATTCAGGGTTCAGCATGACAAGGGTTAAAATTTGGCAGCTGGGCCCTAAAGTTAAATTTACCAGGTGTTTTTCCTGTCAATCAATGTGCTAATTTGATAAAGTTGTGATTTGAAAATTATGTTTTTACAGATTGGGCAAAATTTTGGCAATGAGTTTATGATGACAAACTTTTGCCAATGCTTCAAAAATGTTTCTGGCTGCGCACATGAATGCACAAGTCATTTAAAGCTGAGTACCATTTCTTGAACATTTTGCAAATATTAACCCTTGTCATGCTGAACCTGGAATATTCCTGCTTTGGCAGGAGCTATAGACAAACATCAGCCTGCTCATATGTGCAGTCTGATGTTAGTCTACACCACCTGTTTCTCATTTTCAAACCAGAATTTTCAATAGATTTAGTTTTTCACAAATAAAAATTGACCTACAGTTGGTACTTTCAGTGCTTTTTGCCCTTTGATTTTGATGAAATTTTTAGCCAAAATTTATTTAGCATGACAAGGAAGGATTGTTAACTTCCAGATTAAAATCACAAATAAGCCAGGGATAATTCTGGCTCAGAATAGAAGGTGCAAAGATATCTCATTTAGCTGGATCTAATGAGATATTAAAAGAAAATTTGGTGAGAAATTTCAACGAATCTATGACTCTTCATGAAACAGATGTTACTGCCTTTAAAATTATAGGCAGTTGCCTATAAAATTATAGGCAGTTACGATAGGCAGTTACGATTGTTTTACGCTGGTCCAACAAAATTCTTCACTAAATTTAAATTTTGGTTAGAGGTTTTTCTCTCATTTAGCCAGTTTCAATGAGATTTCTGGTAGTGAAATGAGAGAATCTCTCTATATCTTGCCCATAATGATCCCTGTATAACAATTACTTGATAAGCAGTTTGATTCATGTAACAGTAAGTCTTGTTCAAGTGACCATGTCTATTAAGCAACCATTTTTATTAAGCAAACGTTTTCAAAATCCCATTCTTTTAATCAAAATATCTAAAAAAGTTGATAAAGTTGGTCCAAAATTTTTTGAAAATGAATCCTATGTTGTTAAAACTTACCTGAATTGTCTCAATGAGACAATTCTATTGAGTTTTAACAACATACACATATGCATATTCAATCAAAAAGTATGTTTCATATTTGTAAACTAACATGTAATAAGCGGCCATTTTCTTTAACAATGGTTTTTGGTGGTCTCGATAGTGGTCCCTTAACCCTTTGCTGTTTAATCCCTGCTTTTTACGTGCCAGTGATTTTATGATTAAGAAAACATTGTGAAAAAAGAAGAAATTGCTTCTGACAAGCAATTTCTTCTTTTTCGACACTATTTTCTACCCTACAGAATGGTTATTTTTAAAAAAAAAATCCACTTTAAATTTTCGTCTGCAAAACCTTTGAATTTGGACAGGTCCAAAATTTTGTAAAACAGAAAAGTGTTAAAACAAGTTTCAGTTTACATGAAAAAAGGAATGTAACAGAGATAGAGGCAGTGCTTGTGTTAGAGACTTAACCCTTCTCATGCTGTGAACAAAGCTTAAGAAGACAGTATAGACTAGGATCAGCCTGCACAGACACACAGGCTAATCTTGACCTACACTGCCTACTTTCTGTTTAATTTTTACTCCAAACACTAAAGTTAGACTGGTTGAAATATACAAAAATTTGACAAATTCTTTAAAACAAAATTAGAATTTATCGAAATAAGATTTATTCTAAGGTTTTGACCCGCATAAATCAGAAAAATCCTGTCTTGATTCATTTTGAAATTTTCTTTTTGTCACTTACTTTGACACCTCAAAGTGTCATAAATGCATGTGTGCATTTTGACATTTGAAAATTATGATGCAGTTGATATTGCTCGAGCTACCTTTTCTATGAAGGAACCACTTTTATCAAGCAACCAACATTAAAAGTCCCTTCAACTTTTGCCAAATCTCTGATAAGGTGGACTTTCTTAAACGATAGATTGTAATGCCGTCCCCTTTAAAGAAGATGGGACATGTTGTTTTCCTTTTGTATGTCGACCTGTTGATGAAGAAATGCAGTGTTTAAGAACCATATCTCTAATGGTCATATTATGAGTTACTGCCCTATGTGAAGTCATAGACTTGATTTTTATGCCCCCGTATCTAAGATCGGGGGCATATTGTTTTACTCATGTCTGTCTGTCCGTCTGTCCGTCCGTCTGTCCGAAAACTTTACCCGAAAACTTAACCTTGCCAATATCTTCAAGCCTATTCAAGTTACAAAGCTAATATTTGGCTTGATGATAGATCTCAATGATCCGCATCTGCTGGTACCAAAGTCAAGGTCATGTGACAAGGTCAAGGTCATCTGTCAAGGTCAAACTTTGAAAAAACTTAACCCGAAAACTTAACCTTGCCAATATCTTCAAGCCTATTCAAGATACAAAGCTAATATTTGGCATGATGATAGATCTCAATGATCCGCATCCGCTGGTACCAAAGTCAAGGTCATGTGACAAGGTCAAGGTCATCTGTCAAGGTCAAACTTTGAAAAAAAATGCCGTTACGGGGGCATTTGTGTTTCACAAACACATCTTGTTTTTCCAGAGCATATCTCAAAAAGTGTGAAAGCTAGAAACATGAAACTTCACAGGTGAATGGATCTAAATGAGTAGAAATGCAGAGCACTCTACATGTCAGATTATTTTAGTAATTGTCCTTTTTAGCTCACCTCAGCCAAACATGCAGAAGAACTTTTAGGAACACCCCAAGTTTGGTTTAAACATATTTTATTCAGATAATTTACATGTTTGTATATGTATGATTACAATATATATGAAATGGATTAGAACGAAAGCTAGGAGCTTATATTGTTCTTCTCCAAATAACCAGTTATTTTTTCATACGTTGTGATCTAAATTGAATAAATAGTAAGAGTATATGAAAATAAATACAATAAATTTTAGAAGGTCGATGTAACGCTATAATAGCTATTTTAAATATAGAAAAAGAAAAAGACGAAGCTGAAATAACAAAAAGATTTGGGTGGGCGGTGGTGTTGGTGTTGGGGACAAGATTGCTTATCACACAAATGTCTCCTACGTTATGCCTGGCAGCACTCAGAAGAGGATTTGCGTCGAGTGTAATAATTCGAAATTAAGTTAAAATATATCTACATATACAAAACATTTATATATACATGTGAATACATATACATGTATACTCACACATGTATAGACGTTCATAATGGGAATCTATTGAACATTCTACTGTCAAATTGGATGATTAGAACCTTCCACTCTTTTTTATAAAATCATGCACAGAGGCAAAGATTTGTTGATTTTCTGTCAAAGATAGCTCTTGTATTCCAAAGAGAATGGTTCTAAGGTTACATTCAGATATTTGATTTATTTCGTTAATCATAGATTGCCTTATGGTACGATAAAATCTACATTCAAGGAAGAAATGTTTAGTTGACTCTATTTTCCCGCAACGACATAATGGTGAGTTAACTACATTTTTATAGAAAAGATCCTGGTTAAGAGAACTACACTTATTTCTAAGCCGCGTGTGTAGGATTTGAAACTTTCTTTCCCCAAAGTTAAGAAGTTTGTTAACAGAAGGTTTATCAAGATTGATAAGACGCTTGAAAGCCGATAAAGATTGTGCATTTTTTTGGCTTTCTGTTAAGAGATTCCATTCGTTAATAGTAGCTGGTAGAAATGAGTTTTGATAAAGATTGGTTCTGCAATGTAAATTCTGAAGGTTTGTGTCATTTCTTAAGTTATATGATGAACGATTAGCTACAGTGGGCGGAACAAGGGAGGATAGATAATTTGGAACGAGGCCGTTTCTCATTTTGTAAAATAATACCAATCTGTGTTTTCGCCTATGTTCACTTAATGATTCCCAGCCAGTTTCGATATTAAGGTTCTCGATTGATACGAGTGTAGCCAGGATGAAATGTTCACTGTTTCACACCAGTGTCTCTTTACATAAGCTGTAGTCATCCTTATATGCGTGGAAAGTGAGCGATTGAGTGAGTTGTTTACACTAGTCACTTTTAACCACACCCATGCTTGCATGCTTTTCCCCTCACTTTAAGTCTAAACCCTGGATAGGAAACATCTAACAATCTGCTGATCTTCATCGTATCTTGATCCTGGTAGGTAGAACTTCGTTGCAGTCATTTTAAATCATTTAGACTTCATAAACATATTTTAAGGAACAGTATCTTATGAGCCTTCAAATTTGTATATTTCAGGTTTTTTATCCTTAGAACTATTAAATTGTATTTTGTACAACGACCGTCTAGAACTCAATACAAGGGATACTACACAGTTGTTGTTAGTCTTCAATCTTGTTACAATGGCGACCACGACGAGACGGTTGTGCGTTCTAACCAGGGTCTACACAGTCTTCTACTGACGAGGAGGTTCCAGGTCACAACTTTATCATTTGTACCTTGAAGTTGGACTTTTCTCATCTACTGTTGATATTGACAGTCATTATGCTCCGGAGCAACGCAAAGCAATTTGCTTAGATCTACTGTCGACGATGTTTCAGCTTTCAACTGTTGTAAATGCAGCTGTATTTCTACAAGATGTTGATGTTTTCCTTTTCATGTGTTAATCGCATCCGTTTGGAATTTTGAACTGTACCTTCCTTACAGAGGGTCTTCAAATCGTGTTTACACGTGCACAAACTGTGATAGATCACCCGATCAACTGCAACATACTACCAACGTTGGATCAACTCTTCAGGAAATGTTTTGTGTTTCTTGTGAAATTGTGTATTAGTGTATAGAGGATTTAGGATTCACGTATGTATACCATTTACCTGTCATTTCACAGCTTTGATCTGCAATTTGCATCCGTAATTTTGCATTTTCTTATTCAGAAGCAATTTCACTTTCGGTTTGCCAGGCAACTGTAACGTATGAATAGTTTTCTAGCATTCTGATACACCTTTTGACTGTGATTTTCTTACATTCTTAAATGCATGAGCAGCTTAATTTTGATCTGACATGTTAATGGTAAATTGAAAATGAATACCCTTATTATTCATATTTCCTTTTAAAACTTTCTTAGCCGACGGCAAGTTGTAGATATTTTGTCCTGAGCAATTCAAGGATACAATCCTCTACAATTTTCGTCAAAATGATTGAGTCAATTCTCGCCCGTAATGTGTAAAATTGATTGCTGTTTATTTGAGCGACGATTTTGCGGTGCAGTCCGAGCAGCATCTACATAACTGTATTCGCTCTGTCTTGAATATAAGCGATATTTGAACAGATCTACATTTGAATGTGTGAATTTGATTTGCATTTGATGGTAATTGATTCACGAATCATTATGAATATGAGTTACTTATGAATTTATTTCAAAAGACAGTTGGATTCAATCAGTGATGAACAGTTTACATTTTCCGCAACGTTTCAACAGTCGGACATGTATATTTTTTGTGTGCTATATTTACCTGTGTAAATATTAAACTTGATCTTAGCAGACGATAATTTGCATCTGATCCTTATCAATTTGATTGGTAAATCTGATTTTCACTTATGAAAGATTAAGCATTTCATAGGAAGTGAATGTTTGAACCGCACGCAATATTTTGTCGAAGGATGAGATTTCTTTAATAAAACTGCGGTAGTTCATTGCATTCGCAAATTTTAAGATTTATTCTAGCGGGTCATATCGGATTTAACGATTTCTGTAAATCAAATCAATGTTTCATTCATTGAAAGTATGCTACTGGTTGCTTAATTTTCAGAACAGATTTGTATTTACATGTCGCTTTGATTTATTTTTTTCAACCAGGATCAAGATTTTTTCTCATTAACATCATCTCTGTTTCATTAGTTAGAAAGAAAAACTAATCTCTCTTTACTAACAATAGTTTTACTGCATATTTTGCACGTGCACAGCTTTGTATGTTAGTGAATGCTTGAGGGATAAGCTGTATTACTCTTGTTATATTGCTCCTAAAAACGACAAATTGGTTTTGCACAAACGCATTTTAAAACCGTTTATCAGTGTTTATTATTCATAGATTGAGGCAGCGCGCAGCAGCAGCAATAGCGAGCACAATTTAGAACTAGCGCATTCTATAACGCTTTGTTTGGACTATGCATGAAGCACTGTTAGTTTTGTAGTGATATTGGTTTTTCACACAATATAGATCCAGGCCAGAGTACACAAGCAGCAGCACTGCTAATATTGGTTTTTTGTACAGGTATCGATGACGTTCCGCTTGAGCGCATCCAGGTAGTTTAATAGTAAGTGTATTTAATCCTTTACCCGTTTACTCTGCTTGTTTGAGAAAAATGATTATTTTTGTTTCTCTTAACCCTTAGCTAGACAAAGGATATTGGTGACAGCATTTATTGCTATTAATGCCTATTGTTATATACTAACATTAATTGTCTATAGTCTTATAGTAACATTATTTGTACATTTTTTCTATAATTGCATTAGTTTAGTGATTACCAGGTGTTACAAAATATGGCTTCGCCAGATAAGAATCCTTATGTTGATGATAAGCAGCCACTCACTGAAGCCGAGATGATGACTTTTCTCCGAAGGCGTAGCTTGAAAAATGCATCTACACCTACGCGTAGTGGAGATGGTACCACTTCTGGACCTGATAATCCCGGACATAGTTTTCTTCATCATACGCCGGCGCCTACGCCGAAAATGCCTTTGTTCTCCGGTGATGAGCCACCCCAGAAAGGAGATGTTTCCTTTGAAGAGTGGAGATTCGAGGTTAACTGTTTGGTGAATGATGATGAAGTCTCTCCGAGTCAACTTGTACAGGCTATGCGAAGGAGCTTGAGAGGTACTGCGAGGAAACTACTTGTTCCTTTGGGAGAGAAAGCCAGTGCTGAGGATATTCTCAACAAGCTTGACGTTATGTTCGGCGATGTCTCGTCAAAGGGGATGATTATGCAAGAGTTTTTCAATGCCACACAGAGATCTTCGGAGAGTGTAACATCCTACGGTTGTAGACTTGAAACCCTTTTACAGACAGCCGTAGACCATGACCATATACCTGTGTCATCGAAGAATGATCTACTTCGGCATAAATTCTGGACAGGACTCCATTCGGAAAAGCTGAAGAGTCAGACACGCCATAAATATGACACCGTCACCGACTTTAATCTTCTTCTTCGGCAAATCCGCCAAGTGGAAAAGGAACTTTCCTTGTCTTCTGGATCTAGTAAAGGTGCACACCACAACCCGGTAAATGCAACACCCCAAGACTTGGAAGAAAGGCTCCAGACTTTTGAGAAGAGGATTGACACAAAAGTGCAAAGCCAGTTGGATACTATGGAAGCACGACTCAACAAGAAGCTGGATGAAAAGTTTTCAACTATCATCAGCAAGCTCGACTCGATGTCTACAAACAACCAGGCTTCAGCATCTCAGAGCTCGAGTCAACAGAGACAGAACAATGGGAAACCTAAGTGGAAACGTCGGTGGAGAAATAAGCCTAATCAAGGGAATGATTCTGACCCACACCAACCGCAACAACAACAACAACAAGCGTCAAACTAGAGACCACCTCTGATGTTGGCCTATCGGAGGTTGGTTATTCCAGTAATGGCCAAAGTTTGAAGCAACGATTAGTTGGTCCTAGTAATACTAGTGATATTTGTTTCAGCGGTGTTCCTACTAAAGCCCTGATAGATAGTGGATCCATGGTGACAACTGTTTCTAATTCTTTCTATAATTCTATTGCAGGAAGGCCACCTTTGCAGGATATTAGTAACCTAGGTATAGATGTTTCAATAGCCGATGGTTCCCCTTTGCCTGTTGAAGGATACATTGAAACTTACATTACAGTCCCACCCCTATCTAAATCAGTTATCCCAGTCCCTGTCCTTGTTGTCCCTGACACTGACCTAAATTTGACATGTCCTGTCATTGTCGGCACCAATGTCATACGGCGTTGTCAAACCAATGTTAATGGCTCTGACCTTACAGATATTGACGAAGCATGGCAGACCGCTTTTGCAGCTTTGTCGTGTAACCCGTCCGTTGTACGAACAACGAATAAACGTTCGATTGCAATTGGTCCGTATGAGTCCAAGAATCTTAATGGTATATTCAGAGGACATAACCATCACACTAATGCGTATGTCACAGAGAATATAGCAGACAACAATAATGGTCTTATTGTTAAACCCCATGTTGTAAAGTTATCTGGTAACTGTGCAAAGGTGCCAGTGCACGTCTGCAATGTTACCGCCAAAACTATTTACGTTCGTCCCAAGTCATCCATTTGTCATATCAGTGAGGTTAAGGTTGTTGATAACCTTGTGACTTGTCTACAGTCAGAGTCTAAAGTTTTTCAAACCAAAGCTTGTGATGAAATTACCTCAAAGCTTGGTATTGAGATTGACGATGATAACCTTACTCCAGACCAGGTTAATGAGTTGAAAGCTGTTATTGGCAAATGGGAGTCGGTGTTTTCAAAAGGGCTTACCGACATTGGTTGTACTGACTTGGTGAAGCACCGTATCGTGCTTACAGATGAAACCCCATTTAAAGAGCCCTATCGCAAGATTCCCCCAGCTATGTATGAGGAGGTTAGGCAGCATTTGAAAGAAATGCTTGATTGTGGTGCAATTAGGGAATCAGATAGCCCCTTTTCCTCCAATATAGTTCTGGTTCGAAAGAAAGACAACTCTTTAAGGTTTTGTCTTGACCATAGGAAATTGAACAGTAGAACTAGGAAAGACGCTTATATGTTGCCCAGATTTGACGACACAGTTGATGTCTTGGCAGGATCTAAATATTTTTCTAAATTAGATCTTAGGTCATCGTACTGGCAGGTTGAAATCGAGGAACAAGACAAAGCTAAGACTGCTTTTTCTGTTGGAAATCTAGGATTTTTTTAGTGCAATCGCATGAGTTTCGGTCTTTGCAATGCTCCGGCGACGTTTCAAAGGCTTATGGAGAAATGCATGGGCGAATTGCTACTCAAAGAGTGTCTGATCTTTATAGACGACATTCTGATATTTTCCTCAACTTTTGAAGAGCACCTACATCGCCTAGAGGCTGTTTTTAGTCGTCTTGCTTCCCACAACCTGAAATTGAAACCGTCCAAGTGTGAGTTCTGTAAGTCATCTGTTGCATACTTGGGCCATATCATTTCTGCTGACGGTGTTGAAGCTGATCCAGCTAAGACAGAAGCCATAAGAAATTGGCCAATCCCTTCCAATGTTAATGAGGTGTGCTCATTCCTTGGATTTGCAGGGTATTACCGTCGATTTGTGCAGAACTTCTCAAAAATTGCCCAGCCCCTAAATTACCTTTTGCAAGGCCAACATCTAAACAAGAGAGCTAAAAGAAGCAAGAAGAAAAAGCATAAGCCAGCTACTCAGTGGGTTTGGGGCGACGCGCAAAAATCCGCCTTTGAGTTTTTGAAAGATAAGCTTTCAAAACCCCCAGTACTTGCTATAGCTGACTATAGTTTACCATGTATACTGCACACAGATGCAAGTGGCCAAGGTCTTGGTGCTGTTTTATATCAGCATCAGGATGGAAAAGACCACGTAGTTGCTTACGCTAGTCGTGGGCTCAGACCCAGTGAGAAAAACTACCCGGCACATAAATTAGAGTTTTTAGCCCTAAAATGGGCTGTGACCGACAAGTTCCATGATTATTTGTACGGAACTAAATTCGATGTCGTCACAGATAACAACCCACTATTATATGTCATGACAACTGCAAAATTAGATGCCACTGGTCATCGTTGGGTTGCAGCTCTGTCAAATTACAATTTTAACATCACATATCGTCCAGGTTCTCAAAATGCTGATGCAGACGCTCTGTCAAGAATGCCAACCCTATTTGGCGATGTGATTAAGGCAGTTTGCCATGCTGCGTTGTCCAACGTTAGTCTTGTGGGAGCACTTGCTGGTGACATGGTATCGCATTCTGCAGGTGATGATGCTTTGCCCCCGGCTGGTTTTCCTTCGATTGACTGGTCTAGACAGCAGCGCAATGATCCTGGCATATCATATGTGTTTGACATCCTTTTGAACGGTTCTCGCCCCTCGGAGGAGGAATTAAAGGCTGCTCCAGTCTCTGCAAAGAGTTTACTGAGAGAGATTTCCCGCCTTTTTGTTGATAAAGGTATACTTTATCGAACCGTCAAAATTGATAATCAAAACATTAAACAGATTGTCATTCCTGAATCCCACAGAACCCTTGCGTTTAAGGGTGTACATGATGATGTAGGTCATCCCGGCAAGGATAAAACAGTCTGGCTTGCACGTCAGAGGTTTTTCTGGCCTTGTCTTGAGAAAGACATAGCAAATCGCATTGAGGCATGTGGCCGATGCATTCGTAGAAAAACTCCGGCTAAAGTATGTGCTGAGCTTAAACCCATTCAAACGACTCGGCCAATGCAGCTAGTCTGCATGGATTTTCTTAGCCTCGAAAGGTCGAAAGGTGGCTATGAAAATATACTGGTCATAACAGATCATTTTACCAGGTATGCCAAAGCCGTACCTACCCGCAATCAGACCGCTCAGACTACCGCTAAAGCCCTGTATGATAATTTTATCATTAACTTTTCTTTTCCAGAACGCTTGCATAGTGATCAAGGTCGTAATTTCGAGAGTAGGATAATCAAAGAGTTATGTAGGCTGGCAGGTGTACAGAAAACCAGAACCACACCATATCACCCAATGGGTAATGGTAGTGCTGAAAGGTTTAATCGTACCCTACTCCGAATGCTCGGTACTCTCGAAGATGTCCAGAAGACAGACTGGAAGTCGCATGTTGGTCCGCTGGTACATGCATACAATAGTACCAAGAATGACGCCACAGGCTATTCCCCACACTATCTCCTATTTGGATGGCATCCTCGCTTGTCCGTGGACGCTTTCCTAGGAACATGTCCAGAGGACGATAGTGTAGGTAACTCAACGGACTACATAGCGAAGCTTAAGGACAGAATGAGTAAGGCTTACAGGATGGCGTCTGAGACGGCTCAGAAGGTTTTTTCCCAGAATAAGAACAGATACGATAGTAAAGTTCGTGAAAACAAACTTGAAGTTGGTGACACCGTTCTTGTTCGTAAGGTGCACCATACTGGAAAGTCCAAACTTGCCGACATATGGGAAGCTGACCCTTACACTATTACGGATATTCCAAATCCAGATATACCCGTATATCGAGTCCGTACAGTACTCGGTAAAGGTCCAGTAAGAACCTTTCATCGCAATTTGTTATTGCCTTTCAACTCCGTCCCTCTCTTTGAAGAAGCTCATCCCCTGCCAAACAGACCTAGACCGACTCGAAAGAGATCCGTCAAGGAATTAGCGTCTGCGGCAGAAGCTTCTGATAGCAGCCCGGAAACTGATTCAGATTCCAGTGAGAGGTATGTGATTCCCCAGCGAAGAACAATGCCAAAACCCAAATCTCCACGACCAATAGACCAGAACTGGCGTGAAGGTCTTCCGACATCCGACCATAGTCTGCGCGAAAGTGTTTCGATTCCGTCCGACAGTCATCAAACTCATTCAGAATCTTTTATTTCAGAACCCAATCAGTCAAGCGGACAAACTCAAACAGAACTTTCTTTAGGGCCAGTTGAGCAGTCTGATCCAGTGCGCCGTGCAACCAGAAGTCGGAAGCCGCCAGATAGATATGGAGACTGGGCTTGTTCTCAAGTAGTCTGGGTGTAATATTTTGTCTTCTGTGTGAAACATGTTTTAACCTTCCTTTTTCCTTCAGATTCATTTATACTTTTATCTTTCAGAGACAGATTTTGAATCCTAAACTTATTTATCCTTCTCAGGTTGATGTGATTTATTGGAAATGTCAGGAGACATTTATTTCAAAGCAGAGGAGAATGTAGCCAGGATGAAATGTTCACTGTTTCACACCAGTGTCTCTTTACATAAGCTGTAGTCATCCTTATATGCGTGGAAAGTGAGCGATTGAGTGAGTTGTTTACACTAGTCACTTTTAACCACACCCATGCTTGCATGCTTTTCCCCTCACTTTAAGTCTAAACCCTGGATAGGAAACATCTAACAATCTGCTGATCTTCATCGTATCTTGATCCTGGTAGGTAGAACTTCGTTGCAGTCATTTTAAATCATTTAGACTTCATAAACATATTTTAAGGAACAGTATCTTATGAGCCTTCAAATTTGTATATTTCAGGTTTTTTATCCTTAGAACTATTAAATTGTACTTTGTACAACGACCGTCTAGAACTCAATACAAGGGATACTACACAGTTGTTGTTAGTCTTCAATCTTGTTACACGAGCTTTGTACATCCTGAGACTATTCTTGCGGCTTCGTTCTGGATTTTATCGAGTTCCTCTTTTTGATATTGGTACAAATTATCCCAGATAACATCACCGTACTCGAGAATTGGTCTAATATATGAAAAGTAAATTGTTTGAAGTGCGTTGCGATCTAATCTATATTTTAATTGTCGTAATATGCCAATCTTTTTCCATGCTTTTTCTGTAATTGATTTTACTTGATGATCCCATGTGCCGTTATCAGAAAAGAAAATGCCTAAATGTTTATGAGTTTCCATCGTCGGAATTGCTACGTTTGACATAGTAAGAATTGGATGTGGTTGTTTATTACGCTTCCTAGATATAACCATAGATTCTGATTTTGAAGGATTGAATTTTACTAACCACTTCTCTGCCCAATTTTGAATTTTATCAATGTCTGATTGCAATACTGAATATGTCTCATTTGAATTTTCTACTAATTTTAGGAGGCTTGTGTCATCGGCAAACAAGTTTATATTAGACTCTATGTTACTAACAATATCGTTAATATAGACTAAGAACATTAGGGGGCCTAAGATAGAGCCTTGTGGTACACCTGCCTCAACTAAACAGAGATCGGATGACCCTCCCGGAATTAAAACTCGTTGGTAGCGGTTGGTGAGATAATCTCGAAACCATTCTAAAAGTTTTCCGCCTATTCCAGCTAAATTTAATTTGAAAATAAGACCCTTATGCCAAACTTTATCAAATGCTTTGCTAATATCAAAAAATACTGCACGAGTTTCAAATCCATTATCAAGGGCTTTACAAATTTTATCGTATAGAAATGTTAACTGGTTGACTGTTGAATCTCCTGGTATAAATCCAGACTGAGACGGAGTAAAAAAGTTGTGTTCGCGCAAATGATTGTAGACGTTTTTAATTAAATATTATTCTTTCCAAAGCCTTCTCCATTGTATTTAGTAGCGATATGGGTCTATAATTCGAAAGAATAGAAGGGTCCCCTTTTTTAAGAATCGGGCAAACATGAGATATTTTCCAAGACGAAGGAACCCGACTTTTTTGCAAACAAAGATTAAAAAGATTACAAAGTGGACGAGCTATTTGTGGGGCCGCTTCTACAAGAATTCTGTTATCTATGCCATCAGGACCTGACGCTTTGCCTACAGCAAGGTTTTGTAATACATCCATGACATCTGATTCCGTTACAACAATACTATTCAATGGTAATCCTTCAAATGAATGATAATCGCTAGGTAAAGAATGTAAAGAATCGTCAACAGTAGATTGATTAGAAAAGAAATGATTAAATATATTTGCTTTTTCATCTTCGTCGGTAACGAAGGTATCATTGGTAGGATTAAGTAAAGGTGGAAACGAGATAGATTGGTTACTGGATGAGGGCATAAGCGACTTGATTGCTTTCCACCAATCTTTTGCATTCAAAGAACCCGTTGTTATCTTCTGAACTGTTTGATCAAATTTCACTTTTTTTGTGTTTCTAATGCAAGATATGACTTCGTTTCTTAATTTCCTAAATTTTAACCAATGTTGTAAAGAGTTAGTTTTTTTCGCCTTGCTATAATAACGTTTCCTTTGTCGAATTTTCCTCTTAATTTCTAGTGTCATCCAATCAGGCTCATTTGGTTTAATCTTTACTGTTTTGTTGGGAATAGTTTGAGATGCTGTATCAATAATAATTTTAGTTATATTTTGGGTGTAAATATCAAGATCTTCATTGAAAGCGTTGTCCCAGTTAATTTCTGATAATACATTACGTGATTGATCATAATCACCGTTTCTATATTGCCAGATTTTACGTGTAATAGATTTCGATTTTGGTTTCAAAAAGTTAAATACGCCGAAAATCGGAAGGTGGTAGCGTACGCTTTGATTCAAACATGGTTCACCTACCCCCGAAGTTAGCAGTGAGGTCTTGTTTCCCACAAGTAAAAGATCAATTAAAGACGAGGAATGCTCTGTAAAATGGGTATGCTCTTCAATACACTGTTCTAGATTAAACTCGTTGCACATTGCTTCAACTTTACGGTGGGGCTGGTTCGGCAGTGAATTCCAATTGAAGTCGCCCATTATGATAATATCCTTGATACCTGTATCAAATGCAAGACCAATAGAATCATCAATTAGAGAATTATAAATTATATCGGCATTTGGTGGTCTATAGAATACACCGTAAAGAACGTTTCTACTATTTGATAACTTAATTTCGATCCAAATATTTTCTAATCTATTCATTTCTAAATCAGGCCTTCGTTTATAGGCGATGTTGTCTTTAACATACAATATTACACCTCCATGTCTATCACCTATACGATCTTTACGTTCAGGACATTGGAAAGAGGGAAATGATAAATCGTTAGAGGATATTCCTTCATTCAGCCAAGATTCCGTAAATGATAAAACATCGAAACAGGAAAACCCCAAGTTTGACATCCGTCATCACAATCTTAAAAACTTCTTCTCCTTAACCACTGGGCAGATTTCAATGAAACTTTGCCAAAATGTTCCTTGGGTGACCCTCTTTAGAAATAGCTCTTGAAATTTTGATTGGACAATAAATATGAGCATGGCAGGTTGGGGCTTATTTTTAGCCTAAAATCTTTGAACAACATCTTTTCCTGAACCATTGGGCCGATTTACTGTAAAACTTTACCAGAAAGTTCCTTTGGTGATCCTCTTTCAAAATTGTTAGCAAAATTTTGATTAACCAATAAATATGGGCATTGCTAGGCAGGGCTTTTTTTGAGCCCAAATCTTTGAACAACTTTGCCTGCTGAACCACTTGGCCGATTTCAATGAGTTTTTACAATAATGTTCCTTTTGTGACTCTTTTTTGAAATTGTTCGTAAGATTTTGATTAACTCATAAATGTGGGCAAGGCATATATAGCCCGAAATCTTTGAACATCTCATGGGCCAATTTCAATAGAACTTCACAAGAATGTTCCTTGGGCATATTGATCCATAAATATGGGCGTGGCAGGGCAAGGCTAATTTTTCACTTTGAAATCTTTGAAGAAGATCACCTGAACCACTAGGCTATTTTCAATGAAACTTTACCAGAATGTTCCTTGGGTGACCCTCATAAAAGAATATTTTCATAGAAGATAATTATGTCTCTTTTAGGATAGAATCAATTATTCAGGTTATATCATGGCAGCTGGTGCACCTATCTATGGCCTCTTGTTGTTTCTTACACCAGTACAACCACCACATTTTATCTAAGCCACCAGCTGCCCTTTTATAGGATATAAAAAATAGAAAGAAATTGAATATTTGTATGTCATAAGTAATTTTGTATATTGCCCACTATGCCTATACAAATGTATTAGCTTCAAAGACCTTTTAGCACTCGGATGAAGAAATACATAACCTGTCACACAAAAAGGGACCATCTAAGAACCCCATAAAGTAAGTATTTGGAAAAGAGATTCCCCAAACATAGGTCAACTAGAGGACATATTTTTTTTAAATAATTACATAGGAAATTAGAAAGAGGATTCCAGATTGATAAAATTTGTTGTTTGGGAAAAGTTTCAACCCTGCAGATCAAGCAGTCGGACCATGGTCAATATTTTTTACACTTCACAGATAGTCCCTTTTCATGTGACGATTCATATATCAATGGCTCAGTTCAAAACAGTTGTTACTGCCTATATGTTTACAGGCAGTTACAACTGCCTTGTGCTGGGCCATTAATATGGAAATTGAGAGTTAGTTGACAGTTGAGATTTTTTTCAGTCTCTTGCACCCACAACCAAAACATGCAGTGCTCTTGTTTAATTGAAACACTTTGCCATTCTTTGGTCCAGCAAATTTTAAAATCATATATTATTGACAAGAATTATGTCATTGAAGTTTTTTGAAAAATAAAGAAATATATTTAGCTTAGTTTAAACATATTTTATTGCCATCTATGTACAAATATATAATCTACATTATACCGCAGAAGTTCATAATAATCAGGCAAAGGGGTCTGGCCACAAGTTCTTCCAACTTAGATTCGGCCATTCCCCTAATTTATTTAGCAAAATTGGTTATTCATGTTGTTAGTTTAAACCTATTTATTTTACATCAATTAGAAAACAAGTTCTTACAACTTAGATTAATCCCCCGATTCTGTTAAATATTACTAACCCTGATACTCCTGTTAACAGCATATTCCTGCTTTGGCAGAAAGTATAGCCTAAGATCAGCCTGCACAGATGTATGGTCTCTAATCTTTATTTATACTGTCAGCTTTCTATCTAATTATTGTGGGGAAAATCATAAGGCAGAGTAGTTGAAATATATCCAACAAGATGTATTTGTGAAACATGAATGCCCCTGAAATTTTTAGATATTTGACCTTGACCTATGACCTCGACCTGCAGATGTGTTTCATTAAGATCTAACATCATACCAAATATGAGCATTGTATCTTGAATAGCCTTGAAAATATTGGCAATGTTAAGTTTTTGGTTAAATTTTGCAGACAGACAGATGGACAAAAGTAAAACAATATGCCCCCTATCTTTCAATGTGGGGTCATAAAAATGCAGGCAAATTGCTTGAAACAAAATTTAAATACAGTTTGGTAAAGGTTAAAGTTGTACTACACTAAGCTATATGAAATGCAATAAAGGGTTACCTGTGCAGGAATTAGGGCTTACCGATAATTATTTTAGCCTGTGTGTGACATCAACAATTTGACATGTGCGTGAAGGTCCATCATGATGCAGCCTAACATCCACAAAGTGTAATTCAAAAGATTGCCTGAGAGGCTAAAGACACTTTGAGACCTCATCTATCTACAAAGTGAAGACACTGGTCAGACTGCAGATGCACAGGCTGCCTAAAGTCTTTGCTTTGCACACATTTGAAATCGTTGGAAATGTCAGGCACAGGCTCAATTATTTTTAGCTCACCTGGGCAAAAAGTGCTCATGTGAGCTATTGAGATCACCTTTCGGCCGATGTCCGGTCGTCGGTTATCTTCCGTCGTCCAATGTCTGTCAACAATTTCTTTAAACAACATCTCCTCCTTAACTACCGGGCCAATTAACACCAAATTTTACAGAAATGTTGCTTAGGTGGTCCCCTTCAAAAATAGCTAAAAGAATTGAAATCCATGAAAAACCCTGGTTGCTATGGCAACCTAAAGTGAAATTTTAAGAAAATCTTTAAAATTCTTCTTCTTCTCAACCAGGAGTCCTACAGACTTAAAATTTGGCATGGATGATCAGTTGATAGACCTGAATTAAAATAACTGAAATCATGTCTGTTGTGCCACCAGGTGCGGGGCATCAGGGGGGAGGGGGTAGTACTTTGGGTAAATTTGTAATCTTTAACCTTCTTCTTCTGATAAACCATGTGCCCTACAGACTCGAAAAATGGCAATGATGATCAGCATATGGACCATAATTAGAATAGCTTAAATCATATCTGTTGGGCCACCAGGTGCGGAGCCACCCGGGGGAGGGGGTAGTACTTTGTTAAAAAAATTTAAATCCATAACCTTCTTCTTCTAAACCAGAATCCCTACAACCTTTATATTTGACACAGATGATCAGCTCTTAGACCTTATTTTACATAACTATATCCATGAAATTTTGGCTATCATGTGAAGAGCACTGGGGGAGAGGGTAGTATTTCGGGTCAATTTTGAAATTGTAAACCTTCTTCTGATGATGAAGTAGGAACCTTACAGGCTCTAAATTTGGCACGAGTCATCAGCTCATATACGTTAGTAAAAATAGATATAGTCATGATTGTTTTGTGACTAGGGGCATAGAGGGGGGGGGGGGGGGGGGGGGGGCTTGTGGTAAATTTAACCCTTGACATGCTGAACCTGGAATATTCCTGCTTTGGCAGGAGCTAAAGACCAACATCAGCCTGCACATATGTGCAGTCTGATGTTAGTCTACACCACCTGTTTCTCACTTTCAAACCAGAATTGTCAATAGCTTTAGTTTTTCAAATAAAAATTGACCTACAGTTGGTACTTTCAGTGTTTTTTGCCCTTTGATTTTGATGAAAATTTTTAGCCAAAATTTATTCAGCCTGACAAGGGTTAACAATTGTTAAAAATTCTACTGAACCAGAATTCCTACAGCTTTTATCATTTGATATAATAATCAGCTCATAGACCTTAATTTTAACAGCTATTGGGCCACCAGGTGCGGAGCAACAGGGTAGAGAAGGTAGTACTTCAGGTCAATTTTAACATTTGAACTTTTTTTTAAGCTCACCTGAGCACAAAGTGCTCATGTGAGGTACTGTGATCACCCTTTGTCCAGCTTCCATCCTTTGGTTGTCTGGCGTCCGTCAACAATTTCTTTAAACGACATCTTGTCCTAAACTACTGGGCCAATTTACACCAATTTTACAGAATAGTTTCATAGGTGGTCCCCTCCAAGATAGCTTAAAGAATTGAAATCCATGAAAAACTTTGGTTGCTATGGCAGCCAAAGTTGAAATTTAAGAAAATCTTCTTCTGATGAACAAGAAGCTCTACAGCTTTGGAATTTGTCAGGATGATTAGTTCATAGACCTTAATTATGATAGCTAAAATTATAACTGTTTGGCCACCAGGTGCGCAGTACCAGGAGGGGGCTAGAACTTGGAGTCAATTTCGTTATCTTTAACTTTCTTCTTCTGAATTAGGAGCCCTACAGACTTGAATAAAGACATGGACCATCACACCACTAAGGTTTATTTTACTCCAATAACTCATTCTAAAATCTAATTCTAAAGTTGTGAACAGGGCTTCTGTATATAGTCAAAGAACAACCTGAACATATGTGCAGTCTGATGTTGGTCTATAGACGGATTTCAGCTGGGCTAAAAATAGCAACTGATGTATTTAATTTACATACCATGTTGGTGGAGGGGGCAAAACATGACCTAATTGCTCTTTATCCTATAGTAAAAAGGTGAAAATCAATCATCAATTACTCGCTTATTAAGGTGGTCAGGTACTTGGAAAAAGTTTTATTTTAAGGATAATTCAATTATGCAACCATCATTACAAATTCAGTGTTTTGTTGCACATGAAAGATGTTGAATTTCACGCTCAAACCAACATATCAAAATTGTTTAAATGCAGGGAAATTGAACTGCAAGAAAGAATCTTTCTCTATGAAATACCAATTAGACTTGATAATTTTGGGCAACAAAAAGTCAAAACATAATGATTTCATACTCTAGAAGATATTTCATGATAAAAATTGTCCATTTAAAAAAATATGGTTACAGAAATACTTGCTTTCAGTAATATAACATGATAGTTCAATGTATAAAACATAACTATTGAACATGTCATATCATTATCTTTTTCAAAGATATAATTTGAAATGTTTCTAGTGGTTTGAACATTTATATTACATGTAGGTTAGAAAATAGTTTAATACATATAATGTGTACTAACAGTTGATTTTGGGAAAATATGTAAGTTCCTTTTACCTGAGTATTTAACTGAAACATTTTTCAGACCAATCATAAAATACAAGTTATTTACCGACTTCCTAGTTAAATGAAATTTGGTTTAAAAAACATGCACAGCAGCACTTTAAACTTGGCCCAAGCTTTCTACTATTTACACGAGATTCATTTCAATGTCGCTACTGTAATTTTACTAATAATAATAATAATAATAACAATAATGATAATTTGCATTCTAATTTGGCCTTTGTTAGATTCCCCCCCATGTGAATTTTAGGATGTAAATACTTTAGTCTTAATATTTCCAAAAATAATTGACATGTGAGTAAAGCAAAGTAGATGAAAACCTCTGGTCGCAAACCTGTGTATCTGTAGAGTCTAACCAGAAACTGATCTATGCCTTCTAAGAGGCGAAATTAGTGACTTTGCGAGTAAAGATTTTACGTTTGTAATTTTTCTGGTATTATTCAAGGCATTCACTTGCTAAGATAGACCTCTCTAAATATGTTTTGGTGTGGCTGTATGCGCTGATTAATGTTTGTGTGAAATTGAAAATATCTCACATAGGTTCAGCTTAAATTTGGAAATCAGCACTTTGTGATGTTTTCAAGAATTTAATGGCTAGGTACTTCCACATTTAGTTGAATATGATATTTGTATCCTTAGTAAGTTTATCCGGCTTATTCGGCAACTAAGCAGATGAATAACTGTAGCTTGAAAAAAGGCTTTAGTTTCTATGTATTGGTTTCTAAATGATGACATGCCGCCTCAAAGATCACAAGCACATCATCAAAATGAGTTCATCATATGGGAACCCCTGAACTAGCCCTGACTTCAGAAGAGTATCAAGAATTAAAAAAAGTGAATAAATACTTGAGAATGTCTCTATCTTGAAACACGCAATAGGCACATACATGTAACCTTAACGGGTGCTTTACTCCAATGCTTGGGTTTTGTATGACAGAAGCATAGAATACTAGTCGGACCTCTGACCTTCAGAATGTCAAGTAACTTCTGAATTCAGAAGTGTAACGTTAGTTTCTTTCATAACATGCAACCAATATTTTGTCTATTTACACTCATAATTAAGAAACTGTAGTTTTTGAAGCTGCAGTCGAAAGTTGTTTTTTTTCTATATCCCCAAATGTTTTAAAAGTGCATGATTGGTTATTGTTTTTGTCCAACATTATTTTGAAGCTATTGAGTTGAATACCTTACCCATAAATTATTTCACTTGTTCATGCATATAGGAAAAATCATTAACAGTACATGAAGTCAAAATATTGCACTGCTATTATTTATAAGACATGGCTGCAGTAACATGTAAAAGTTTATAGTTGTCAAGTAAATATAATTTGAAAAAAGGCACACCATGAAAATAATTTTGATTGGGATTATGATGAAAAACAATTAAAGAAATAAGAAAATGCACACAAATCAAAATTAACAGATGGACACCCTAAGATCATTTGCATTGAGGAAAAAATATAAAGAAAAAATATCTGCATAGACGTTTCAGTTTTAAACGCAGGACAAACACAAATTACTGAATACAAGATACTTCAATCACTTTGTAAAAATTAAATTATTTCATCAATACTATAACTTCCCCTAGTAATCTTCACATCTTTACAATTCCGACTTGCTAAAAATATTTGCTATCTGGTAATGATTCAACACAGAGTTCCAGGAACATAGTTAAATGATTCATTTCCTTTATTTTGTCTGGTAACAAAAACAAGTATTTACGATATGTAACGGTTATATAATACAGCTTAATTAAGCACTATCCATGACTGACCAGTGTGTATTCCATACAAATTCCTGGCCTATCAGTTGACCTTCTGCCCCCAATTACTATCGACTGCAGTGTTCAGTCAGGTGTGGTAAAACTGAAATCCGTCTATATCACCTGTGCTTTTTAGTCCCCTACCAGCTAAAGCCTAAGGGGACTATAGGTTTGCGCTCCGCCCGTCTGTCCGTCCGTCCATCCGTCTGTCTGTCAGTCCGGATATCAGTTTTCCAGACTTTTTTTCTTAACCCTTGGAGATATTGAGCTGATTTTCGGTATGTGAGTCCGCATCAATGAGTTACAGAACGAGTTTGAGTTTGGTTCCAGTCCATTGATTTTTGTGGAAGATATGGATGCTGGACTTAGAAATTACCGGGAAATTTCAGTTTTCCGGACTTTTTTTCTTAACCCTTTGAGATATTGAGCTGATTTTTGGTATGTGAGTCTGCATCAATGAGTTACTAAACGATTTCGAGTTTGGTCCGGTCCATTGATTTTTGTGGAAGATATGGATGCTGGACTTAGAAATTACCAGGAAATTTCAGTTTTCCGGACTTTTTTTCTTAACCCTTGGAGATATTGAGCTGATTGTTGGAAAGTGAGACTGCATCAATGAGTTACAGAACAAGTTCGAGTTTGGTTCCAGTCCAATGATTTTTGTGGAAGATACGGATGCTGGTCTTAGAAAATTACCAGGGAATTTCAGTTTTCCCGACTTTTTTTCTTAACCCTTTGAGTTATTGAGCTGACTTTGGAATGTGAGTCCGCATCAATGAGTTACAGAACAAGTTTGAGTTTGGCTCCGGTCCATTGATTTTTGTGGAAGATACGGATGCTGGACTTAGAAAATTCTTTATCCTCAGAGACATTGAGCTGATACATAAAATCTGATACAACTAATATTTTGGAGAGGTAGTTATACCTTTACCACCAAAAAAGATACTGCTCTAGGGATATATATATAAATCCGGTAGGGGACTTGGTATTGCCATGCAAAACTTCCAAATGCTTGTTTTCTTAAATTTTTTAATAACAAAGGTTAAAGAATTTGATTTCAAAAGAAATACTGATTCTCAATTGATGCATCGATTTTAAAGCATTTTTGCCAAAGATTTTAATTTAGCATGGCAATGATTAAACAAGACAGGAGTGTAACCATGTGTTTTAGGAGACTCACAATGCATAGCGACAAACAACACATCTGAGACTGTAGAATCTTACTGGTCTGACCATAAGATTATTTTCCTTTACACATAAATTTGTTACAGTTCAATACCTTTATCATCTGAATCAAAAGTAATGCAAGTTACCCTTAGGTGCTTTGCTCGGTGAGTGGACCAGGGCCAAAGGCCCTCTTGTTATCAAACCCACTTGCATCGAGCAAGACATAGTTGTGTCTGTGGTTGCATCCGTTAGTCTGTCCATCCCACTATGTTCTGGACAATTACTTCTACATTTACAGACAAATTTTGAAGTAACTTGGCACTAATAGATCCTTCATGAGTAGGATCAGATAGCTCCAATGTCAAGGTCACAGCTCAAGGTCAAACGTAAAAATACAGTCTGGACAGTAGTTGTCCTGACACAACCTTCTCGTGATGAGTGCTTGTCACTGGTCTTATCAGCTTGACTCTTTCAGAGAAAACCAGAGGAATTTTGATTACCTTGGTGTTTGGCAAATATCGTCGGCTCCGTTCTATAAGGACGAACCTGGGAAAAGCCTACTTTTCAGGAGAAGGAAAAAACTTAATATCTTTTTACCTATAAACACTTGTACAACCATTTTGGTCGAAAAGATTTTAAATCGAATCACTATATATATTATCTGCCGTCATAAATATGAAACTTTTTCTCTATAATGAGTTATTTAAGAAAAACAACAAAAAAACGTCAAGTACGTCATTTTTTCACTTAATTTTTACGGAACAAAATGCCGTATAGACAAAAAAAGGCATAAAAGATAAATGCGTGAAAAAACTAATTAAATTTGATGTTATATAAGATTTAGGACAAATCGCCTGTAAAAAAATTCTTTTCGGGTGCATTGTAGACCCCGAAAGCCGTTAAGTGAGACGTTTCTCAAAAAAAGTAAAAGACGCATATAACAATTTTATGTATGTAACTGAGACACACGAATTATCTGGCCTGGGTAAAGGTTGTGTTCTTTTTCAAACCGATCTTTAAAAATAATCTTTTATCATAAGGAAACATGAACAATTATCAAATTTGTCAATACGTCATTTTCGAACTTCACTTTTCGAGCACTTCCGGTGCGAAAATGACGTATCTTACAAGTCCATGAAGCTTTTTTGGGGGGATACGATTAGCTATCAGGTCCAGCATCTTCGCAAAAGACGCGGGAATATCATATGTGTGCGAAAACGCAATAAAAGAAAAAATGGAATTTTGCATATACGTCCTTATAGAACGGAGCCGACAATATGTTGGTGTGACAAACTTTAACCTTGGTCATATGTCTGTTGTTATTGAAGATATTTTTATGAAACTTGACATGTGTGGTCACCATTACAAAAGCTATCCTGACTATCAAGGGGGATAACTCTAAAAGCAGTTATGTATGAGTTATGTCCCTTTTCCAACTTAGTTTTTTTGCATCTTCCAGCACATGCAGTTGAGGGTTGCATCTGTAGGTAGTACTCTTGTTTTCAAATTTAATCAGGTTTTGTAGAAGAAGAAATGATGATTTTTAATCCCAATTGGATAGGTTGTCCTAAAGCTTCTCAGTATACATCAAAGTATATAAATGGTATCATGCAAGAGAGTATCTAGGATATGCCTAAGGTTAAGGTCAACAGTTACTGTCAAATGATAAAATTGGTGTAGTCTGGCTATGTCAAGGGTCAAGGTAAGGGCTCAAGATCAATTTTTTGTTTGTTTGAAGCAAATCTCCAACTTTGGGAATAGATATCAAGTAAATAAATCCTCTTTTGGAACATGTCATTGATGAATGATCAAAACATCGAAACTACAGCTTAATCAAGCTGTAATTACAATTTTTTATGATTCACCAACGCTCAAATCATAGAAAATCGTAGCAGACAAAGTTCATGCATTTTTTGTCACAGTCCACATCGCCTTTATTCTATGTTGGTTGCCCTCTGAGTGCATATACATTTCAATATCCTTAGTAAGGCCTATGCTGTTGTTCCTCTTGTTGAGAACTAGTGTGATTGAAGAATTTGTTTGGTTACGCCCAAGTTTAAGGTCATGGCTGAATATCAGACAATAAAAGTGGTAAAATAGGGAGCATATTTCCTACATCTATGATTGCTTTTAAAATAATTTTGGACAGTTGTTCCCCTTTACTAGAGCTATGATTCAAAAAGTTTGTTTGGGTAGATACTGAGTTGCAGGGCATAGCCTACTTGTCTGTGACGTATGTCTAGTCAAAAAATATTTTTTGAAAAATCATATTTCACAATTATGTAGTGAAATTTTTTACATAGAGCTCTTTATAACTTATCAGCATTCAAGATGAAATTAAAAGTTTGTGAAACATTTGAGATAGATCTATGGTATCCTACCTTGCATGTGTCTTTAAGTGCAAAGTTTGGTACAATTTCTAAAATTTTGCAAAGATTTTTTGAATTCTGAACACATTTGACCTGTGTAAGTGGCTGCCTAAACTTTAAATGACTTCTTTAAACCTTTCCTGTACAGTCCCTGTAATCTACTAATGTGATTTTTATACAAGGAAAATGTTGTGGAGAAAAAACAAATTACTCATTTCATGCAATTTTTCATTTTTCCACAATATTTTCTACAATTAAGGATGGTTTCTGAACAAATGGCACCCACTTTTCATTATCGTCTGCTATCATTATTTGGTCGATCTACATCGTCTGGTACCTCTAACGCTTTGATTTCATAATTGGATTTCGGATTCCTTTGGTTTTATCGTTTATATCCTTGGAAACGGCGCCATATCGAATGTACACAACTTCCATTTGTTGACATTGGAAATAACTGATAAATGATATAAATCAACGCTGACTGAAGCTCTTAGGTAATTGCGATATTTCTGCATAATTCTATTTATCTTAGAAGCTTGTCTCATTTTGTCTCTCTTTGTGACATCCGATTTAAGAAGAACTCTGAACATTTGCTGCGCGCACCTGTCCTACCCCACCCGATTGTTTCAACACGTCAATTTTGACATAAGAATATTCCTTTTGGCTTGGATATCTATAAGAAATCTAAAAAGTGTGTAAATATTATTCGACCTGTAAATTTGATAAATTGAATTGAATAATTATAAATGATTGTCTTGGTGAGATCTAAAGATGATCCTAAAATTGATTTAGGCTTTATACCCTCCAGTTGCATGCAGTTTAAAATTGTGGGAGTTAAGGAATCTAAGGTGCGCTCGCTAGAGCAAGATAAAAATAAGACATAATGAACAACTTTTGTTAATGTAGAGATTGACAGTAGGTAGACTATGACCATGTGCCAGGCTAGCTCAGTTGGTAGAGCACCATGCCAGTGTTCCAAGGGACATAGGTACGAGTCCAATGTTAGGCACATCTTCCTCAATCCACAGCCTCGTCAGCTCGAGTGTACTCTTTTGTGTAGATTTCTCATGTGTGCTAATAATCTTCTCTAATGTAAATTGTCACTTATGTAAGTTGATTATAAGATGTGGACTGACGGATTAGGGTTTCTGAAGAGGTATGTCTGGGCTCTTTTTCTCAAACAGACCTGTTGCCTCTATGTAACTTCCAACCTCTTTTCTGATTGTTTCTCTCCAGTGTGCCAATTCGGGGTGTTCTTCCTTGCTCAGGACTGTATATATGTTAAGATGATGGAGTCCAAGTTGGGAAGATAGATTTTTTTGCATGGTAACTCTATGTTGATGGTATTTAGGGCAGTCAATAAGATAGTGTTCTGTCGTTTCTGGTTCACCGCATGTACATTGGTTGCTGTAGATCTAGCCCTAATTTGTGTCTGTAATAATTGAGTAGTGTATAACCTGTCTGTAGTTGTAGGATTTTGGAGAAGCTTGTTTTGTTTGGTATGTCAATGAATTTATTTGATTAAATGAATAGTATGATCTGCCAACTTCAGTATTAGTCCATCTGTCTTACCATTTTGCAATCAGGGTCTTTCTTATGGCTTCTTTGATTTCTTGTAGATTAGTGGAACGTATTAGGTCAGGTCGATCCTCAGCTTCTGTGGCTGCTTCCTCTGCAAGTCTGTCTGCTGCTTCATTTCCTGCAATATTTGCGTGTCCTGGGGTCTATGAGATGTCGATAGTTCTGCCCTTTTAGCTCACCTGAGCACAAAGTGCTCAAGGTGAGCTATTGTGATCACTCACCATCCTTCGTCCGTCTGTCCGTCCCTCCGTCCATCAACAATTTCTTTAAACATCTTCTCCTGTCACACAGGCCAGCAGAATTTCACTTGTCATCTACAGAAACTTTATTTCACTAGCTTTATAAAGAGCTTAAAAGGAATAACTCTGATAAGACTGTGCAGCTGCACAGAGTCTTCACTGATTTGCTGAATGAGATATGAGAATGAGATATTTTGGCAAATGATATTCTGAGCCAGAATTATCCCTGATTGTGTACAATAAATCCCACAGACTCATTATGATTAACATTTCTTGATTTTTTTTATCAACCTGAAAAGTTGTTTTGCTATTTATGATAACTGTTTTTTTTCCCTTCAAATATCATTTCATCAATGGCGACCAAAACCTCATAATTGTTGCATATTCAAGCTCAAGTTTTGAGGTTTTAATTACCAAATAACAATTGGTTTTAAAGCACAAATATTGTGAAACCGACCCATATTAGTTCATGGATAGTATTTAACACTTTCCTGTTTTACAAAATTTTGGACCTATCCAAATTCAAAGGTTTTGCAGACAAAAATTTAAAGTGGGTTTAATTTGAAAAATGACCATTCAGTAGGGTAGAAAATACTGTGGTAAAAGAAGAAATTGCTTGTCAGAAGCAATTTCTTTTTTTTTCACCTTGTTTTCTCAATCATAAAATCACAGACACATAAAAAGCAGGGATTAAACAGCAAAGGGTTAATTATTTTGACTTTGTTTTCTTAAGGAATGTCAGCTAGAAACAGTCGGAGTTCCCATGGTGGGAAGCCTTTTTCAGCCAACAGAACACAACTACGTACTGCAAACACAGACCAGAAATATCCAGAGATCAAACAGAGAGGATATTACTCTGATATAATAGCTGCAGAGGCCAGTGATGGTCGATTAGAGGTCAGTGTTAACCTTTTCCTGTTTATCTAATATTTGGACTGGTCAAAATTGAAATAGGTTGCAGAAGACAAGATTTCAGAACTGAATACCCTTTAAAAGGAAACTGTCATTTTTGGTTAAGAAGTATACATATTTGATTAAATTGAACTTATAATAAAGGCGATCAAGGAGATGATCAAGTCAATGAAAATGTTCATTAACATATTATTGGAACCAGTGAAGGAAACAACCTGAACTCATTGTTGGAACATTCTTTATTTTACCACTATGTTGGTGGTATAGAAGATCAAGAGTGTTAAACAAATAGCTCATAATTACAGGGAAAATATTCATCATCATATAAACGAAGAGAACAATTCGAGATCATCTTTGTAATAATCTCTATTTCAAGTTCTTATTTTATGTCTTCACGTGTTGACCCAAAAGAACTGCACAATGAAAACAGACAGACTGGAAAAGCAAAAACAAGAAATTGATTCTATACCTAAATTAACCGAACAATTTTTTCCGGCAGCTGTAACAACTAATATTACAACAAGAGATCTAATCATAATATGGATGTTCTAAATACATGTTGCTATGCATGTACAAGCTGTTTGTAAGAGCTTTTTAAGTTTTGAAAAGATAAAACTGTAGATAAGACATGAATTACACAAGAGTTACTAATCAATTGATATCATTAAACATTTGGATCATTTCCAGGATGTATTAAGTGGGCCACCAACTGCACAAGACACATTATGGAATGTAGCCAAAGAAAAACACACACCTATAGGTAAACTATTAATCCTTATTCTGATTTAGATTTTTTTATATATATAACAAATTGTCAATTGTTTGGACATGTCAATCAGCCCATTTGTTTGAAGCTTGTCTCAAAATAAATCAGGTGGTGTAGACTAAGATCAGACTGCACATTTGTGCAGGCTGATCTTAGTCTATACTGTTAGCCAAAGCTTTGCGTACAGCAGCATTATGCCATGGGCAGAATTATGAGAGTGAATATTCATTCATGGCTTGTTATGATATCACCAAAAATATACAATATCACTATCATTGCCTATGATATTTGCTATTCAATAGGATTATGTTTTAGGGTTGTTATAGGCATACGTTAACAGGCAAAATCTAGCCATTAAAAGAAGACAACTTGGAAAGCTTGAATAAAAGGGAAGACTTGTTACCCAAATGTATCTCCTTTGCTACAATATTTTCAAAGGTGTTTTTGTATAACATGTGTTATATGTTATATTGTGTTATAGTCAATATTTAAACAAAAACTAGGGAAAAGGGGAAGTCTTATTGGATTTAACACAAAGGTAATAGAAATGGGTATTTTGAATACCCTTTCTTGAAATGAAGCCAAAAATAGCAAAAGAATAAGGTCAACTTTTAACACCTTTATAAAATATGCTTCCATCTTTACCATGCTAAATGGGCAATGTAAACCAAGACACGAAAAAAAACATGACCAATATTATTGGCAAAATGTAGTGTATGGTTCAAATGAATCAATTTTGAGTACAATTAATCTTGTTCAAGCGCCCACTTCTATTAAGCAACCATTTTTATTAACATTAAACATAAAAAGAGAGTTACAACCTTATCTTTTAGACCCAGACTATCAAAATACAAGGAGTATTAATGGCATTTTCAACAAAAGTTCCAGGCCAACTAACCCAACTTCAGGGGCCATAGTCGCCTCATCCCCTTTTGTTCTTTTTCCTGCTAAACAAGCAATGTCTTAGTTGATTTGCAAAAGAAACAGCCATGGAAAATATTGTGGTAAATCAAAAGGAGAAATTGCAAGTTTATCTTTCTTTGAGCTATATCCTAAACCTTATCATTGGCTCAGTGTAAAACAGTTCAATCTGCGTATAAATATTATTGCATCTAATTCTATTTCCTGTTTATCAGTGACATCATTTGACACAAAGAATGATGTGAATGCTGTAATCAAAGAACAAGTCTATGGCCCTAGTACAGAAATAACAGATATATCAGTAAGTACAGTTAATTTTTGGTTATGCAGCAGGGTAGATAACTATTGATTGGTAATGATTACTATCGAAGCAATGACAGATCCAGAGTTTGGACCTCCCACCTGCCTCTGTGACCTTATTATCCTATTTTTATGCCCCCGATAGGGAGGCATCATAAATTTGACTTGTCTGTCCGTCCGTCTGTCCGTCCGTCCGTCCGTCCGTCATTCCGTCCTAAAACTTTAACATTGGCCATAACTTCTAAATCAAAGCGGTGTCGGGGGCATTGTCATCTTACAGTGACAGCTCTTGTTGTAGAAAAATTCAATGAAAATGGGTCAATAATAGGGAAATGAACCTCACATTTATAATTTTGAACCCCCTTCCCAGAATTCCTAAATGTGCATCAGTAAAGTCTTTTTAATTTCAACTTAATCCTGTTTTATTTATCAGCTAAAACATCTATTATTAAAATGGATCATTTAAGAAATAAAAATGAGAATATTCAACATCACTTCTTAGATAACCTGTATATCTCCCCTTGATTGTAATTTAATATTTTGTATGACTATTGTTTTAAGGTATTGCCGTAATAGTTCTGCAACATTTCAGAAGTTATGAACTTTAACAGTGTTAACCGAGATTTCCTTATGATTTTCATTAGGAAACCTCGGTCAACATTGTGAAAGTTCTTGAGGTCGTAAATGTTGCAGAACTTTAATGGGTCCACTACCTGAAGAGGACCATACACAATCAAAATTATTAAAAATAGTATTGAATCAATATATAGGCAGTGATAAAAGTTTTGAACTTTCCCATGAAAATACAACAGCTAAAACCACTGGCAAATTGTCGTAGTAATTCTTCTTCCAGGATTTTCCAGTGAAAGCCTCAGAGCCCAAAGTACAGTTACCATTTTACACAAAACCTGGAGAATGTCCCAGAAAGATTGAAATTGAGAGGTGGGTACATCAACCTGTGTTTAGGATGTAAACAAGTTTGCAGATGTTTAATAATTGTATCCGGCTTTGCACTTAACAAATGAGGAACAATTTCTCAAATGTTTCATAAATGTTTGTATGTTAACACAAGGCAGGATAGGCATGATGATTAATTATGCCCCCCTTTCGAAGAAGAGGGGGTATATTGCTTCGCACATGTGGGTTTGTCGGTCTGTCCATCCGTCGGTTGGTTGGTCCATTCGTAGACTGTTTTTGTCTGGAGCATATCTCAAAAAGTATGCAAGCTAGAATCATGAAACTTCACAGGTGGATAGATCTAATTGAGGAGAAGTGCAGTGCATAAGAACCATAGCCCTACTCGTTATATTTTTTGAGTTATTGCCCCCTGTTAATTGACAAAGAACATGCTGTTGACCTGCTTTTATGGGGGACATAAATGTTTTACAAACATCTCTTGTTCAGTTACTTTGAAAGTTAATTTTTGACAAAATCAATGTAAGAATATGAATATATCTGTCACTTATACGCATGTATTATCCTTTTCATCAGTTTGAATGTGACAAAAGAGACATACTTTTTAGCATTATTTCACTTTACAATGTCTTATAAATGTTTTGGCAAGGTCATTTAAATACAAAATTGATTTATATTGATAATTGATTTAGGTTTGTAGTCTTGTAAAATTAAACTGCATAACAAAATGTTGAGGAGTCAGCTCCAAAACTTGGCAAAGTTCCTATACATTTATAGGCACTTGCAATAGCAGGGATTGACACTAACACCAGTCCTCAGACCCGAGACCTGTGGATTTTAGGTAGATGTTACTATGCTGCAGGTCCTTCAGGTCTGGAGTTAATGGTAGTACTTCGTACTGTCTAGTTATGAAAAAATGCCTTTCTATTACTAAAATTTGCATTAGCAAATGGTGAACTTTGTAGAAAAAGAAGAAATTGCTTGTCAAAAGCGATTTCTTGTTTTTTCCAACATTGTTTTCCTAACAGTTTATGCCTTATATTGTTAAAAATCAAAAATAGGTTTCATGCAGGACCTGTTGTTATCAGGGAGGACCTGTAATTTTTAGGGCTAACTAATCCTTAAGGCAGGCTGGTGGCAAATAGTAGTTAGTGCCTAACCCTGAATAGTATTGTGCCAATCCCTAAATGTTGAAATCTTTATCCCTAATTCATTATTCTTTTTACAGAAAAAGGAGACTCTATGACACTCTAAACTTGAAGGAATTGTTGGGTAATGAAGGTATCGAGACAGAACTGTTGATGCCCAAAGAACAGTCCGATGATCCAGTAGAGCTCAATAAAGACCCAGATGACCCTGCTCCTTTCCCGCCATTTCTGCCACTTCACATATTTGACAACGATGAGTTTGATTGTCGTACACCAGATGAGTGGATCTCTATGGGGCAAGAAAATGGATGTAGGAAACCTGTACCTGGGAGAGCCCTGTTGCCAAAAAAAGACTCTGATTTGGAATGTAAGTAGAGATAAGCTTTTAAAGCAAGGAGACACGTAAGAGGTCTTCAGCGTTTTGGAGGTTATAAACTTAACAGTGTTAACAGAGGTTTCCTAATGATTTCATTATGAAACCTCGATTAACATTGTGAAAGATCATGAGTTCTGACATGTTGCAGAGGTATTAAGGGTCCACTACCTTCTAAGCAAACAGAAATATAGATTAATTTAATTTCCTACATTCAGAATGTAGATAATGTTGCAGATGCTTTTAAAGTTTTAGTTCCACTGGCCGAAGGCCTGTGAGCTTTTGTCATGGCAGAGTGTCCAATTTTGATTGACACCCAAATATGGGCGTGTCAGGGTTTGGCATTTTTTCATGTTAAAATGTTTAAAAATCTTATTCTTCCAAGCCATTGGGCTGATTTCAATGAAACTTGGTATGAATGTTTCTTGGATGGTTCTTTACCTAAATTGTTCAAGAAATATTGATTGACCCCCAAATATGGGCATGGCAGGGTGGGGCATTTTTACACGTTAAAAACTTTAAAAGGATATTCCTCCCAAACCATTGGGCTGATTTACATGAAACTGGGCATGAATAATCCTTTGGTGACCCTTTTACTTAAATTGTTAAGAAATTTTGATTGCCTCCCAAATATGGGCATGGCAGGGGGGGGGGGGGCTTTTTTTCACATAAAAATATTTAAAAATCTTCTCCTTCCAAACCATTGGGCTGATATTAATGAAACTTGGCATTGATGTTCCTTGGATGACCTTTTACTTAATTTTTTTTATTTTTTCCCATATGGGCGTGGCGGGGCAAAAGTCTTGGGTTATTTAAGCAAATGGAGCAATACAGACCCTCTTGGGCCTCTTGTTTTTAACCCATTCCCAGATATGCAGGCTTTTTAACACCATTCAAGGAAAAACATTGGGGATTAACTAAGAAATTTCTTATTTCAAGCAATTTCTTCATTGTCCTCCATGTTTTCTACCCTATAGACATAGATTTCTAAAATTTCATCAACTTAAATTTGGCGTCTGTAACTCCTTTGAATTTAGGCCAGTCTGAAACATTGTCATCTAAAATAGGTTTAGCGCCTTTCATGCAAATCATTTTACCTTTTGAAAGCATTCACAGGGTTTAAGTGTTACATTTATATAAATCGGGTTCAAGGGGCTCAATGATAGGGTTAATATGGGTCCTTATTTTAGGTTTGGGAGTCCATGCTTTACATGTAGACCATTTCTTTTTAGCTATTCTTATGCTTTTGTGTATATTTTGAGATATTCACAGGGTTTAAGTGTGACATTTACATAAATGAAGTTCCAGGAACTCAATATTACGGTTTAAAGGGGTCCTTACTTAAGGTTTAGGAGTCCATGCTTTACATGTAGACTATTTCTTTTTAGCTTTTCTTATGCTTTTGTGTAGATATGAGATATTCACAGGGTTTAAGTGTGACTCAATATAAGAATTTTAAGGGGTCCTTACTTAAGGTTTGGGAGTCCATGCTTTACATGTAGACTATTTCTTTTTAGCTATCCTTATGCTTTTGTATATATTTTGAGATTTTCTCTGGATTAAGCTCCACAATGTATTGGATAATTATGTACCTTTGGGAATAAACTTCAGGAAATAATTAAAGACTGTTTGAAACAGTCTTTAATTTTTTTCTGAACTTGATTGAACCCAGAAGGTCCTAGGGACTCACATGAGGTAGTTTTGAGGTTTCTAGGTACTTATTTGTATGTCTCAAACTCGTAAAACCTGCACCCCTTAAGATTTTGCATTCAGTAATCATACAAACTTCCTCATTTCAGTGGAGCCGACAGATCCCAGTATAGTGTATGACTGGTATGATGTTGGTGTACTGGACTATGATTTTGTCAACCAGCTCTATCTTGTACAGAAGGTTAATAGACAGGGGCGTGTTGTGGACGGTAGTGGTCAACCTGTTGTCAATGGTGGACTTCAGGGAGATGGTAGGTCATTAAACGGTTGTTGCAAGATTTAAAATAGTTTGAGAATTTTCTTTGCAGTTTATATCATATAAATGACGTAAACTGAAACTGGAATACTTCTGTACTGATCAGGGTTGTATGCAATGATTAAGCCACAGGAATGGGCAGTCTGACCTACACCCACTTATTTATCCTCAGCAGTCAGGCTTGTTTATAAAATTTATTTTCAAAAAAAGATTGAATGATCGATTGAATGAAGTTTTACGCCTCTTTCAACATTTTATCCATTATATCGCAAAGGCTGGAGCACCTAACAATGGATTCCTGGTAATTCTCTCACCAGTACAACCATCACATCCTTGCCTAGCCTCCAGCTGCTATCTCACATAGGTCTACAATTATCAACCCATTGGTGAGAGACAAATAGTCAAAATGAATGAGTGCCGCCGTCGGGTTCAAAAGAAGAAAAGGGCCAGTTATTTGAGTTTCTTAAACCTTTTTATTTGAATCCAAATTTAAAAAAAGTAACTGGCTTTATGGCTATTTACAAAACTGTAATACAGATTATATGAAGTCACTTCCAAATTCACATCATTGAAAAGAAGCTCTGTTTAACTTATTCCTTCTTTTGATAATTGAGTAGATTATATGTTTATAGGGAGTTACGACTGTTTGGTGCTGAGCCATTGAATTTATTATATTATTGAAAAGCAGAATAGTTGATATATCAGCTATGACATGTTTTTCAGGACAAAGAATTTCTGTTGCCTCCCAGTTCTGGGTACCCAGAGTGAGGCTGATGTTTAAGGCAGAGGATCCTCGTGTGTTTGCCTATAGAGTAGCAGAGGCCTTCAGATTGAGGAAATACACAGAATCATTACTAAGATATAATCTGTACATTGACTGTATGCCCATGGACGGTGTTGGGGAGTTAGATCAAGCCTCACTGAAAAGAATGGTGGAATGGGCCAAAAGTGCTCCAGGATTATCGAAAGATAAAGGGTTAGTAATACGTCTCTACCATTAACTATAGATCTCAGTATCAACAACTTCTTGGACATTAATGTACCAAGTATTTAAAAAGTCTACTCTTTTGCAGAAATAACAATAAATACTGCTTGAGTACTAAAAAAATTTATGATACTTTCTTCAAAACTTGTGTTCAGGAATTCTCAAACCTTTGAGATCAAAACTCAAGAATTATCTAATTTCACTTTAAAATGGCTGAGGATTCATTATATTCAATTTTCTGTGTAAGGGTCACAATATTTACACTGCTAAAACATAGATTATAACGATATAGGTAAAAATTAATTACAAATTGTTGATTTTGCATATTCAGTTTAATAAAAAAATATCAGAAATGACAAGGAAAATGACATACAATGTCTTTACTACCACCATAGCTCAGTGGTTAGAGCATTGAGCCTGATCTGTAGGTCATAGGTTCAAGTCTTGGTAAAGACACGGTATTTCCTTTGGAAACAAAACAAGTCACCATCTCAGATCACCCATCTATAATTTGGTATCAGTAGATGAAATCCCTCCCCCCAAAAAAAGATAAAATAAATAAAAAAAGAAAAGAAAGGATCAACTGCCTCTCTTTATATTATAAGAAATTCATGACTGATGCAATTTTAGGCTTATTTCACGAGTGGTATCTACTTGGGCTGCTCTTGTCTTTGCTATAATGAAGCTACATATTTTCAGCCTTGAAGATGGTATCCAAGCCTTGGAAAAAGAAGCTAACATAGATTTCTGTAGATCAATGAACAGAATTATTTTTGACAAGATAGTAGACCAAGATAACTCCACATTTGCCTTTGTATCAGTCCCAATTAAGGAGGACAAACCGGTGCCATTTAAAGGTATGTATTGAATGCTTCTACCATTACAAAAGATAAGCTATTCTAGAAATTTCTTAGCCTTTCCCCAAGCCAAACAAATTCAATACTGGTACTTACAATCCAGCAGCGGGGTAAATGGAATAGTCATGTGTAATCAAGGAACTAATTAGAACCTGATATCAATGTTTCATGTCCCCATTTATTTCCTGTGGAATTGTAAAATATTGGTCATGATAGAATTTTGATGATTATTTCTTACCATTTTTTATTTAAAATTTATCCACAATTCTTCTAAGGTGCAATGAATGTTCCACTCAAGCTATAGCTCTTATGGATTATTTATTGAGCCTTAGGATTTAGAAGTGTAGTTATATTTTCAATTGGAAAAGGGTAAGTATATGTTATTCTATATTTCAAAGTATTATTTGTAGAGGATAATCGTTTGTTTCAGTGTAAGATCGATTTATATTCATTGAGTGAACAGCAAAAGCTATATTTTCACAAGAAAAGCTATATTTTCACAAGAAAATATAACTTTTGTTGTTCATGAAATGAGATATTAATCAATCTTATTCGTAAAACAAACTATTATTCTATTTCTTTATTGCAAAAATGAGACAAAATGTGAAATTTTTAGGACATATTTTCATAAAGCACATCATTTTGCATGTGATTGCTATGTAACCTTCAATGTGACATCACTTATTTGGCCTGCATAGATGATGTCAGATAGGATGAAATGCACAAAAGCAGGGTATAAGTTTTTGATAATTTCACTGCTTTTGCGGTGAGATTATCAAGTGATAATCTACCATTATTTCTCGATAAACCACCGAAAAGCACTAAAGAAAGTGTGCTTATGGATGATAAATTGACAATTAAGGTTTATTCTGTTCCAGCATGTACCACAGACATTCCAGACTACGACTATGATGCAGTGTATGATGCATTTGCCTTCAACTCTCTCCTGACTCGTGTTGAAAGTATCAAAGCCACAGGGACTGTCGCCATCGAGTGTAACGAGGTTGCGAACAAATGTCTGTACCACGTCCCCACAACTAAACCAATGAGAATTGAGGAGTTTGAACAAACACAGGCTCAGGTTACGTCACAGGTGGCGCTCTTCTTAAAAGATTCCTGGATTTCTACTCTCAGGGCGGCTATTAGAACTAAATTACGAGATGTTGGAAAGGGATGGTTTAACATTCATGAAACAAACTTTGAAGTGTATCAGATCTCTAAGCTGAAGAAGTTTATGGAAATGGTCAAATTTATGATGCAGGTCAGTGAACTGTTTTGATCTTAAGAATTTTACTTTAAAACTTTGTTCTGTTATACCTCTTATAAATTCTCTAACATAGAATACCTTGTGTTCATTATTCACGACATTTTCTTTCTGTATGCTGACAAAATAGACCAGGATCTGCCTTCTTTCTGCTTAACTTTTCAGGGGGAAGGGGGAGGGGGGGGGGGATTGAGCCAGACTTTTCTCGAAAATTGTCTATTTGTTTCTTAAAAAATTTAGACTCAGCAGGATAAGGGTTGATTTAAATTATGCTGTTTATTTAGAGATTTCTAATAGACAGGCTCAGCACTAAACAGTCATAACTGCCTATTTAGGCAGTTACATTTGTGTCAAGCTGAGTCATTGATATACTCATTCTTAAGTGTGACTGAAGGAATTTGATTGTGGTGCTTTCTCTATTTCAGGATTCTATGAGATTCTTGGTTCAAAATTCACTTCATTCCTTCACACAAATGATCCTGGATGCCTGCCACTCAACTATGAATGTAGAAGAGGATTTTGTCTGGGGAAAAGATGTGATTGCCAGCACTTTCAGGTTTGTTTAGAGGATAAATTTGATCTAGCTTTAGAAACACTGCCAGATTAATTTAACAATTTTATAATAACTAATTCAAGTCAGACTTTCATACAAAGAGTTTCATCAAGTTGAGAAAAATTGAGATGATAATGAAATTTATATCACTGGTGTTAAGTCTGCACAATGTTACAACTCTAGAAAAAGCTGTTTTGAGGACATTTATTACACCTCCAAAAAATAATGTCATAGAAGGACTCATGTCAGCATAGCACTTCATAAGAAAACAAGTTATGTCATTTATAAATCTATTATTTTGAAAGAAAGCTGGGCATCTTCAAGTTATGTCTGACGTTGTTACATTTTGAATGTTAGTTATGCATCTTTTATTTCTCCATGTAAAATTCTTAATGTAAATTTCAGACCCAAGAGAAATGCCCTGTTCCTTGTGGATCTACAGTTGGATAACCAGGGTGTCCATTATAGTACAAACCTTAATAACTTTGAGTCAGTGTTGGTGGGGCTGTTTGATAAGGGGATACAGTCAACACAAAATGTACCTCAATTAGAGAAGGTAAGACAAATTGTATAATAATTCAATAATAATTTATTCTAGTTCATTTGACCAAAGACAAACACATATTCCTGATGTATGCATGACACTGAGAGAGACACAGAGGCTTACACTAACTGCTACCCAATTCTACAACTATGTTGACTTGGGCAAGCTATTTAGTATTTTGCTATAAAACACATCCTGGTGATTGCGTGAAAGAACCACAGAACTTTGAACCAGGAGTTGAGTGCCTATAGCTCTCAGACTAAGATGCAGTCAAATTTCTGTGCAATTTCTGCTCTACTGATCTATGTATTCATCTTTGCATTTGAGGGCTAAGTGCACAAACAAAGTATGTGTCTATACACTGTGCAGTATAAAGTTGTCTTTTATAAATTAGGACACATATGTGCAGTATGATCTTTTTCTATACCTCCTGCCGAAGCCGAAATATTACGGGCTCAGCATGAGAGGGGTTAATATTTCAAAATATCAAAATCCTTATGAACTAACCTCAGTTCTCATATAAACATGCGAACCATTAGAGTAGAGGTATCATTATTTGATTTGTTGCTGTCTTATTCCTTTCAGTACATCCTAGAAGATATATTCTGGTCTGGTACCCCACTGTTAGAATCTGTTGGAGAACACGAACCCCATGTAGAGGAACTGAGAGAGAACATCAGAAAGGCCATAAGAAAGGCTCTTATACCACTAAAAGCTTATGCCAGGGAATATGAGAAATATCTGGAAATTATGAACTTGGATATCAATGTTTATATCAAGTAAGATACAGTCTTTTATACTGACCCTAAATAGGTGTCAACTTTGTGTGGGATGTAATTTGAAGAATGGAAACTGAATAACTTTATGTCTGATATATTAATATAGTCTACCACCAATGGGCATTTAAAAAGTATTTAAAAAAAGAGATGAGCATCTGCCCTGCCTTCAAGGTGACAAAACAGTGCAAACTGTTTGCAAATTATACCCTGCTTTTCTTGCAAAGCAGGGTATAATTTGCAAACTGTTTGCACAGTTTTGTCATCCAGAACACAGAGCTGGAGTCTTGCAGTCAAACTAATGTGAGATACAACAGTTAGCCATGGGTAGGTGCACCAGTTTGAATAATATGACTAAAATTCTGATGAGAGTGGCTTTAAATCCAACATTAGCTGCCGTAATAGTGCTGTTGGTTGCGCGTAGGACTGTCAATCTAGAGGTCCCGGGTTCGATTCCTTACGGAGGCACTCATTCTTTCTGACTATTTGTCTCTTGCCAATGGGTTCATAATCATGGACCTATTTGAGATAGAGGCTTGAGGCTAGGAAAGGATGAGGTGGTTGTACTGGTGAGAGAAATACCAGGAAACCGTTGTTAGGTGTTCCAGCTGCAGAGATATAACTGAAAAAATGTTGAAATGGTGTAAAACTCCATTCAATCAATCAATCATTAAATCCAACATATTCAAACTTATCAGATATAAAAGATTTTGATGAAATTAGTTTTCCTTTTGAGTTGCTTCTGTAGAGGGAGATGTGATCCTAAGCACCCTTCTGGAATTTTGGCAAAAATGTGGTTAACAGGTTTGGAAAATCTGAAAATTAAAGCATCAGAGAGTCAGTGGGCAAGAAAAATTGATTAAAAGCTGTGTTTGCGACATTTTATTAGCCCTCTAACCAATAATATAAAATAGTTTAAGTTTTGGGTCGACTCTCTAATGAGAAAAAAATCTAGATCTAGATATGTTTTTGACCTCTTCTGTAAAAATTCATTCTTACACTATCAACTTTATTATGCCCCCCTTTGAAGAAGAGGGGATTCATTGCTTTGCACTTGTCATTCCGTCTGTCCGTAGACCATTTTTTGTATGGAGCATATCTCCTAAAGTATGCAAGCTAGAATCATGAAACTTAATTGGTGGATAGATCTCATTGAGCAGAAGTGCAGAGCACAAGAACCATAATTCTACACATTATATTTTGTGAGTTATTGCCCTTTGCTGATTAAGAAAGAAAAGGCTATTAACCGCCTTTTATGGGGGTGACATAAATGTTTTACAAACATCTCTTGTTTCTGTAATGTAGAGAGTACGAGGCCCAGAACCACACAGCCCAGGAGGTCAAACAGGAGGTGGAGATGCACCTTAAAGAGAAAGATATCATTGAGGCCACCATTCCCAGTAACATTGTGATTGGACCATTCTGGATCAACACAGACTCTGTCAGACAGAATCTGTCCAAAAAGAGGAAGAATCTTAGTAATGCTGTCCTTGAGTTCCTCGCTAGACATCTCAGGAAACAAGCAGATGATGTGAGACACTTATGTTGATAAAAAATTATATATGGAGGGGTCAGTGCAACACAATTTTAAGTGCCTATGAATATATAGGCACTTACAATAGTGTTGCACTGACCCTTTTGATATGACCAGGATGGTGATTCTATTTCATGTAATCTATTATAAATAGATTGCTTGGAGAATTCTTATAATCGATAAATAATCGATTTATCTATTTTTTGTGTGTGATTGATTACAATCAATTAGTTTGTCTAAATTAATCATGATTACAGGATGATTACATTTAATTACTTGCCTTAAATTAGGTTATGAAACTTAACACTGGCATGGCTCTAAAAAGAAAGGAGTTAATAATATAATTTCATTTAGATGTCAGCAAATATAGTGTACATTTTTGAGAAACGCAAAATTCATATATCTTCAACAACTGAATAATACTGCAATTTTCCAGTTTCAAGAGAAGTTATCCAGAATGAATACTGGATCAAAGTAAGTCAGTGCTTTCAGCATTTTGATTTTATTTCATTGGTTTTACTTACTTATTTTACTTTAGAATAGGGATTCCACTCTATGTTTACATTCAGACTCGCTTAGACGCTTGAACTAAAAGTAAAGCGTCTGCGTGATCCTGACAAGGGTAAATAATTCTGAAATGCACTTCTTTTCAGGCTTGTGAAGAATTCAAAGGAATCAGTCGTAAACTTTACAATAAACCTAACTGTGTGGAGGAATTATCAGAAATGAGAGAATGGATGAAATCTATCCCAGAAAAACTCAAGGAACATCAGGTAAACAGGGCTTTAAGGGACGCAGGTTTTCGCATCTGAGACGTCAAAAAAGGTAGTCAGGACCCTCAAAACAATGTGATGTGAGTCCCATAGACCCTCTGGAGATCAACTTCTGATTTTTCATCTGGAACGCAGGGCTGATCAAGCATAAAACTGTAGACAAGTATTTTTTTGTGGACATTCTCAGACTTCTTTATGATATATATAGAAAATATATATTGTTGAATAAAATGTTTATCACTTCTTTAGGTCTTTCAGTCTGTCTGAACACATTATCTCACTCCAAGTGGTCATGTTTTGCTGATAATCATAATGAATTTTGAAATATTGTAGAACTATTCTTTATGTTTTTTCAGGATTTGATAGATAAAGCTATGGATGACTATGAGCTGATAGAAGAGTTCTATTATAATCTATCTACAGATGATTTCAACCTCAAGTAAGTTTAAGTAAAGTGTAAATATTCAAATATAAATTGATGTGGTTGACTCTTGTTTAATAATTAGCCAAAATGAACAGAGGCGTCTTGGCTACAAGAACTGATACATTTGTTAGATATAGCCAAAAGATTAAAATATGGTAAAATATTTGTGTAAATGTTTATTTCATTTTTAGCTCACCTGAGCACGAAGTGCTCAAGGTGAGCTTTTGGGATCGTAAAATGTCTGTCGTCCGTCGTGCGTCGTCCGTCGTCCACAATTTCTTTAAATATCTTCTCCTCCTAAACCAGTGGGCCAATCTTGATGAAACTTGGCAGGGATGTTCCTTGGGTCAAGCTCTACCAAAGTTGTTCAAATAAATGAATCCACCCTTAACTTTCCCTTTACCCTTAACAAAAAGGGTGAAAATATGAAAATCTTTAAAAATCTTCTTCTCTGAAACCAGATGGCAGACAGCTTTCATATTTGGTATGTAGCATCATCTAGTGGACCTCTACCAAGTTTGTTCATATCAAGACCCTAGGATCATATTTTGGCTCCACCTGGGCGCAACCCTTTTATCATAGAATGGAAGAGCGAAATTTTTTTAAAATCTTCTTTAATTGAAACCAGAGGGCGTACTGCTTACATTTTTGGTATGTAGCATCATCTAGTGGGCCCCTACCAATTTTGCTTATATCTTGGGTCATATCACAAACCTGCAGGGTGCCTTGGGTCATATTTGGGCTCAACCCAGGCGCACCCGTTTCAGCTCATCTGAGCATGATGGGTGAAAATAGGAAAACCGTCAAAAAATGTTCTTCTCTGAAACCAGTAGGCAGACAGCTTTCATATTTAGTATGTAGCATCGTCTTATGGACCTCTTCCAAGTTTGTTCATATCAAGACCCTGGGGTCACATTTGGGATCCACCCGGCTGCATCCCTTTTTACATAGAATCAAAGAGCAAAAAGGCATATCTGTCTTGCTCTTCGCTGAAAACGTTCCATGGTATTGATCTTAGGCAATTATCTTCTTTTTGACATCTTCTTAATGTGTTGTCCCAGGGGTCTAAGAGACTCAGGTGAGCGATCTAGGACCATCTTGGTCCTCTTGTTTTTATAAGTCACATTTATAGATTTTCATGAAAAAGGAAGGAAAAGAAAATTAAAAGCTGATTTGTATTTTGCTAGTTTATGAAATCTCATAGAGTATAAGGTAAAAGATTTGTGATAGTGTCTTTTTTCATAAATCACATTTATATATTTTCTTGAAATAGAAAAAAAAACACTTTAAAAGCAGATATGTATTGTGCTATTTCATGAAAGCTTACAGAGTGTGTTTATTCTACTCATCTCATACATATAAACCTGTTTACAGATGGACAGCTATAGGCTGGCCCCACAAGATTGAGGTGCAGATGGAACAAACTTATAACCAGTTAGAGGAAGATGAAGAAAGATTCAGAAAGTTACAGAGTTCTGACCAGGCTAACTTTAATGATAGACTGGATACACTGCAGGTTTGTAATTGTAATTTGAACCCTTTCCTGATAGACTGGACATACTATAGGTTTGTAATTAAAAAATTAGGTCTGTAATTGCAATTACATTTGGTTGTTGCAGAGTTATTTACAAACAACCAGGGTGCTCAACAGAAGACAATATACAAGGGCCCGTTTTACTGAACTGCTTATGAAAAAAATTTTGTAAGTCGAAATCACGAATCGTTCCAAGTGTTTTAGTTCAATGTTAGATTCTGCTTAGCAATATCTTATTGGAAAAGTCTTCTGAAGATGAGTCAAATGAGATGATGCATGGCAGAATTCCATATTGAGTTACCACTTTAGAAGCAATTTTAACTTTTGACTTATGCAAAAGATGATTGTAAGATGGTTAGTTAAACAGCCCCCTGGTTCATTAAGAAACCCCAAATTGTCGTCTGAATTGAATTACAATTAATACTTGTATCAAACACTAATTGAACCTAAAGTATACTTTGTCCCCTGCTTTAATACATAAAATAGTTATAAATTTCAATTCTTTCTACAAAATTTGCATTCGGTACTTAAATGAGATGTGTTGTGCTTGCCCTAATCAGTTGTTGGCAAATAACTGAAGATGTAAAATCGATCGCCGATTGATTAATATTGTGTGTCTTCATCAGAATTGTGCACATTTGTTCACCTAACAAACTTAACTTAAATTGAGCACGCACATTGACACTGATTTGTTAAGCATAGTAGGAATTTCTCCTCATAATAGTTGAAGAAGTAGTGTTCATAAGTCTACAAAATGACGAAATTGATTGAATGAAGTCAGGGCAAAATGAAAAAAACGAAAGTAGAACCTGGTTCTGCGAACAAAAAAGTGATCTCAAGTTAAAAAAAGAACATTTTAAGAAATTATATGTTGATAATGTTATTTTCAGATGGTTGTAGCTGGTATGGCAGCCCACAGTGAGATAGGCAAGGCCCATGAAATAGCTAATGAAGTCAGAAGAGTGACCAAACAGTTAAAGGAGGCCCAGGGTCTAGCCTCAACCTACAACAACAGAGAGAGGCTGTTTGGAATGCCTGTTACTAATGTAAGTCATACTGGTGGTAAGCTGATGGAAATAGGCTTGTTCAAATTTATGGAAGATAGGATAACTTGATTTATTTGCTTACACTAATTCAAAAAGAATAAATATTTTCTTTAGTAGGTGAAGTATACTTGATCATTACAGCTGAAGTTATCTGAAATTACAATATTCAGGTTACCAATCTAGAATTTTCTTTATAGCTGGACTATTCATAGAATGGGGGCTATTCCGGTCACCCAGGTGTCTGTGTAATGCTTTGGTTAAGGTTTTACGAGAAACTGTGTCAAAACACTGTTTTTACTAAAGCTATTGCGTTGAAACTTTGCATAAGCTTCTGTGGCCATTATATCAGCCTCTGGACAAAGAGTCATTATACTGATGTTAAACTTAGTGGAATTTTTACCCATTTTGGACTATGAAATTTTCAATTAAGTTTTTACATGTAACTGATGTATATCTGTTATATCTCTGTTTCTATTATTGCTATTGTTTTGAAAGTTTAAACATGACCATAGTATCAGCCTTTTGACAAAGATTCATTACTCTCATATATTGAATTACTTTAAACCCTTTTTGGACTTGAAAATTTTGGTTAAGTTTTTACATGCAACTATTGTATATATGTTTTAGCTCTGTATCTATCAAAGCTTTTGCTATAATACTTTGCACATGTTATGTGACCATCATATCAACCTCCAGACAAAGATTTATTATACTGATATTGAATTACTCGGAATTTTTATCCTTATGCTTTTTTGGACTTTGAAATCTTGATTAAGTTTTTATGCCTAACTGATGTATATCTGTAATATCTCTGTTTCTTCTAAAGACATTGTTTGGAAACTTTGCACCTGCTTCTGTGACCATAATATCAGCCTCTAGACAAAGATTCATTACTCTGATATTGAATTCAGTGTATTTTTTTTCTATGTTGACATTGATTTGTTTTTACTATCCAGCACTAGGAATAGTTGAGCTTTGCTCATGTGTTAAAAAATGATTTATCAATAGTTCAATGTATTTGCTGTATGTTTGTGTATATTAATGAGTTTTGTTGAAGTCTGTTTTCAGTGTATAACCAAGATCTGAGATCTGTCTGTTGTACCTAACTACCCTGAATACCCATGTATCCACTGACATTCATGTGTCTGTCTGCATCTAAAGAATGTACATACAGACATCTGAACACCCATGTATTCACCACGATCTGTTTGTCTGTGGACTAATTCTTCAGACATGATTACACCCATATATATCCACCGTCCTGTGTACTCTTATGTATAACTCAAGGTCCTTGTCAAGCTTGACTCTAATTTATCATGCTGGATTGACAATCTTTCAGTCTCACCGTGTGATATGCTAGTTAGTCTCTATCTATCCTATCTTTCTTTATCATTTGCTTTGAAAAACTTACAATCTCTTTGGATCAAGGGTTATTTCAATGCCACTTCATACTGTTTTACCAGTTCCTGTCAATCTATCCATTTGTCTTATGTCTGTCATCAACAACTTAACCAACAAACTTAACATATTCCTACATTTTCATCAGCATTCAAATTACAATGCTTATATTTGGCATGCATGTTCCTCACATCAATACACATCTGTAGATGTCAAGGTCATCTATCAAGGTCATTTGTTAAGGTCAAGCTTCTAAAAATGATATATGAAAAACATTCAATAGGCATTTGTGTTCCACAAAAATATGGTATTAATGTTTCTACTGGTTTGATTCATTACAAAAAAAGAAATTATTTTGTTTTTTCAAAGAGTATGTCAGAGAAGCAAAGTACAAATGTATAAGCTTCATGATATCAATATTTTGATAGTGACAGCTATTCAAAAGATTCTCATTTGAAAAGTATCATAGGGTCCTATTTAAGTTTTGTATTTTAAACAGGACCTAAACCTTTCGAAATTTCTTTTTGTCTAATGGATCATGACTTTGGTTTTCTACTCCCTGAGTTCAATGCTTGTAAAGAGTTGATTATTCAGGAGTATGGCTTAAATGTACAGTCAATCATTCGCACTTAGTTTGGATAGCTAGTAGGTGTCTGGGTCCTTGGTAAGAAACCAATTATCAGATAAGATGTCATTATTTGAAAAGAAATGTAAATGTGATGTAAATCATACAAAAAGTAAAAATTTCGAAACCAAATGCATGTAAAAGAGATCATGGCATAAACTATGAAACAGTCAAACATACTAAGCTGAGATATTTCTTAAATATAAAGTCAAATTACCAATTTATTTTAGGGTAAATATTGCGGAAAATATCAAATTTTATACTACCCATAACTTTCAAATGTTTTTTTCTAAAGTTTGAACATTTAATTCAACTTAGAGTTTGAGTTAATTCTGGGTTAAGAACAAAAAATAAGGTGCATATTATATGTCAGATCCTGTTTTAGTAGAGGTCTTTAAGAAATTCAATTTTGAAAAACAAAGCTAAAACCACCATTTAATATTAAGAAAAAAATCTGATAGGAGTGGAGAGATCAACCCTTGTCAGACTGTGCATTTTGCACAGGCTTACAAGGGTTTATACTTTTCACACACCCCAAGATAGTTCCTTTTTATTTGCCACAACATAAATACATTTTATCATGTACTTATCCATGGCTAAATGCAAAATAGTTGTAACTGCCTATTTGTTCGTGGACACTTAAAACTTTTTTGAGCTGTGCAATAGATATTATTTGTGTATCATTGTTGGAGATGACTTCTCAACAAGGACCCAGTTTAACCCTTTCCTGTTTTACAAAATTTTGAACCTGTCCAAATTCAAAGGTTTTGCAGACGAAAATTTAAAATGGATTTAATTTAAAAAATAACCATTCAGTAGGGTAGAAAATAGTGTGGAAAAAGAAGAAATTGCTTGTCATAAGCAATTTCTGCATTTTTCACAATGTTTTCTCAATCATAAAATCACAGGCATGTAAAAAGCAGGGATTAAACAGCAAAGGGTTTAGATGTGTGATGTGAATAATGATTACTGTACATTTTGGTCATATTTCTGTACACTTTACAGCAAACTCAGTTTTCTTTTGTTGTGTGAAGTAGTAAATCTTTTTAGGTTATTTTTGTAGAAGTGCAATACTCTTCCAGGCTTGTACTTGTTAAAATCCAGTAAAAACAAATCAATTTTGACTTTTGTGTCTACCCATTCATATCTTTTATTCAGTGAATAATGTCTGAAATGAGGCAGAATGTATAATATTTATTTTTCAAAGAAAAACTTAAAGAGATGATATTCTAATAGTATGATAAGTATAAGCAGTTATTTTCAGCATCAAAGTTCATAGATTTAATCTAAACTATTATATGAGCTGGTGCGTGACATTTCCAACAGTTTCAACAAATCTATTTGTGTGCATCGAAAATAAAGCATAGTCTCTTGCCAGCCTGTGCATCTTGATGGTTAAGCGTGAAACAGTTGTAACTGCCTATAGATAAGGTATTTAGTTGGTCAGTGATTTTTCTATGAGCATCATATGTTCTTCAATGCTTGTGCTTCTAGCATATGTCAAATTGTTGGAAATGACACACACTAGCTTACATTACATTTTCAAGGATAATTTCACTTCAAAAAGGAGAAAATTTATTTCAGTCAAATATTGTGCCTTTTGAAATGTGAAATAGTTTTGAATTGGTCAAATATGGAATCAAGTTGCCTACAAAAGTAATTCCCCTCCTACCTGGCCAGACAAATTGGAATACTAAAAATGTTTCAGAAACTGCTTTCCCTATAGTCATACTAATTAAGGTGATGTTTAAATAAAGCACTCACATCCATTTATTAGTGTTTGAATTGTGTTTTGGAATTATAGTTTATATACCTACTTTTAGAACATTGATTCAAGTTTGAAGTGCACAAATAAGGAAAGGTGGTTAAAATATGGAGCAACTTTTATTCATGTTAGATGATAAGAAAATGTTAATTATCATTTTCTTTTCTATATTTCCCAAATTCACGAAAATCTAACAGCATTTGAAATTCTGTACAATTGTCAGGAAATAGTCTCATGATATTTATGGAAGGGAACAATTTGCTTAAATTAAATATTTGTTAAATATGGATCAAATTCTCTTGCTTTTAAATTTTGTTTACTTCAAACTTGGGTGAATGCAAGTAGTATTTAGTAACTCTCTACCTTAATTCATCAATCTTCATTCCTTTGAAAATTGATTGTGTAACCTATTAAATTGGAAAATGATATACCAAAAACGAATATAGCCAAAACTGTCATTAGAAGCCACCCATGGGACAAAGCAAAATTGGCCGCATACGGGAATTTGCCGCTTAACGGCGGCCGATGAGACGAACAAAATTTGACTAATATCATAACACTATCGGGTGGCACACCGAGAGGAGACCAAAACAATGTAAATAATTCTTGATTAGCAGTACTAACGATGTTTTGGCCATTCACTATCAATATGTTCATACCTGGGGAATGTAATCAGCGCATGTAAACGAGTTGCATTTTGTCACAGGGACCAGAAAAGAATTAAATAAACTTTATTTGAGAAAGATTATGATCAAGATTTTGACACCGACAATATTCCTGATTACTAAAAGTTTATTATTATTCATTAGAGAAAGTGACAAATTAGAGTTTATTCCATGAAAGTATAAATGCGCTGGAGATACAATGTTTTTAGTGTTTATAGTTTTCACAGAAGCGGGTTCCTGTGGATTTGGCAGCAATTTGTTTCATGTGTGTGGGATGTAAACAAGGTCAGGTTTTTTGGCATGCTTAACGACGTTAGTTGACGTCATTTGGAAAATCCCCAGACATTTTTCGACAAGCGGCAATTATTCAACGGAAGTAACCGATACTAAACAAAAAAAGCGACAATTTTATCAATTTGTTATTTATTTTTTCATCTGTGTGTCATTTAATTTCCCAAGAGGACGCGATTTTTGATGCAAAGAAGAGAAAAAACAAAATGGTTATCATGATAAAGGGAAATCCTCTCCAAGATCAATTGGTCAAAAAAAACTTTCGATAGTTCGGACAAACGTCAATGTTAAGGTTTGAAAGGCTTGTTAATCGGCATATTAAAAATCTGCTACTGTTATCAATCAGCTAACATGCTGGTCGCTCAGACAACACAGATTAGTAGACGTGTTGATTAGGTAAGCGTCACGGTAAATGCATATGATAATCCAGACGTGTTATTGATTTTTTGTTAATCAGTCAGTCACCTGTCATAATTTGATGACTCATGTGACCGCTTAGGGGGATATACAAGGGTGCGATTCAGACAATTGAAGCTGACTGCCGGCCACATACGATAGATTGCTGCTATTCACAGTAACTTTAAAGAGCAAATTTGCTCGGGCGGACCTGAGCTGGCCACATACGGCAGTTTGGCCTCTATTCTCAGGTGACCGCTCACACAGTTTTGACTGTACCATAAAAAAAAACCCAAAAGATTTTGGTACCAAAATATTTGATAATTATTCTAAAAAAATTTGTTAGTGGAATTGAAATATGAGGCTGTGTGTGACATTTCCAACACTTTGCAGCCACACAGTCTGTCCAGAATCTTCACTATGTGCTTTACATGGAAAGATAAGGCCTTAATTGCTCCTCAGGTGGTCAGCATTTATTCTTATTGCATTGTGTCATTGTCTACTCTGCTCAAAGTTTGTGTCTCGCGTACATGTGAAATTGTTGGAAATGTCATGCACAGGCTCATATATTAACTGATACAAATCAGGCTTAAATCAGGCTTTATGAAAAACAATCAATTTAGATCCCAATGAAACTGCTCCTTAGCTAGCAAAGATACTACTGCATACTTTGGGATAAAATGAAAGTCAGAGGTCAATAAGAAGAATAAATAGTTAATGTTTTCTTCTATAAACTGTACCAGATTGTTTCACTTAATTGATTTGGTGTTAAATTAGGTTTGTTACAGTATTGAAACACATGATAAAGCTCTGGAATGAAGATTCTGATGCATTTGTCTTTACCTCATAAACCTGGTGCTTTATATATTCGACCCATCACACAAAAAGGGACCATCTGGGAAGTGTGTAAAGTGTTGACCCTTGTCAGACTGCGTGGTTCGCGCAGACTGTCTAGGATCAACACTTTACACACTTTCAAAATTTTCTGAATCTAGGATAATCAATCTGCCTTCCCTTGAAAGAATTTTTGAAATGGGACCTCTGCTTGGTCTGTTCAAGAACCAATCTCTTTTTCAAATGTATAATTTACGAAGTTCCCAGATGGTCCTTTTCTCGCATGACGGGTCATAAATACATTTTATGCCCCGACATTGATAGATCAGGGGCATATTAATTAACCTGTGACTGTCTATCTGTCTGTCTGTTTGTGCATCCATCTGTCAGCCTGAAAGCAAAAATTTAACCTACAAACTAAACATTATCTGACAACACCAAAACTATATTTATTGCAATGCTTTTATGTGGCAAACAGGTTCCTCTCATTAATCTCCAGCTTTAAAGGTCAAGATCATCTGACAAAGTCAAAGATAATTACCAAGGTCAAACTTAAAAAAAATGCAGGGGGTGGGGGCTTAGTATTTAACACACATTTCTTACACAGGTTATCCCAATACTCTGAAATATGATCTTGGTTTAAAATTCATTTGGTGACTTTTAACTATACTAGCCACAGGCAAGAGTTGCTCATTTCATATTCCATTAAATGCATTCTTGTTTAGGCAATAGAATATCTGAAATAACATTGATTTCTACACTTCCTGTCAATTATCCTTTTGAAAATAGTATGATGACTCTAAGCTAGTTGACCTGTAATAGTTCCGCAACTTTTGGGAAGTAACCACTTTAACAGTATTAACCAAGGTTTCCTAATGATTTTCATTAGGAAACATTGGACAACATTGTGAAAGTTTATGAGTTCCGAAATGTTGCTGAACTATTACGGTTCCATTACCTTGATTTGTCTCAAAATGTAGGAGTTTGGAACTGTAAGAAAAGCAGGACTAGGTTTTATATTTCCAAAAGTATTGGGGCAGCCTTTCTACTTCCTTATGTAGAATAGATATGTAGTCAGGGGTTCTGAAATGTTTTGAAAGATAACTTGTCCAGGGACAAGTAACATCACAATCTGGCTTGTCCGTATCAAAAACCTTCTTGTCTGTTCTTTATCAAACTTTTTTTTCCAAATAAATAGTCTTATTTTTTCTGACGTTGAAGTTTCTTTGGTTTTGCTATAAGAAGCATCCATGAAATAGTCTCACTTACTGTAAACATAAGTATTATGGCATTTATTTTAAGAGAACAGCTAACTTTTACTATAAAAAGATATTACAATATTTTTTCTTGAGATTTTTCACCTGTCCACGGACAACTTAGCAAGGAAAACCTGCTTGTCTGTGCAGCTAATTGGACGACTCAGACAACTTGGGCCGCAAATTTCAGAACCACTAGTAGTACCCTTTAGAAACACTGCTAGTTTTGTAGAGATTCTAGAACAGCTTGTTCTGTAGACATACTGTGTGTTTGTTCTTCTAGTATGACAAGCTGGGCAAGCTTGTCAAGGACTTTGAACCCTATCGTAACCTGTGGGTGACGGCGTCCGACTGGTTAAGATGGCATGAGAGCTGGATGACGGATCCATTGACGTCAATCAACGCTGAGGAACTGGAGAAGAATGTGAATGAAGCATACAAAACCATGCACAAATCTGTCAAATTGTTTAATGATATTCCAAGTAAGAATTTATTTTACGTTATATATTGATCAGTTGTTAATAAATGCCAGTGTTAATTATTAAAAATAGATACATAATATTTTACCAGTTTTACACAGATATTTATTCTGTGAAATTCATTCAAGGAAGTGTCCAAAAATGTAGGGCCTCTTGAGGTAGTGGACCCACAATAGCTCTGCAACATTTGGAAGTAATGAACTTAAACAGTGTTAACCAAGGTTTCCTTAAGATTTCATTAGGAAACCTCGGTCAACATTGTGAAAAATCATGAGTTCCTAAATGTTGTGGAACTATTATCTTTCTACTACCTTAAATGATCAATGTCATAGACTATGATATTGCCAATTTATTGAAGACTGATCAATATAATTATCATTATTTTTATTAGTAATATTGACCATGTGGACACCCCATTAGGAATTGATTTTTGACACAGCATCTGGAAAAATTGGTAAGGATCATATGGACAGGACTAGAATGCTTGGCAATTACTACCTTCAGTTAATTCAAGCTGATTTCATTGATGAAAAATGTGTATAAATATTTTAAATACCATATTTCCTCTAATAAAAGCGCCCTCCCTAATAGTAGCACCCCCTACATTTTTTACTAAGAAACCCCACTTCAAATGCCTTAATTTAAGGAACTTTTGGAGACTTCTGTAATCTGAAATGAATTTCCTCCAAACAATCATTTATAGGATTGTTTGGAGGAAATTCACCTCAAATTAAAGGGAAAAAGGCCGAAAAGACATCCATTTTAATGATTTTTTAAATCAGAAAATGCCCACTAAAAATAGGCTCCCTGACAATATTTTATATAGCTCCTGGGAGCATTTATTAAGTGAAGTATGAAATATGTACAATTTATTTTACTCCAATTGTTCAGGTGTACAACAAGTGGCCCAGGAGATCAAGGGTAATATAGAAGAGTTCAAACCTTACATTCCACTGATACAAGGTCTCAGGAATCCTGGTATGAGGAGTAGACATTGGGAACAGGTCAGTGATTGATATTTTTTTTTATAGTTTATGGATGATACCCCATCTAGTAACTATAGAGTTTGTGTAGGAAAGAAGAAAGAAACTGATACACCATTAAATATTTGAGCCTGTGCATGACATTTCCAACAATTTGACATTTGCGAATGTGGCAAACATTGAGTAGCCTAGAAAGTTATTAAGTCCAAATAGAAGATTTCCTGAATGTCTCAAGATACTTTTGAGACCTTATCTATCTACAAAGTGCGCAGTGAAGACTTTGGTCAGACTGTGCAGATGCACAGGCTGGCCAGAGTATTTGCTTGGAGCACATTTGAAATTGTTGGAAATGCCACGCACAGGCTCATTTATTTCATGAAGTACCAGAGATAAATGAAAGCAAAAAATGGGGATTAGATGTAAGTAACTTTTGCTAACATTAATCATGTAAAGTTGATCTCCAGCATTGGATAATTTCCATTTTAGCTAATCTTTTTGATTAATTTCATTTTTTTTCTAGATGAATTTTGATAACATTTGATCTATTTTCAGCTATCCAATGAACTGGGTTTCTCTGTGGTACCCAAAGCTAATCTGACCTTCAGTAAATGTCTAGAGATGAACCTCAATGATCATATACAGACTATAGCTAAAGTAGCAGAAGTCGCAGGCAAAGAATACTCAATTGAACAGGTTTGTTAGATTTATTGGTCTTGCCATATGACCTGCTTTCCTAGAGGAAAGAATTATTTTGATATAATTTGAGGCTTTCGATTTTTCACACATCTTTAAGTTGACAAAAGCAATATAACTCAAGCTAGATTAACAAGATTTTGCTTACCTGAGCAATATTAATTTTTTAACCTCTATTGAAATGTACTTGAATCCAATAGCTAAAAGTAAAGCTGATGTAGAGATAGACATTGAATAAAAGACAGATAAAAAATACTGGGCATTCATGCAAAAAAGTCAGTAGTACATGTATTTCATTGTGTGATTTATTGATTTTCAAATGTATTTTATTGTGTGAATTAATGATTTTCAAATGACATGCAAATACACTTAGGTGAGAAAAATAGTGTTGTATTCTTTTTTTATTAAAATGATTCAAAAAAGAATCAAACAAAAGGGTCAAATGAGCGTATGTATTTGAAAAGAAAATAATTACGAAAAAAGGTAATGACATACGTCATTCACTAAAACTGATAAACGAACAATTGGAGATAGATACAGATTGGCATTTTATACTTATTAATGTTCCATACATATCTTTGTTAATGTAGGCTTTGGACAAGATGGAGAAAGAATGGGAACCGGTTCAGTTTGAAATCATGCCATATAAGGAGACTGGTACCTACATTTTACGATCGTCAGAGGACACGTCACAGTTACTGGACGATCACATTGTGATGACCCAGAGCATGTCTTTCTCGCCGTACAAGAAACCATTTGAGGAACGTATCAACACTTGGGAGAATAAACTCACAACTACTCAGGTTTGTAATTGGGCTTTCTTCTATGTTTCATTTTTATGAGAAGAAATATCAAAGGATCAATATCAATCACACTTACAATAGTGCTGATCCCTTTGAGTTGAAAGTTGAATAAAAAATGTAGCATTCAGTTACTGGACGATCATGTTGTGATGACACAGAGTATGTCTTTCTCACCTTATAAGAAATCATTTTAAGAACGTATCAACAGATGGGAGAATAAACTTACAACTACTCAGGTTTGTAATTGGGCTTTCTTTGATATTTCAATTTTATGAGACGAAATATCAAAGGATCAACACAAAAGAATCATGAGTGCCTATAATACAAAGGCACTTGCAATAGTTATATGCTGATCCATCCAAATTGGAATTTGAATAAAAATGTTGCATTCAGTTTCTGGACGATATCATCGTGAATACAAAGAGTGTGTCGTTTCAAACTGTACAAGCAACAGAGGAAAGTATAAACACCTGCACAGGTTTGTAAATGGGCACTCTTCTTTGTGATAATTTGATGAAAAGCCTTATTCAAGGGGTCTGCACAAAACTTTTGTGAGAGATATGAATGGATTTCAAATAAGTTCACATTTGTTCCCCAAAGTGAATAAATGTGCCATTTGAAGAATATTTTTCTGTATCTTTAAGGTCAGGGTCACATTGAAGGTCAGAGATTAAATTTTGTCCAGAGCTTCTTAATATATATGAATAAATTTGCAAACAATATGGCACAGATGTTCACCACATCGATTGCTCAGATCAAAACAGTTGTAACTGCCTATAAACAACTGTTACAGTTACAACTATTTTGCTTTGAGCCATCAACACGGTGCGGAAGTGCCATTTTAGATAGCCATTTATGTATAAAGTGAAAGGTCAAGGTCAAATTTCAATTTCTATTAATGCTATTAACTTATTTTGGCCCTGGAAAGCCATTCTAAAGTAATTTTTTTATTACTGTGGATATTTATTATCATCCTTTAATCTGATGTAATATCATTGCATTCTAGGATGTACTGGATGAATGGTTAAACTGTCAGAGAGCCTGGCTATATTTGGAACCCATTTTCTCATCAGAGGACATCAATAGACAACTTCCAGTGGAGAGTAAGAGATACGCCACCATGGAGAGAATGTGGAGAAAAATCATGAAAAATGCCAAGGAAAACCCACAGGTAATAATTTATCTTAACCTTCAAGTATTGAAAAAGGATTTTGCAAGGTCTCTTCCAGATTAAAGTAGAAGAAAAATATTAAATTAGATTTTGCTAAATCCTGTGAATTTGGTGCAGTTACTATTGTCAGGTATATGAGGGCTAAGGAGCCGCTGTCAAAGCGCAGTTGGTAGTGCGTCTGACTGTCAATCTAGAGGTCCCTGGTTCGCTCCTCAACTGTGGCACTCATCCTTTCTGACTAATATCTCTCACCAATGGGTTGATAATCGTAGACCTATGTGAAATAGCAGCTGGATGCTAGGAAAGGATGAAAATGGTAGTACTTCAGTGAAAAAAAACAGGAATCCATTACTAGGTGCTCCAGCCACTACGATATAACTGAAAGATTGTTGGAAGCGTAGTAAAACTCTTTTCAAAACAACAAAAATCTTGAGGCAAAGGATAAGATGTATAAAATGTAAAGAATTTACTTTGTTCAATTATTTATACTATAAAAGTATTTGAAAAGATCAAATGTTGCAAAACAGTGGGTTTGATAATATCATTTCTCTGGTAAAATTGTTACCGATTGACTTAACCCTTCTCTTACTGTTCATAACATTATCCAGCAGAAAGTACAGACTAAGATCAGCCTGCATAGGTGTGCAATCTGATCTTTGCCTGTACTGACAGCTTTCTACTGACTGATTGTGGGAAAGCATAGAGCAAGACTTGTTTTTATGTACCTAAAATATGCAATTTGATTGAAGCAAAGGTTATATCTTTTTTTTCTATACACAGGTGATCTCCCTTTGCCCAGACTCCCGCCTTCTGGATAACCTGAAGGAATGTAACAAACTGTTGGAACAAGTACAGAAAGGTCTCAGTGAATACCTCGAGACAAAGAGGAATGCCTTCCCACGATTTTACTTCCTGTCCGATGATGAATTACTGGAGATTCTCTCGCAGACTAAAGATCCAACCGCAGTACAGCCTCATCTAAGAAAATGTTTCGAGAACATTGCCAAGGTATAAGAAAGATTTTTTTTTTTAAATGATCGACTATTTTCTTTGGCATCCATGTTTGTAACACAGATTGAATGTCAAAATATTGAAGTAAAAGTTTCTAAGAACTCAATGTGAAAACTCAAAAGCTCTTTGCTGAATTTGTATAACTTTCTATAAACAAATCCAAAGTCATATAAATTCAGCAAAGAGTTTTGTAATTTTGGACAGTGTAAGTTGTAAGTTTTCTTGACTGAACTATCTTGCTTTCATGTGTGCATTTCAATATGTAATACTTGAACAATTGAAGAGCCAATCAAATGAATAAGATTTAATACATATGAGCTTGTGTGTGGCATTTCCAACAATTTGACATATGTGTAAAGTGTAAGAATTTAGCAGCCTAGAAATCCACGCAATGTAATCATTCTGTTGTCTGGATGTCTTAAGATACTTTGAAACATTATCTTTCTGCAGAGTGCAAGGAAAAGACCCTGGCCAGACTGTGCGAATGCACAGGCTGGCCAGATTCTTTGCTTGATATGTATTTGAGATTGTTGGAAATATCAAGCACAGGCTCATATTATAAACTTGAGATAAAATGAAGGGATATTGTTTCAAAAAAAACTTTCTTTGCATTTGTCCCTATACAATACTTTCTAGTAAGGCTTTATACAACTGGCCTAGTTAAGTTTCATTCTTGTTTTACTCATAAAGGAAAGGAAGCTTATAGCTTTACCTAATTCTATTTGCCAGCTACGATTTGAGGAGGATCTACAAATCACCAGGATGTACTCCGCCGAAGGTGAAGAGGTCACATTCCGAGGTAAAGCGTTATATCCTACGGGTAACGTCGAGGACTGGATGTTGGAGATTGAAAAGTGTATGAAGGAAAGTTTGAGGTTGATTATAGAGGACAGTCTACAGGCTTACAAAACGGTATGTATAAATGTGGTAAAACGTGTAATAGTAATAACTTAAGGTATTGGACCTGTAAAAATCCTGCAACATTTTAGAAGTCATGAACTTGAACAATGTAAGCCAAGTTCTCCTAATGGTTTCATTAGGAAACCTTGGTTGACATTGTGAAAGATCATGAGTTCCAAAATATTGAACTATTACGGGTCCACTACCTTGAGGAACCACCAAAGAAGGTTGTTTAAGAGAGTGGTCACTTGGTACATGTTTTGCTTACAAATTCAAAACATAGTCTTGATTGAATTTGTATGTTATTTTGAATTTCTCAATAATTTTATGTTGCGGAAACTCAATAGAATTATATCATGCAATGATTCTAATGAGGTTTCACAACACAGGATTCACTCACAACAATTTTTCAACCAATAATATCTTCCTTTTCAGATATTTTGATTTAAAGAAGGGGATTTAAAAACAGTCATTTAATAAAAATGGTTGCTTAATAGACATGTTCTCCCCATCAAGATGTAATGTATAGTGATTTAATTATCAGTCTATGAGAGATGTTTATAGTATTTTCATTTTTAGCAGCAAGAGTTAAAGATTCTAAGGAAGAATATTTTTTCCATTTTATTTCGAAAGCCTAATAAGTTCAGCTTCAGATCCAAAAGGACAATTTGTACAATGTCTTAAGAATTTTTGACTTACCCATCTACTGAGTTTTTGCAGAAATCTGATTAGGCTGTCTAGTATGATCCTAGTCTTAAATAAGTAAATGGAAACTCGACTCATATGGCCATTCTATTATAAAAGTCATTGTTAGAACCGCAAGATATTTGTAGCAGTTTTTTGCATCCTATCATTGTTTTACATATATAAATTAGGTATGCATCTTTATTTTTACAAGACATTGCCTAATTTGGTTTCAATTTGTCCTAACTAATTTCTCCGCTTACAATAGAACCTCCATTGCTTGTATGAAGCAAATCCTTGTTTAGTGAAGGCAGATATGAACTTTAATATGTCTCACTTGATGATTCATTCAATTAAATTCCCTTTAAATTATTAAACTTTTGTCATGCTGTAAGGGAATATTCATGACTTGGCAGGAGCTATAGACAAACATCAGCCAACACAAATGTGCAGTCTGATCATTGTCTATACCACCTGTTTTTCATTTTTTGAAACCAGAAAAGCTTTAAAATTTAATTTTAAAAATGAATATCTACTCATATTTAGTGCATCCAGTGCTTTCAGCACTTTGATTTTGTTTCAATTTTGCCAAGATTTTTTATTTGGCATTAATTTCTTTCTGAATATTTGTTTCATAGACACCAAGAACAGATTGGGTATTGAACTGGCCAGGTCAGGTTGTGTTAGCTGGGTGCAGTGCATACTGGGCCACCAACGTAACAGAGGCATTAGAACAAAAACGGCTTCCAGATCTGTTTAAAGAGACAATCATTCCACAGTTAGATGATTTACGACAGTTAGTGAATAAAGATATCTCAAAGATCGGCAGAATGACCCTGTCTGCCCTCATTGTAATAGAGGTGCATGCTAGAGATGTGATCCTTACTATGTTGGCCAATGATGTAGAAAATGTCAATGATTTTGAATGGATTAGTCAGCTCAGGTGGGTATTTACAGAGATTTTTACTCAGTTTGACGGTATATTGATCTGGTTTTTACTACCTGAATGGTTTTTAATTTAGGCTTATTGATATAACAGATTAACTTTGATGCCAAATTTGAGACTTTATAGATTGACATTAATTAAACTTTGAACTGGCTTAGATTGTCATATAAAAAACATATATATTTCTTTCCCAGTCCTCACCCATATTGGCTTTTAGGTATTTTCATTTTGTAGTTAAAGTTTAAATCATTCTGTCTTTCATGAAGGGTTTAAACAGATGACTATTCTCTAGTACCACTGATTCAATACATTTTTGTATTTAATTGATGTTACTGACTTTTCTTATACAAAGGGGAAAAAACTTGGTTCAAATATTATAAACAATTATCTTGTTATACTTTGCTCATCAAAATTAAACATTCATTTGTTTCCCCCCAACAGATATTACTGGCACTCTGACAACCTATGGATTCGTGCTGTGAATGCAGAGTTTGCGTATGGATACGAGTACCTGGGTAACACCAGTAGACTGGTTATCACACCACTCACTGATAGGTGTTATCTTACATTGACTGGTGCACTACATCTTAAATTTGGTGGAGCTCCGGCTGGGCCTGCTGGTACTGGCAAAACAGAAACTACAAAGGTAAATTGAGCCTGTGTGTGACATTTCCAACAATTTGAAATGATAGTGAGGTGCAAACAATTAGCAGCCCAGACAGTTACCTAGTGTGAGTGTATGATTGTCTAACGGTCTACAGTTACTTTAAGAACTTATCTATCTACATATGGCATAGTGAAGACTCTGGTCAGACTGTGTGGATGCTTAGGCTGGTCAGAGTCTTTGCTTCGCGCATATTTGAAATTGTTGGAAATCTTTCGCACAAGCTCAATTAGTGACAGCAGTATTGACTTTTATTTGACTCATAAGTACATATTTTAATCTTTGACTAGTTTAAAAATCGAAAGTTACAGACTGTAATTTAGAGAGTGATTAAATTTGAAATTAATTGTCATTATGGACTGAAAACATTTCTCTTTTTCTTTTCGCACAATGCTTTACACAGCTATTTTCATCAAGCACTTTAACATGCAGGGTTGAGTGTTGTAGAGTTTCTAAAGGAATTTGTTTAAAAGAAATATACCTGTTTCATATTCTTTTTACTATTGTAGTCCCTTGGCTAATTAAGAGCAAGCTCTTGCCGTATGTGAACTCTTTGAAAGGAAATTAACAAAGAGCAGTTATCATTTATTGACAATTCAATGATTAAAAATAATAAATTAGATATTAAGGATGTATCTTAATCAACTTTGAATTATAGCTGGTCCTTTTTAGACAACACTTGCCTTAATAAACTCATTGACAATGTGGATATCACTCATGGAATCCCCCTTGAGATGAAAGAATTTCAAACAAATAAAAAATGATAATCTCATGATAAAGAAATCCATTATATGGACTACATTTGCCCTTGATATGGTATCCATGCTAAATGTGTTTGACTCTAATTCCAGGATTTAGCTAAGGCGATGGCTATTCAGTGTGTGGTATTCAACTGTTCAGATCAGCTTGACTTTATGGCTATGGGCAAGTTCTTCAAAGGTTTAGCTAGGTAGGTATTTAGACATAAGACTATATAGGTGTTTCTTTTTTAATTGTTTACTTTTCAGAAATGATTTTTTCCTAATTTGATGTCAGGCAGTTTACAATGCAGATTTTCTTTCTGAAAGATTACTTGAATCAAGTTTTTCGATTTAGCTTAAATAGCCGTTCATTTTCCTGATTGTATTTTTTGTACAATATTAATTGACTAGTTTTCAAGTATAAACTATTTCTTAAAAGTATTTAAATACAACCAGCTTATTTTGATTGGAAATAGTGCTTAATAATGTCATGATTAAACAAAAGGAAATCATTTTTACTCAGTATTTCAAAATGTTGAAAAATAATCTGACTTTCAATAGGATGTTGAATCTCACCAATGTTATAAAATGCAGTCATTTGGCATGAACACCTCAGTGTAGACAGAAACTTGTTGAAATGTATAAAGATTCCTTTTTTCTTGTTACAGTAATTTGATATGTAACAGTTACACTTTTACAAAATGAATCATAAATGATATAAATATTGATCAATTAATGTACTGAATTACCCTAAAATCAACTGAAAGGCAGAAGAACTTTGTTCTAAAATTCTTAGAGAATGAAATCAAAATATGTTAAGCATCTGGGCCGTAGGTTATAAAACTCAATTGAGAATATTCTCAAGTTTAGAATTCAAATAAATAAATTAACACAAAAGAGAATAATAATTAGTTGTTATTTATTAAAACATATTAATATTATCTTTTATGTTCATATATGTGATCCGTCACATGAAAAGGAACCATCTTGGAACTCTGTAAAATGAAAAATTGAAAAAGAGATAAGGTCCAGCATAGGTGAACTAGAGGTCACATTTTAAAAATTCTTTCACTTGATGGTAGATTGATCATTCTAGATTCAGAAAAGAAGCACATTGCAAAAAGTTAGACCAAAGTCAGTCTGTGCAATCCACGCAGTCTGACTAGGTTCGATACTTTTAGCACTACCCAGATGGTCCTTTTTCACATGACGGGGTACATATTCATGTAAGTATTCCAACAACATTATTGCTTTAATCTCAAGTTGAAATTTGAGAAAATTTTGAGTTGAGTATATGAAAAGTTTTATAACCTCAGGACCTGAATGGGGCTTAGTGCAAGGAAAAACATTACAGACCCTTATCCAACAGGATAAGATTAGGATTATACAGGATCAGTTTAATCTGGGTCAATAATGCTGGCTTGGACAAGTCTATCCAAACAGTTAGGATGAATACAGTAATGTTTAAATGTCATATTGTTTACAGTGCTGGAGCTTGGGCTTGTTTTGATGAGTTCAATCGTATCGACATTGAAGTATTGTCCGTCGTTGCCCAACAAATTACAACCATTCAAAAAGCCCAACAACAAAGGGTGAGAGTGTAGTGCATGTGTGTAGTGCCTTGTAGATGTGTAGTGCACAAAATATGTAACCCCATTTTTGAAAGCAACCTTGTACTTTATATATCCAGGGTTCAGCCCAAGACTGTACTCAGTGTCTATACTTTGTATATACACTTAATACAGTCTTGCATCAAACCCTCACTATGTCAATAGATACTTGACATTTGTCTAGAATTCACATTTCTAAATTTATCACAGAACCAGCTCTTAAGGTAAAAGTAGCAAAAAAAAAGTAGACAATGGAATACATTGATAATTTGTTAAAGATATTTTAGGTATTCAGAGACAACATTGGATAGATGAAAAAGACCATGCAAATTATTCTAGATAAATTTGTAATTGTTTTAGTGAATGAATACTTGTGTCTTACCTTGTCCTTGCCAATGGAGACTGCAGAGACCAATATCAGCTTGAATAAATATGCAGTCTGATCTCTGCCTTTGCTATCTGCTTGGCATTTTATTGAAATATATTGACAAGGAATAATTCAGTATCTATAGTGTCTTACTGTAGATTTTGTATTTCCTTACTCATGAAAGGTTGCTTTCAGACATTTATGACTTAAAGGTGCTCTTTCACAGTTTTTCATGGAAAAAATACAAAAATTGTTCTTAGATTTAGAAATGTGTGGGGGTTTTTAGACGATATCATAAAGAATGGCTCAAGAGCATTGGCACAAAAAAACAACAACATAATTTAATAATTTTGTAACTTACTTTTTTGAAGCGGCAAGATCAGTATGGTTTACAGTCTATTCATTTCCAGTCTATAAATTTCAAAATCATTCTTTTTCGTGAATAATCTTTCATTTTTCGGTCTTTCTTTCCATGCATAAATAGTTGGCTTGAAATTGAAGAATTATTTTTTCAGGCGTTAGTAGTTGCTTTATTTTTCAGAATGAATTTGGCTAAATTTAGGAATATCGGTCTTTCTTTCCATGCATCACCAGTTTGAATCTTACCATTTTTTAAAGGCTTCAAAATGATGAGATCCTCATTTCTGATTGATTTTTCGAAAAATTTCAAAAATCTTATTTTCCCAATCTGTGAAAGAGCAGCTGTAAGAAACCGAACTGTTTTGTAGATTTAGAAAAGCTAACATCCTGTTCCCTTTTTCCTTACTTACAAACTTGTACTGTCAAGCTTGATAATCACTGAAAACTTTGCCTGTAATGTTTAATTGAAATATGCATTCTCTTTGATTTAACTTGCTGTTTTTCCTACAGATTCAATTACTATCTTTCAATTAACCCTTCCATACCCAAACAATATCTACAGCAGCATCTGGCTCATTTATACTTCTTTCCATAAATCTGGATCTCTCAGAAATCATTTACAATCTTATTTTGTTTCATAACCTGTAATTTACCAGAACGAAATTGCTCAAATATACCGCAACAGTTGACTGTTTGAACCCATAAAAACCAACAAAATTTGTCATCTTGCATTTAGATCATTTAGAAGATTAAATAATTTAACTTTGAGTGAAAAAACGCATGATTCACAAATAAGTACAACAAACCGATTTTGTTTACCATTAGCTGTGGAGCCTGGGCCTGTTTTGACGAGTTTAACCGTATAGACATTGAAGTGTTGTCTGTGGTAGCTATGCAAATAATGACAATAACTAGAGCGCAAAAAGCTGGGGTATACTGTGTTCTTATTGAAATATTTTCTGTTTTGGTTAATACTTAAGTTCAGAAAGTTAGGGGTATCCTGTGTTATTGTTGAAATTTTGGAATTTAATCAATTTGTTATACTTTCCCTTGTGGCTCGACAAGTTAGAAGTTCTTATATCAATTTTTAGCTCTCCCGGGACGAAAGTCTCGGAAGAGCTATTGTCATACCCTCGGATGTCGGCGTCAGCGTCGGTGTCGGCGTCCACATTAGGTTAAAGTTTTTTATTTCTATCAATATTTATCCTAGAGGCTTTATTATTTACAGAAACACTCATTAGGGCATAGGCTTTCATTTGAGACCAACATCCATGTGGAAATGACCTTTAGACTGTGACCTTGACCCTTTCAAAAAAACTTTAACCAAAAACTTTAACCAAAAACTTTAACTTTGCTTATATTTTCTGTAAGCTTTAAACTAGAGACATCATTACTTCATATACACACTCATTAGGTGATAGGCTTTCACCATAGACAAAGGTCCTTGACAATTTGACCTTGACCTTGACCCTTTGTGGACTTAAAAAACTTTAACCAAAAAACTTTAACCAAAAACTTAAACCTTGCATATATTTTTTAATGCTCTAACCTAGGGACATCATAGCTTCATATATATATTCACCAGGTGATAGGCTTTGACCAGAGACCAAGGTCCTTCACAATTTGACCTTGACCTTAACCATTTGTGGACTTAGACAAACTTAAACTGAAAACTTTAACCAAAAACTTTAACCTTGCTTATATTTTCTGAATACTTTAACCTAGGGACATCATTACTTCATATACATACTCATTAGGTGATAGGCTTTTGTGAGAGATCAAGGTCCTTGATAATTTGACCTTGACCTTTTATGAACTTAGAAATACTTTATCCGAAATTCTTTTACCAAAAACTTTAACCTTGCTTATATTTTCTGAATGCTTTAACCTAGGGGCATCATTACTTCATATACATAGTCACCAGATGAAAGGCTTTCACCAGAAACCAAGGGCCTTGACAATTTGACCTTGACCTTGACCTTTTATGGACTTGGAAAAACTTAAACTGAAAAACTTTAACCAAAAATTTAACCTTGCTTATATTTTCTAAATGCTTTACTCAGGGACATTATTATTTCATACACATACTCACTAGGTGATAGGCTTCTACAGAGACCAAGATCCTTCACAATTTGACCTTGATCTTGACCTTTTGTGGACTTAATGGAAAAATTTTAAAGAAAAACTTCATGTTTGATACAAAGAAATTCCATTGGTAACCTCATATGCTTGTAGGCTTTCACTTTACCCTAACCTTATACATGCAATTAAAACAAAAAAGTTTTTATATTTCTTAATTACTACTCAAACAGATATATATTAGATCATGGACTTTAACATTGAAAGAAACCACTTTGAACTTCGGTCTTCGGTCAAACCCTGTTTGTGACAAGCAGCTGTTTGGGCGAGCTACGTTGTCCGCGGACAACTCTTGTTTCTTTGGTTCTAGCTTTTTGTTTAAATGTATTTTTGAAAATCATTAATATTACTTAGCAACCCTATTATTACCTGTTTTTATGAACCAAGAAGTTAACTTTATTAAAATTGTAAAATGTTTAAAAAGATACATATTCTTTTGAATAACAAAAGTGATGATGTTAATTAAGTAATTGATTTTCTTCTGCTGTGAATAAAAACAAAGATTTAATTTTGATTTGATATCTTTTAAAATTTTTCCATGATGCTAATCTTTCTAAAGAATGTAAATTACCGCCAAATGCAAATTTAAGTATAACTCTTGTATTTGTGGATAATTCAATATGATAGGAAAATAAACGCCTCCTTTAAAAAAGGAGGATTGTATCATTTCAGTTTCTGAAGCTTAATTTCCAGTTATGTATATAGAAGTTTTAAGGTAGTATACCCATAGTAGTTCTGCAACTTTTCAGAGGTAATGAATTTTCACAATGTTTACCGAGGTTTCCTAATGTTTCATTAGGAAACCTTGCTTAACACTGTTAAAAATAATGACTTCCCAAATAATGCAGAATTATTATGAGTTTACTACCTTCAAAAATAGAAAATTTGAAATTGATCTTATTTTATTATTGTGTAGGTAGACAGATTCGTGTTTGAGGGTGTTGAACTGCCCCTGAAGGCCTCTTGTGCTGTGTTTATTACCATGAACCCAGGATATGCTGGTAGGACTGAGTTACCAGACAACTTAAAGGTAATTTTGCATCTGTCAAACTGATAAAGGATTTCTCTTCTTCTTTCACATTTCAAGGATTCGGTTGGGTTCCTGACAGCGGCGCTCTTCCTATCCAACTATTTGTCTTCCACCAATGGGTTGATAAACATAGACCTTTGTGGGACAGCAGCTTGATGCTAGGAGAGGATGTTATGGTAGTACTGGTGTGAGAAATACAAGGAATTCATTGTTAGAAGTTCAAGCCATTGCGATATTACTGAAAGATTGTTGACAGCAGTGTAAACTCCCATTCAAACAAGGTTCTAACCCCAGTGGTGACCCATATCCTTTCAATATTTGTCTTACCTCTAATGGGTGGATAAATGTAAACCTAAGTGGTATAGCAACTTGAGGCTAAGAAAGGATATACTTATCAGTGGGAAAAATAACATTAATCTAGTGTTAGATGCATCAACCCCTGCAATATCACTCAAAAACCATTAAAAGCTGTTTTAAACCCCATTGAAACAAACAAACAAACAAAGCTTATTAAACATTACATAACAATCACAATATAGAAGGGGGCAGTAGTGTACTAAGAAAACATCTTGTTTCTTTTTGAAGCTCAGTTAGATGCATGTCGATGGCTCAGCCTAAAACAGATGTAACTGCCTATATGTTTATAGGCAGTTACAACTGTTTTGTGCTGAACCATCAATATGCAGTCTGATCTGAGTCTCACAGACATTTTTTCTATGACAAAGAAAAAGTCTTCTAACAATGATATTTGACAACAATGTTTGATTTTTTCAGGCTTTGTTCCGTCCAGTGGCTATGATGGTACCGGATTATGCCCTGATTGCAGAAATCAGTTTGTTCTCTTTTGGTTTCTCTGAGGCCAAGGCTCTGGCAAAGAAGATTGTGTCAACATTCAAACTGGCATCAGAACAGCTCAGTTCACAGGTAATAAACTGTAATACTGATGAATGAATAACACAGTTTTAGAGGATGATACAAAACTTGTACTGCTGCGATATGACTTGAAAATTGTCAAAAGTGGCATTAAACCCCATACAAACAAACAAACAATACAAAACTATTGTTACTGCCTATATGTTTAAAGGTGCTTGTAATAGTTGAGATACATTCTTGTTGTCAGGTTTTACCTGTTCAAGATGGTTTCCTTGACTTACTTTGAATGGATAATACATATTTTATGAAACTAAATAGAGGATAATCATTTCTATTGTTGTTGATAGATAAATGATCTCATCTGCTTTGTGTTTTGATTAACTTATTCATGTGTTAACAACAAAGGTGTAGGAAGTCCTTCATTTGTCAACTTTCAAAGTTAAACCTGAAAATCTTGCCATTTAGTCTTTGATGTTTCACAAACAGGTCTTACTATTGTTTTTTTTTACTTCTGTTTTTTAAATCGGAGATTTATACCGGTTTCCAGAAATCCAGTCTGTTTGACCCAGTACATTTTTACCTTTATCTTCTGAGCAATGCGTTCAAACCAAATAATGTGTTTTCAAACACCGAAGAAACGGCCTTTTCAGTCACAATCTACAACAATTATCTTATTTACTTTTCGACAAATAGAGAAGATGCTAATACAAAATTTGATGTAATTTTCGCTTTTAGTAATTACCAGTTAGTATTTTCAGTGTTTATAACAAGATTTTCGGTTGAGTAAAGGATTTGAGACGTACAATAGGTTAACTGTAAAATAAATTTGTAGCACTTACAATATTACTACTCTGATTTTTTTCTCGAACGGTCATTTACCAGTTGTAGGGCTGACAACCAATCAAATTCTGTTATGATTATCTCTCGGTTAAAACCCACGCGTAAATTCACACCACTTGGTAGATTCAATGGACATCGTCTGCTCGAAATGTGTCAATTAAGTTGTTTATCATTGATCAATGGTCGTCTGCACTCTGACAGGGAGCGTGGGAAGTCTACTGGTGGAATGAGTACTGTTGACTATGTGTTAACAAATAGAAATAATTTTGTAATTTTGAAATATTTGATTTCAATGAGCACTCTGATCACGCTCCAATCCTATTTACAATAAATTCAAATTTGAGTATGAAGAAAAATTATTCAACAACAAATAAACCGACAAAAACATACGATAAACTGATATAGGATAGCAGTAAGAGCGATCTATTTTTAGAATAACTCATGAATAATCATAGAGTGCTGCTAGATTTAATCGATTGATATAGTTGCATAGTTGCCGATTTCACGTGTTTCTTGAGGGAAAGTGCATTTATAGTATTTGGGAAAACTCAATGCTTGAAAAACAAACATGTTGGTAATCAAAATTGTAAATAGTTTAATGAAAAATGTTTTGTTGCTAAACAGGCTTTTAAACTCTAAGAGAGAGGAATAATATTAACAGACAAGCTTTTAGTTTGGCGTGTGCTCATTATAACAACGTAAAAAAATCTGCTAAGAAATAATTTAGATTAGCAGAGGGCTATCGAATCAGTAAACTTTCAAAATCGGACCCACGAGGTTGGATGAGCTGGCGATGTCCTCGAAAAGATGAAGTGTTAAGACAAAAAACTCACAAATTGGGCAAATATTTTACCAACTTTTATTGTCCAAATTTGAGCCCTTTTGATTGGCGAACTATTGCACTATCCCAGCCTCTCAATAATGTCTGATTTACAGTGCTGACAGCACTTTGATTTCTTGTAGGATCACTATGACTTTGGTATGAGAGCTGTAAAGTCTGTGATATCAGCTGCTGGTAATCTCAAGAGACAGTTCTTTAACATGGATGAGGTGAGTTAACTGTTAATCTAGAGTATACCTTACTTGAACCATCACCTCTTGTAACTTACAGTCAATCTGGCTTGAGTCTTCATCTCTTTTATGTGAAATTTCATTATTAGACTCATTTAAAATGATTAAAACAAAGCCCCCTCAAAGCGTAATTAATCTAAAATTAAGATAGAAATATTACTTACTAAATTCTCTGCTTGACCCATTAGACTTACCCATTCTGACAATCTGTATGAGTTGGAACAACAAATTATTGATTTATATTTGTAATTAAAATTGTGCTTTGTATCTGTCACTTAACCCTTGTCATGCTGAATAAATTTTGGTTAAAAATTTTCATCAAATCAAAGGGCAAAAAGCACTGAAAGTACAAACTGTTGGTCAATTTTTATTTGAAAAACTGAATCTATTGATAATTTTGGTTTGAAAGTGAGAAACAGGTGGTGTAGACTTACATCAGACTGCACATATGTGCAGGCTGATGTTGGTCCATAGCTCCTGTCAAAGCAGGAATATTCTGGGTTCAGCATGACAAAGGTTAAAAAGTATTTAGCAACTCTTTTCCTAATCTTTGGCCTTCTGAATGTCACTCTATAGAAGTTTTATTTTTATCTTGAACTTAGCAATTTTATAAAAGAAATTAGATCTTTATTGAGTACTTAGGAATGAATACGGCATAAATCATGACATCAAAGCTATCTTAAAATAAGGGTTTTAAATCATAAGTATGTTTTTAATATCTGATTAAAAATGACATTTATCTTACAACTATACAAATATCCGAGTGATAACATCCTGTATGATATTTTTTATGATATCACATAGTTATTTTTAGAACAATGATATAATGCAGTTATTTTTAGAAACTTGTATTTCAGTTAGAAAAATTGATGAAAACAAGACACATACAGGTTATAAGATAAATATGATATGTACTTAGTGTATTGTATGAAAAAAAATATCTAACTCGAATGTGAGAGTTGTTAATTGTCTTGGCAGAGCCTCGACAATTGAAAATTCTCCCAACCTCGTTAGATATTTTTTCTCATACGAAACACTAAGTATGTATTATTTATATGAACATTATTTCAGGAACTGATTGCATTGAGAGCCATTAGAGATGTGAATGTACCCAAATTTCTGGTCGATGATTTGAAGCTGTTCAATGGTATTGTCTCTGATCTGTTCCCCAATATAGAGTAAGTATATTTATACTTACTGATGAAACTATCTTTTTATCTGTTTTTTTAAAGCTCTCTAAAATCTATATGTGTTTAATATTTTAGTACATGCATACCTGTTAATTGGCATATTCTCGGAGCTGTTGCTACAAATAAGGTATAAATAAGTTAGTAAGAAAGTAAATTTTATCATTAAAATGACATGTGTTATGAAAAATAATGCTTATAATGAATAAATACATATTTCAAGTTATTAACTAATCATAAGAAACACCCGGCCCCATGGACCTATTTGTCACCTTGATCTTTCTTTATTGGTACTACGTGAGTGAAGCTATCTAAAATTATTTTCATTGAAGAAGAATGACTTCTGACTGAGTCCGGTGGCCATGATTCTTTCTTTGTGGAAAGAGCATAATGGGCCTCCTGGCTGGCAGACTTGCAACAATTATATTGTAAGTAGGGAACATAAGCCTTGAATATACAGCTAAAATGTGCTTTGTATCAGTCTCCACACCGGTATATGCTATTGAAACATGAATTTTAGAATTCCATCAATGTTTGGAATCTTTAAATGATATTGACCATAATTTGCTTAAACTTTGTATTTTCAGAGAGAAGCCAATAGATTATGGTACATTAGATGAGTATTTGAGGAAATCTTGTACAAAATTGGGAATAAAAGATGTTGAAGGTATACTGTTAATATATGCTATATATCTCATATATGTGACCCAACATGCAAAAAGGCACATTTGGTTGCTCTGTATAATAAATATTGAATAGGAGTTTAGTTCCAATACAAGTCAACCAGAGTGCCATTTCACAAATTATTTCACAGGAAGTTAGTTTCATCATTCTAGATTAAGAAAATGAGCAAAATGCGAAAAGGTTCTACACTAGTCAGCCTGCACAATCTGCTCAGTCTGACTAGGATAGACACTTTACCCACTTTTCAGATGGTCTTTTTCAGCATGACAAGTCACACAATACATCAATGTAACCAGTCATGTAAAAAGGGACCATCAGGGAACTTTGTAAAATGAATAATTGAAAAAGAGATTTGAAGCAGTATAAACAGAGGTCTTATTTTAAAAATTCTTTCACTGGAAGGATTTAATCATTCTATATTCAGTAAATAAGCACATTGCACATTTGCATGACTGGTCACAAATCTTTTTATTTTGGAGCAAAACTTACATTTGCTATTATTCAAATATTAATACTTACATTACTCTTGCTTTTCACTAAATGGAAGATGTATCTGTAAAACATATCAATTTCAAGAAATTTGTAGAAGTTTGTGCTTTTTAAAATAACCAAAACCTGAATTGTATACTTTCATTACAGGATTTATCAACAAATGTATCCAGCTATTTGAGACCACAGTTGTAAGACATGGTCTGATGTTGGTAGGACCTACAGGTTCGGGAAAAACAAAGGTAATACTGTCTCTTTTTATCTCTACAGTCTGTCATAAATTGAACAATTTTCATAACATGACCTAAATCGTGGGAGTGAATAAGCCCGTTGAATATTTTTTATATTACATGGGTGGTATTACACTAGTGAAATAATATGCAAATGAGCTAAGAATGTATAGCAAGGTTATATTTTTGTTGTGAAAATGAGTCATAATACATTTGATGACGTCATCTTGCAGACAGAAAAAGTTAAATCGATAACTATCCGGAATTTTTCTCAATTTATGGCAAAAATGCAGGTCATAACATAAATATAATATCAAATTTGTTCTCATGAAATACCAATTTTATTAAACTTGTCATCTGACAAACACTCGGCGCAGCCTCGTTTTTATGTCTTTATGGATGACTGGTTTAATATATATGGTATTCAATCACCACTTATTCAATATCCTCTATGTCTAGACACAAGCTTTATTGATTCCTGATTAATGATTTAGAGTACTTTTCTCTCGGAAAGAGTCCATTGAAATCAGCCTTGTTATGCCCCCGATAGGGAGGCATCATAAATTTGACTTGTCCGTCCGTCCGTCTGTCCGTCTGTCCGTCCGTCCGTCCGTCATTCCGTCCAAAAACTTTAACATTGGCCATAACTTCTAAATCAAAGCGGTGTCGGGGGCATTGTCATCTTACAGTGACAGCTCTTGTTTTAAATATGATACAGCATAAAATGATATTGCTATAAGCAGAGTTTAATATATTGTATTTAGCACTTATAGAACAATTTGGTCAATACAAGAACAAAAATGCTTGTATTGTTGTTTTATAGATACTAAAGAGATCAAATTTTAAAAATATGATTCTGAAAACTAAACAACGTTTGTCTCTCACCAATGGGTAGATAATCGTAAACCTATGTGAGATAGCAGTCGGAGGCTAGGATGTAAAGGTAGTACAGGTGAAAGAAATACCAGGAATCCATTGTTAAGTGCTCCGGCCGCCGCGATATAACTGCGAAATTGTTGAAAGCGGCGTTAAACCCATTCAAACAAACAAACAAACTGAAAACTAAAAACTTCCCTGTAGGTAATAAGTCTCAGTGTTGATAAAGAGTACATCACTTTATTTATGTTCTAATACTTGGTTCTTGTTTACACCAACACAAGCTTCTGTAGTCGACCCTTAATCTATACTTTCTCTAATGCTTTTAGATGGTCTATCGAGGAATAATGGTAGATTATCATTTTGATAAACTCACCTCTTTACCAGTGTAATTATCACAAACATTTACCCCGCTTTCATTCACTTCACCCCTTTGACGTCATCTAGGCAGAACCCAAAAAGTGACGTCACTATGAACATGGCATAGCAATCACATGCAAAATGCAATGCTTTCAGAAAATTCATCCCAAAATGGTCACTATTTGTCTCATTTGTGCACTAAAGAAATCGAATAAATGTTTGTTGATATTTCATTTTGTGAACAACAAAAGCAATTTTTTCACTCGTGAAAACATTGCTTTTGTTGTTCTCTCAAAGAAATACAAATTGATCCTACTCTGAAGCAAACCATTGTACTGTATATATATATCAAAGTGTTATGAAGTATTTAAGATATCTCCAAACATGCAACTTCACTACTCAATCCTAAATCTATACTACCGGTATATATTACAGTGTTATGAAGTATTGAAGACAGCTCAGACCGCTCTAGCAGGTCAACCCTCACCTGCTGGGTTCTTGTTTACACCAACACATGCTTCTGTACTCAATCCTAAATCTATCACCATGGGACAGCTATATGGAGAGTTTGATCCACTTACTCATGAGTGGTAGGAAATAATTACTTATTCTAAAATCTTATTTTGAATGAAATAGTCTTTCTCTAGAAGATAAGGTTACAACTTTCATAGTTCGGGTGATAAAAATAGGCAAAGGTTGGACCCTACACCAATGCAAACAGCTTTTATAAATGAGCTGCTCTCCCATTCTCAGATTTTCAAATATTTTATATATGACAAAGAACCTCTTTTATATGATCAATGCAGTTGAAGCTTTTAGGCCATAGAATGTGTTTATAGATAGAAGATGTTGAAACTGAACATAGGAAAAAAATAATTGTGGAGCAATGAAAAGTACTCAAAAGTTAATCCACAAATGTAAAATTGGTAATATTGATTAAGTGATAGATAGAGGAAATTGGAACCTAATTTGTGATGATTTTTCTAAAGGACTGATGGTATATTGTCTACCCTGATTCGTGTTGGTGCTGCTGCGACCAACGATGACAAGAGATGGTATGTGTTTGACGGCCCTGTAGACGCTGTCTGGATTGAGAATATGAATACTGTACTTGACGACAACAAGAAGCTGTGTCTTAGTAGCGGAGAGATTATCAAACTTACAGAGGTAATAATTTGATTTAGGTCAAAATTTAATTAACATGTCAAGAGAATATGTTTTTGTCTTAGAATATAAAATTCTGTTTACATTTAAGTTTATTCAAGCTTGATCCATGTTCATCTTTGTGATTATAAGGTCACATTAATCAAACAGGCCAAAAAGTGTACAATAATTCAATTGGAGAAAGGTTGTAATTGAATTTGATGACATTATATTCAAGTATTATTGGTATAACTGAATTTAGATAGTAATAATACCTCTTTTGAGCTTAGTATTTCTTTCATTCTTGAAGATGCCTGATAAAGATAAAAGAATTACTTTTGGTGTCATTTTAGCAGAAGATAGTTTTCAGACCTTATAATATTACTTTCAGCATCAAAAATGTTGAACATTAACTTTATACCCTTTGTGTAATTTCACCGAAAAGTACAATCTACTCGAATGTATTTTTTTTTATTAATCTATTTCCAAAACTTTGTAATTATAGCTTGACCAAAGCTGTAGTTATGGGGGTTTTACAATTTCTCCTACTTTATACCGTGCTTTTCAATTACACAAACAATATACCTTGGCTTTTCAATTACACCAACAATAAACTTTGTTATTATTTATCAGAACATGACCATGATGTTTGAAGTACAAGATTTAGCAGTTGCCTCACCTGCCACTGTGTCCCGGTGTGGTATGGTATACCTGGAGCCCAGCTATATTGGCCTGAAACCATTTGTTGAATGTTGGCTGAGAACCATCCCAGATAATATCTATCCATACAAGGAAAAACTGGAAGAATTGTTTGATAAATTCATGGAGGTTGGTATTCTTAGTTATGATACATAAATTCACAAATAAGCAATAATATGAATTGGACATGTCTAAAAGACCATTTGAAAACTTTGTAATATGAGCATCAAGTTTTCAATTGTAAATTTTTGCACACTGCCAAATTTTATTGTATATATGTATCATCCTTACTGTCTACAAATCCTTTTCTTGTTTACACCGCTCCTCCTTTTACTATGGACTGTTTTGCATAAAACATGACAGAATGTAATCATGATCGTATCGCTACCATTTTGTGATACTTTGCCCTACCACTGAAAAGTTTAGTATGCCTTCACAGTGAGTGTGTTCTTACCAAGTTTGAAACTTGTACACATTTCCTAAATGGTTTCTTTTCTTGTGATAGGTCACCAAAATTCTAACTGCATTAGACAAAAATCTTATCATATCTTGATCATATTCACAAAAATACATTTGCCCTTAAATTTTATAGATGCTGTATAGTCAGTAATTCATATCCCCATTTGTAAGGAAATAAATCCCAAATGTCTATATTTTCTCCAGCTATTTTGTCTTCAATATGTAAGATAGTAAAGTAATTTACTCATCATCTTCTTTTATATTTCAGCCTGCCATAGATTTTGTCCGTCACAATGTGAAGGAGATTGTCGGAACCGTTGACTGTAACTTGGTGTTCAGTCTTCTCAAACTGCTGGAATGTTTCTTTACTCCATTTGTACCAAAGGAGGTAGGTTTAATAATGAATTGAGAAATTATGCCAATAAAATTTTCATTATTCTTAATCAACAAGCAAAACTTATTTTATTCACAGATACTAATTTTTGCAGAAAGTTGTAATCCTTTATCAAGCACAGAGCAAATCCAGACTAGTTAGAATTAAAAGATCTTTTTGAAATCTGATCATTAAAAAATAAAATTGTTGTTGAGAGACCAAGATATCTTAAATATAGCTTTATTTAAGCTGTATTTACAAAATCACTCACAAACACATAGATTTACAAATGGATATCTGATGGAGTAAAAAGAGGTTTACGGAATGCTTTGTGCAAGATAATATTTTAAGATTGTTAAACTAAGAATGTGTTTGAAAAGGGGTTATAATTGTTTGAAGTGCCTTGTTACTAATATGAATTCAATGTTTGCACTTAAACATTTAGATGTGCTATTCTTGGTATAGGTTTTCTAATAAAGTTTCTTTACTTTTGTAAGAAAATGAAATGTTAACAAATTGAGGGGTTAGTGCAGGACTATTGTAAGTGCCTATATATTTATAGGCACTTACAGCCTATATATTTATAGGCACTTACAACAGTGTTGCACTGACCCATTGAAATTCTTCTAGTCAAATTAGTAATTCAAAGACAATAAATTCAGTGAGTCCAATTTATTGAAAATAAAAGAAACCAAAATGTCACCCGTAAATTTTAATAACTAAATTACTACGGTCAAGCAAAGAGTTCATTTAATTACATAGAATTATTTTCTAGAAATTAATGCTTACTTCAGGTTTTACAAATTAAATTTTTTTTTAATAAATGTTACTCCTTAATGTATGTGAATAAAGTTGTAAATACTTTCAGACTTTTTTACAATTTTGAAAATAGAAAATATAAGTTTAGTATGATTGTACATCCATTATTCCATGTTAACCAGTGTAAAAATCATAATTCTTTTATTTTCATACTAATAGTCAGTTATGACAAGGGTATATCACGATTACTTCTAATTCCTTTTCATAAGATAAACACTTTGAAAAATGAAAAAAAAAAAAAGAAATTCCTGTACAAAATATTTTAGAAATTGCAAAAAACCTAACTATTTCAAAAACTTACCATACATTTTGTTGGTGGTGATCATAACTTAACTATTGTTTGACTTAAATAGTAGTACAATAAAACTTGCATTTAGCGACCACTTAGGAGACTGCCAAAAATTAGTCGCTAACGGAAACAGTTGCCTAATACAATACTTCATGATAAAAAAGACTGGCCATTTTGATAGCATGTATCCATTGTTGCTTAATTCTTACTTCACTGAAGCCTATGATGTTCAAACCCATTAGAATAGTCTAATTTTTGATGGGTTCTGACATCATAAGATTCAATAATAAGCAACGTTTTGGGTAAGAATGTCCACTTTTTTGGAGATTTTACTTATGGTGAAGGGACTTTTTATGATGCACACTTAATAAAAGGGGTCACTAAAAAGACCTGGTCGCTCATGCAAGATGGACTGTCCAAAGGTTTTATTTGAACACCAACAATTAGAATTGGACTAAATAGATTCTCATTCCGTTTTGATTCTTTCATACTTCAAAAAAAGTCTTAACTGCTTAGTGAAATACACAATAAAAAAGAATTTCTTCAGTTGAAAAGGAATGAATATGGAAAGGAATTAAAGATGTAAAATTAATAAGTTAAGCTAAGTAATATCAGCAATATGCATGTATTATATTACCTTATTATATATGCATAGTTATGGTGATGGAATAAATAGAGGATATTGAATGATAGGTAATTGAATACCAAATTTATTAAACGAGTAATCTATGAATAGATGAAAACAAGGCTAAGCTGAGTTTTTATCTGTTTTAGATGACAAGTTAAATAAATTCAGTATTTCATGAGATTCTATTTATAATATGACCTGAATTTTTGCTATAAAAGCAAGGAAATTCAAAAAAGTTTTGTTATTATATTTTTTCCGCAAAACATATATTGCCATTTGCAAAATGATGTCAGCAAATGTAATATGACTTCATTTTCTCAATGAAATATATTGCTTTTCGTTCTAAGCTTCTTAGTAGTTATTCCACTAGTGTAATAACACTTGTGTAATATCAAAAATATTCAACAAGGTTATTTCACTCCTGCGACGTAGGTCATATTATAAATTTGACTATTTGTTAGAAATAGTATAGTCATTTTCTCAGACAATTGTCATGAAAATTGGTGAAACAACTGAATGAATATTGACATATACCCAGTGCAACTATAATGTAGGAAAGTTAAAGCCCCAGTCTGAGTTCGTGAACATTTCCAAAACACAAGACAATTATAGTAAACCACTAAGTACACAAAAACTATACTTTTATTCTCAAAGGTAAGCTTGAATTTGTCAATCCAATATTCAGTAATGCAAATGATTGTGACGCTCTGATCTAAATATTGGCCTTACTTGATGAATAATTATGACCCGCAACTTTTCGGAATCCAAATTAAATAGAGAGCATTACCACTACTTTGGGTAGGCATATTTCACTCGACCAAAATTCCATTTGCTTATATTACTGTACATGGTAGATTATGCTTTTTCTGAAAAAGCCATGGTTTGCTGATTGATTTGTATTTTTATGTAAAGCGTCTTTCGTAAGACTAAATCAAGAGTAATTTATTCTAATTATGTTAACGAAATAACGATTTTTACCCTTAACGCATATGGGGGCTTTTATCTTAGCTAGTTAGAAATAAATATTATTAAAAAAACTTTTGACAAGATGGTAAATTACCACGGTTTAAGATGGTTCATAAACTGTGAGAATATGGGATAAAAGTTCAAAGTGAGATATATCCACTTATCTCTATCTATTTACATTCTTCAAGGAAAATAGTTTGCAAAAATATAGTTGAAAATGAATAAAGAATACCTTTAATGAATGATTCCTAATTACGGCCATTACTTACAGCATAGAAATGATTAAATTGGTCAATAAAAATTTATCAACTGCAACATACTTCTTTCAATTTGGACCAGTCAAGTTTAATATTAGTTATATAGATACAGGTAAATACCTTAAACTATCACTGTCTTATCTAAAAGGTCATTAAAGAAGGGATTCTAGCAGAGATGGAAACAATGTGATTTAATTCATAAATTATTTTTATTAGTTTCAAAGTCATGTTTGGAAAAGAGATGATCCTAGCTTTTCCATCTGTCTGTCTGTCTAAAAAATGACCAAAAAACTTAACATTTCCAATTACTTCAAGCCTATTCAAGATACAATGTTCATTTTGGGCATGATGATAGATCTCAATAATACACATCTGGTCACCCTACGTTAAGGTCATGTGACAAGGTCTAGGTCACCTGTCAAGGTCAAATAACCCAAAAACTTAGCCAAAAAACCTTATATTGCCAATTACTCTAAGCCTATTCAAGATAGCATGTTTATTTCAGGTATGATGATAGATCTCATTATTATTCAAATCTTCTTGAACATAGGTCATATGACAAGGTCATCAGTCAAGGTCAAAGTCCTGAAAAGTTCTCTGTTAAGGTGACAAAATCACAATGTACTTATATATGCTAGTCATCCTAAGAGATTAGAGTAGGATTTTTTTCTATTTATTTACCCATTCACGTTTGATTTAACATGTTTTTTTAAAAATTGAACTGTCTCCAGGAAAAAGAGGGGTTAGCGCAAAACTATTGTAAGTGCCTATAAATATATAGGCACTTACAAGAGTTCTGCGCAGATCCCTCATAATGGAGGAAAAATATTAAGTAATATTTTTTCAATGCATTATGTTTATTGGTACATATTTTAAAAATAAAGTTTGTTCTTTCTATGTTTCATTGATTAGTATTTTAAACGGTAAGTTAAAGGGCAACATTTAGTTATTGTCAAGTTTTCACTTAAATATTGCTGTCAATAAATGTTTCACTGCTTCATTGTGTCTCGGATTAAATGTTTCAAGATTATTGTCAAATGTAAGTCCAAATAATTAAAAGGGTTTTAAAAGTCTCAACCACATTATGTAACTTAGTTGAACCAGATTTTGAGACTGATAAGGTTTAAATATGTTTTAGATGGCAAGAATAAATAATACTGCTTTTGTAAATTGTTAGTTATTTTTGGAAGGGTAAACAGTCATAAAACTATTATGATAAATATTGCCAATGGACAACCAAAGATTCATAAACTTTAAATTTTGTTGAAGATGGCAAGAAAAATTTTCGGGCTTGGGCAAATCATTAATAATTTTTGGAAGGGTAAAGGAAACAGTTATATTTCTATAATAATGAGTATACAGGATGTGTTTACACTGTTTGTATTTGTTCCCCAAAATTCCTTCCAAACTGCTGTGGGGGTTTTATGCCATTGATTAATTGGGGGAATATTGTTTGACCGTTGTCAATCTGTCTGGCTGTCCAAAATTTAACCAAAAAAAAATTAACTTCAAGCCTTTTCATGATATAATCTTCATCTTTAGCATGATGATAGATCTTAATGAACCTATCTGCTGGTAATGAGGTCAAGGTCATATAACAAGGTCATGATCATCTGTAAAGGTCAAAGTTCTGAAAAGTTTACTATTTCAGGGGGCATTTTTCACAAAAACACCTTGTTGATGATATTTGATTTTTTATGTTTGATCTTCATGTATGTATTGATATGTTTGTTTTGCTTTTTTACCATGATCACCTCTAACTTGTGATGTTCACCACTTGTCCACCATGTTTTAAACCATAACCATTAACATGAACAGAGGGGTATGAGAATGGTAAGACAGTATCTAGAATGGAATGCTAGGTCTAGATCAACATAAGAATTAGATTGCTAGACTATGTTTAGTAAAGGGATATGCCTAAGAAGTTTCCAAAAACAATTGTAAAATCAAATTTTATACAATTTTGCAAACTCATATCAATTTCAAACAATATTACTTGTGTAAGGAGCCGATACATAATCAATGTCGTTGACAATGATATTGAATCAATTATTGATAGATCTTCAAGATTGAAATATAGATGACTGCTTCCAGACTGCTAGCCTTTTTTTTTAGTAAATGGATATGCCTAAGAAAGATGATTATTCAGTTATATTGTCAACCCTTGAAAAGAATTTATTCAAATACTGTAGTTTACGAACTCTTTTTGATCCCAAATAATATTACTTGTGTAAGGAGCCGATACATAATTAATGTTGTTGACAATGATATTGAACAATATATTGATAGATCTTAAATTTTGAAATATTGATGGCTGCTTCAAGATGGCTAGCCTTTTGTTTTAGTAAATGGATATGCCTAAGAAAGATACTTATTCATTTATATTTTCCACCTTGATAAGAATTTATTCAAATGATGAACAGATTTGCAAACTCAAATAAATCTCAAACAATATTACTTGTGTAATGATTCCATACATTATCAATATTTGTGACAATAATATTGAATCAATGTATTGATAAATCTTCAATATTGAAGATTTATCAATGTATTTATGCAATATTATTGTCAATCACAATATTAATGACTGCTTTTAGACTGCTTGTCTATGTGTTATTAAATGGATATCCTTAAAAATGTTCCTTTTCCAATTATAAAAAACATATAGGCAGTTACAAATGCTTTGTATTTAGTCATTTATATTTTATAATTAAAACTTGAAAATGATTAGGAATGGATGAAATACCCTCTTAGTGAAGTTTGCCATCATATAAAGGCAAATTTTATAAGCGAATGGAATATCTTTTTCAAAGAGAGTAGTTTAGATAAAAAAATCTAGAACTACATGTATTATCTCATATCCCAACTTACAATATCCATTTCAGAAATATTTAGCACCTTTAGATCTATAAATATATCTCTTAGTAACCCATATTACAATTAGATCAATATTTAGCCAAATTTGATATGTTGCAAATGTTGCAATATCTTACTCTGTTGCATCTCTTTGAAAATTAATTTTTTTATACTGCCTTTAAATTATCCATATCAGGAATATTAAATCACGTTTAGATCTATAAATATCTATCTTAGTAACCCATTTAACAATTAGATCAATATTTAGCAGATTTTTATATGTTGCAAATGTTGCAATATATCTAACACTGTTGAAGCTCTTTGAAAATATTTTTTTCTTTTATCAACTCAATGTTTTTGTGGTGTGCTTGCCCTTACCAAAATATATTGCCTCTCGCAAACATTTGCTGCAAACTAGCAGCAAATTTTTACGCAAATTTACTGCAAATTCATTTTTCGCATGCATTGAGCTTTCTTGCAAACAGTTTGCTGCAAACTTGCAGCAAACTGTTCTTGCAAACACCCAGCAAACTCTCTGCAACCTTGCCACAAATATCCTGCAAACACCCGCAAACAATCTTTTCAACAACTCTCTTACTATAAATAAGGTATTTTTCCATTTCTTATAAGTTGCTTTTGTAATCCATGGGTCATAAATGTTTTTATGTGCAATGTTTTGGTTTCTGAAGGTTTTAAATAAAAAAAAAAAATGGTGAAGTCTGCAGGAGTTGAACCAGGGTTTTCGAGTTAAGGTCACAAAAAATATTTTATTAATATGTTAATCTGAGATTTCTTTCTCATGATTCTATATTTATTTGTCAGAATAGACCTATGCTGACCTTCAACTATACCTTAGATCACTACACTATTACACTATCTAAGTAGAAATTGATAATCCATACCTTTTTAACAGCTACGCTCAACCACTGGACCACTGAGGCTGATGATTGAGATGATCTCTTTATATAATAATAAACTTAGTGTGGCTTCTAATCAAGCTGCAAATTTGCTGCAAACAGTTGCCAAAACAGTTTGCTGCAATTGTTTGCAGCAAATTTGCGGCAAACTGTTCTCACAAACAGTTTGCAGCAAGTTTGCAGCAATGATGAAGTAGTTAAATTTATATGTGAGCCGTTAAGCAAAATATAACAATGTTGGGAGGTTAAAAAGTTTCAACTTTTGGGAGGTACTACACTATCTGGGTAGGCTGGCTGGGTTTAAATTTTTTCCAGTTTATGAATTTTCGGAATTTAGAATGAATATTCCTTAACCATTTAGCAATGTTTTCTGTGTTGAACCTCTGGGTATTATAAACCTCTGCTGAATGATCTGACCTCTTATCTTAATATTCACTTTATACTTGACCAAGATGGTATCTTTTCAGGTTTGGGATGGCTTTTGAATTATTTACAGTTAGCTTCTTTGAGCATGTGCACAAAAATTCATATATCTTTAATAATATTTAATGAAAATGATATATATTAGTTTAAAAAAGGAGTATTCGGCTGCTGTAAACACTATTTTAGGTACCGGTGTCCCAGGGTAACCTGTCCCCTGGGTAACGTGTCCCCGGGGACAGGTTACCCCGGGGTAACGTGTCCCCGGGGACACGTTACCCTAGAAATCAGCCGGGGTAACCTGTCCCCCCCTGGGGTAACCTGTCCCCCCCTACAGATATTGTAAACCAATATTTAGTCAAATTTCTTTTACCAAGATATTTTTATTCTATGCATTTCAAGTCTCTCTCTTTGATCTGTATGTAATTTTGATCTGTTTTGTGAACTGTTTCAGTTCGGAAAGATTTTTATATTTTTCATGATAAGTATTATAACAATTAAACTTGGTTTTTTTTAGAAAAATAATTGTTTAATGTCATCATGACTATGGACATATCTAAGAATGATCTTGTCTTTAGAAAAATTAGTCAAAGCATGATTTTTTTCTTTGTGTGTATTTGGGGGGACAGGTTACCCAAGCTGGGGTAACCTGTCCCCGGGGACACGTTACCCAGGCCTGGGTAACCTGTCCCACCCCCCAAACTCTGTCAGCAATGATATATGCAAAAATAAACCCATATGTTTTCAATTATTCAATAATATTTGAAATTTTTTGGGAGTAAGGTTTCCAAAGCTGTGCTCACTTGCCTCTGAAACATGTTACCAAGGCCTGTTAACCCAGTGAAAACACAAAAAAAGGTTGTTAATGAGGATTATTAAAAAAAACTTGCAAATACATTTTTCTTTATTTGAAAACTGCATGATAGTCTCTTTTATATCAAAACTGTTATACAAATAAGTTATTCACTTATTAGAAATTTTATTGTGAGTGTAAGAAGTATGGGGGGACAGGTTACCCAAGCTGGGGTAACCTGTCCCCGGGGACACGTTACCCAGGCCTGGGTAACCTGTCCCACCTCTAAAAGGTTGTCAACAGTGATCTGTGCACAAATTTACCAAAATATTTTCTCTTTCTCATTTATTCAAAAATTGTTTTGATTACATGTAAGATTTTCAAATCTGTGGTCACTTGTCTCTAAAAAATGTTACCCAAGCCTGGGAAAACATTGCTAACATGTTAACCGGGAATTTTCACAAAAGTTTACAAAAACATTTCTTTTCTTTGAAAGTTATTTTAATTATATCACAACTGTTCTTACTACAAAAATTATTCACTTATTAGAAAATTCATTGAGAGTGTATGTGTATGTATTAGGGGGGGACACGTTACCCAAGCTGGGGTAACCTGTCCCCGGGGACGCGCTACCCTGGTTTGGGTAACCTGTCCCCCTTTCAAAAGAAAAAAGTTTTGAATTATTTGTCATGTTGTTTTCTTATCAAAAATGCCATATTGATATTATATGTTCATTAAGCTTTGTATCATTCAAACCATGGACTTGGAAAAAATGAAATGATGCAAATAATAAGAAAATTGCTCTGGCTAAGAATCCTCTTGAAAGGGAACACATTTCAAAATATATTTTTACATACATATTCTTTGAGGGAATGTTCAAAGTATATCATATCATACATTCTAAATTAAAAAAAGAAAAAAATGGAAGGTGATATCTTTAATGAAAAATAGCATTTGGAATGGGGGACAGGTTACCCCGGGGTAACATGTCCCCCGGGGACAAGTTACCCAGGCTTGGGTAACCTCTCCCCCTTTCAAAAATTTAAAACAGTTTGTCAATTGACATGTTGTTTTCTTATCAAAACTGCAGTACTGACATGATAATTGTGTTTTTAAAAGCTATTATTCAATCTTATAACAGACTCTGAAAAAATTGAAATGATGCAATAATAAAAAATATTCAAGTGCTAAGATTTTTCTTTACAAAGGTACAAAAAAAGAAATATAAACATACATATCCATTGAGGAAATTTTCTAAGAATATCTTTCTTAATAAAAAAGAATGACTGGAAGGTGATATTATCACCGGGGGGATTTCTAACATTAATGTGTGTGTTCTTTATTTGGGGATAATTTCGGAATGAACTAAGTCAAGATAATGTTGAGTTTTAAGTATCAATTTCTATAATTTGCTATTTTCAATATTTCAAGTTCAACAAACACTGTCCATCTATTTTGATCTTTCTCACTTTGCTATTTCAAATTCTTTATATATTTTCTAAATCAACACCAAAGTTTCTAAATTCTAAATTCTTCTAAAGCCAATGTCAATTTCTAAAATCCAAACTTAATTCTTTCAAATGCCAAACTTAATCTTTCAAAAGCCAAACACATTCTTCAAAAGCCAAACACATTCTGTTTCTATCGTTATCAAAGTTCCCTCTCAGCTTCTCAGACATCACATGACCTCCTACTAAAATCTCAACCAATCAGAACTATTCTTACATCTATACATCTTAATTAACTTGTTTCTCTCATTCTGATTGGTCAATCATCCAAGCTTCCACTTTCCCTCCTTTTCTTCCTGGGTCATTAAACATCAAACAAATCTAACACCTACTTGCAATAATTAACTGTAACAGATAAACCAAATGTGCCTAATGAAATAGTTCCACTAGCTTAAAGTTATCAAAGATACATAAGGTTCTAAATATTACCATATGTTGCATACTAAGAGTTCCTGTTGAGTTATAGATAGTAAACCTTAACAAAGATCAACTGATAATTCTTTCCTAAACTTTAAATCAAAATCTAAATTCAAATTCAATTATTAATTCTAAATTATTAATTTCATATCTCAATATTAATTTCATTTTTTAAACAAACATTATGACAACTATTTTTACTGGGTGACACATGCAACTGCCCTCAATAAGTTTGCTCCGCAAACTGAACTGAAACAATTAAATTATTGCATTAAATAAAATTTGTACAATAAGGTGCTCTCTCTCTCTAGATGGACAGTCAAAATCTAATTTACACTACATTTTAAATTTACAAAACCTGTTCATTTACAATCAATTTAGTTTGTTCTTCTCTTCTAATCTGTACCTTAAATGTTTTCTAACCTTTACTATTTTTTTGTATTTTTTTTTTCAATTAAACATCTTATCTACATCTGCAATCAGTACACTCACATTTACATCAATGTAATTTCAAAAATGCCTTGTGCCTCATCTTTGCTACAACTCCTTTAATTCTCAAGTCTCAACATCTCATCTTGTGCACAGTGAATAACTTGGGTTCTGCGTTGCATTGCCCTTATCTCCCTAGAATTGCTTAATTAAAATACCTTACTTGAAGTTTGACCTAAGTACTTATTCTCAGGGTTTATCGACTAAGACCAGTATGCATGATAATCAAATTTTAGACTGAAATATACTGCCTTAATCCTTATCTCTCCAATCTTCATGTGCACATGTTACTTAAAATTTATCTTATTTCCTTGTCTCAACTTAATTGCTTCTCCCTGTAGAATCTTAAATAGTAACTTAGGCATACAAATACAATTTTTCCATCTTGCAAAGTTGAAAATGATTAAGAAAGGTTAAATTGAATATTGAATTGTTTTGACCCAACCCCCCTAAAATGATATGAAAAGACGCATATGCTATATAAATTTTGAATTTGTTACAAAACAGGTTCAAAATTCTTTCTGACCTCACTTGAGCCATTTAACACCTTACTTATGGATATTGTGTATCAACTTCTTATCAATTGCATAATCACTATAATGTGCAAAATTGCTAATTATCTCCTGGAGTGTAGTTGTGTACTAATATTTGTGTGTATTATGCTGAGGGTTTGGAAGTGACCTTTTTGCGTCTCTTACCAGAAAATGTATATTTAATGTGGAAGTCTTTCCTCAGGCTTAATGGCAAGTCCTCAGCATAAGTCCACTCTGTTTTGCAGTTTTCGCTGTTCTTCTCTCTGTACTTCACTCTGTATACCATGCGTCCTTTGTAATGTGATGCCTTTAGAATTTTCTCAATATCCCATTCCTTAGGGTCACTGTCAGGAGCTACAGTACTCTGTAAACTTCTGCTACCTGCTTCTTCTCTATCATTTGAAGTCGAAGGCCTTGGTTCATCTTGTTTATTCCCTTGAGTTTCTTGCTCATCATCCTCCATATCAATTGGCTCAGGCTGTTGCCTCCTATATGCCTCTGGAACATTAGTAGGTCTGAGAGCAGGGTTGTAGTATGGCTTTAATCTGTCTGAATGGACAACACTCTTCAATACTTTGTGGGTTTTCTGATCCCGCAGCCTGTAATTGGTAGGTCCTGTCTTCTCTGTGATGTAGTAGGGTCCATACCATTTTGCTGTTAGTTTTGGTGCTAGTCCTGGTTGCGTTTTAGGGTTGTAAAGCCATACACTGTCTCTCACCTTAAAATCTGGTATGCCGGCACTACGGTCATAGTTCTTCTTGTACTTTTCCTGGGCGGTTTTGATGTTCTCTTTCACTAGTTCTCTGCATACAGTCTGATGTTCTATGATCCTGCGCAAGTGCTCCTCTGCTGTAGTTCCTAATGTTTCTGTTGGTATGAGGGCTGTATCAAGTGGTAGTCTGCATTCCTTGCCAAATAGAATGTAGTATGGTGAATATTGAGTTGAGTCTATAGCTGGAGACATTCTGTAACTCATCATAATGCTAGGAAGAAGTTGTGGCCAGTCAGTCTGTTTCTTGTTACAGTATATCCTGAGTTTCTGCAAAATCACACTGTTCATCTTTTCGGCTGCTGAGTTGGTTGCTGCGTGATATGAGCTGGTGGTGATTTTGTTGATTTGGAATATACTGCAGAGTTCCTTCATCAGAGCTGACATGAAGTTACTTCCCCTGTCTGTCAGTATTGAATTCATACAGCCATATCTACAAATCCATTCATCATACAGTTTCCAGGCTACTTCTTTTGCTTCCAATGAATACAGTGGGTATGCTTCACACCATTTTGAAAAGGAGTCACATACTAGGAAAACATACTTGTACTTATGCTCACTGGTCGGAAGAGGTCCTAATAGATCCATGTGAACTCGAGAGAAGACGTCTCCTATTGGTAGTGGTTGAAGCTGTGCTCTCTTGGGATGCATGTATCTCTTGGTTTGCTGACATGGTTCACAAGACTGACAATATAGTTTGATGTCCTTGTACATTGACGGCCAAAAGTACTTCATCCTTATTGCTTCATATGTCCTCTCAATCCCATAGTGACCTCCATATAAAGCGTCATGGTACGACTTTAGAACTGCATCTCTTAATGTGTGCGGGATGACAACTTGCTTCTTCACATCAGTCCATTTATGTCCCTTGGTGCGTGGATAATATAGATGATGTAGAACACCATTGTCTATCTCATAAAACTGGGACTCTGCAACAAGTCTATGCGCAATATTTCTCTGCTCTGGTACCTTTCCTTCTTCTTTGTAGGCAAACATTGCCGTAAAATCGCTGTCTGCAATTTGGGCCTGCCTAAGTTTCTCCGGTGTCATGTTGCATATCTCTCCTAAATGGTTGATGGGGTCCATGGTATTGTACTTATCAATTGCATTTATCATAGTTGAAAGGGAGTTTAATCTAGGGCTAGCTGATACTTTGTTTACCTTTTCCAAATCTGTTTCTGAAAAGTGAAGGGTGTATTCTTTGTAGATTTTAGGGGTAGGTGATGATATTGAACAGACTTGGGGATCTATCTGTGGGTCGTCTGCATCTGATGTCTTTTGATCTGGATCGACACTAGTATAAGGCCTACGGCTAAGGGCATCGGCATTCCCATGATGTTTTCCACTCTTGTATACCACTTCATACTGGTAACCTTGAAGAAATACAGCCCATCTACCTAAACGTCCTGTAGATCTGTTTTCCTTCAAGGTTCTCAAAGCAATGTGGTCGGTGTAGACAGTGAAGGGTCTGTTGGCTAAATATGTATGGAAATACCGTATTCCTTCTACAAGTGCAAGTCCTTCCAAGTCGCTGATTCCCCAATTTTTCTCAGCTGGGCGAAGAGATCTTCCAGCATAACCAATCACTACTTCTCGTCCTTCCTTATCCTTCTGACCAAGTACAAATCCAATTGACAGGTTGCTTGCATCCGTGTACAAAAGGAACTTTGCATCTTCAGAAAAGTCTGGGAAGGCTAAAATTGGTGGAGATGTCAGTTTCTCTTTCAGGGAATTGAATGCAGATTCACAGTCGTCTGTCCAAATGAACTTGGAATCCTTCTGCAACAACTGATTCAATGGTCTGGCAATTGCTGCATAACCCTTTACGAAACGGCGGTAGTAACCTGAAAGTCCTAGAAAAGCCCTGACTTCTGTCTGGTTCTTTGGAGTGGGAAAATTGATGACTGCAGTTATCTTCTCCCGATCAACTCCTATTCCCTCCTGCGTGAAACGATGTCCAAGATATTTGACCTCCTTTGCTGCAAAATGACACTTACTTGGCTTTAGCTTAAGGTTAGCCTGTCTAAACCTATCAAAGACCTGTGATAAATGCAAAAGTTGTTCATCAAAATTTTGGCTGAAAATAAGACAATCATCTATATATGTAAGTGCAAATTTATAGCTGAAATCTCTCAAAACCTCCGTCATAACCATTGAAAATGCCATTGGCGAATTCATTAATCCAAATGGTAGCCGATTGAACTCCCATACTCCGTTGTGAGTGACAAATTCTGTCTTGTGTTTCGTTTCTGGATCCAATGGTATTTGAAAGAATCCTTGAGCCATGTCAAGAACCGAGTAAATGCTGGCTTTAGCTTGTCCTAGGCAATCAACCACGTCTTGGAAATGGGTGATAGGGAAGTTAATCGGATGAGTTACCTTGTTAAGGCCTCGGAAGTCGACCGCAAAACGATAATCACCTGATTTCTTCTTTACCAGCAAAACAGGAGCTTGCCAAAGGGTATTTGACTTGGAAATGATCCCATGTTCCTCAAGTTCCTGAGTCTGTCGCTCAATCTCGGCTTTCTGTTCAGGGGTGGTTCGGTATTGGGGTCTCCTAACAGGTGGAACATCCTGTGTGATAATCTTGTGAGGGTGTAAATCAGTATGGCCTAACTCAGCTGTGCATGTAGCGAAAACATCTCTATTTCTCCCTATCAAGATTAAAAGTCTTGTCTTCTGCTCTTCAGTCAAAGTGGAATGTGAAAGGTCAACTCCCAGTGATTTGGCTATATCTATGAAATGAGTGTCTGTCTGCAACTCATTAATGCATGGAATGCTTGTGTCAGTGGGTGGTGTGGAATGGTGTGGTGTATTGCATGATTGCATATAGTGTTGTGTATTACTGATAAGGTTGGATACACTCTCAGGTGAACAATCATCAATTTCACACAAAATAGCACTTTTCTCTAACGAATCTACTCTAGCAACAGGCTCATTTGCTTTCAAATATAACCATTCATGTGTTGGATTTAGAATCTGAACACATGCCTGGTTATTATGAATGTTTTCAATAGATCGGGCTCCTATAACATTGTGTTTTGATGGTAAGGTTCTAAGTGGCTCAACTAAAGTCATACCTTTGAAACCAGACTTTCTGACCTTGATTCTCGCTATAGTAGCTGACCTTGGTGGAATGCTAATTCTATTTATCAGACGTGCCAGACTAGACTTTTGCGGGGCAGAAAACATTTGCGTGACAACTAGACCTCCTTGAATTTCCAAAATGTCATTGTCAAAATCCACATGTGCTTTTTGCTCTTTGAGAAAGTCTCTCCCAAGTATCACAGACTGATTCAGTCGTTTAAAAATGTAGAAAGTCTGGGTCAAAGTTAGCCTACAAATGGTCAAAGGAATAACAATTTTGCCCAAAATTTTCATATGGCTTCCATCTACAGTCTGAGCTGCATGTACATCTGACTCTTGTAGTGCAAATTCTTTGGATAGCCCACTTCTTTTATAAGTGTTATGACTTAAGCAAGAAATGGACGCACCAGAATCAAGCATGGCTGCCACTGAAAATTTGCCCAATCTGACATCTACTAAATTTTTCTCTGATCCTAATTTGTAAGCTTTTCCAATGCAGATGTCAGTGTCTGCCCAATTTTCCATATTGTGCCCATCCCCAAAGGATTTAGGGACAGGCACGAGTCCCTATCTCCTAAAATAAGGGCGATGCATACGCGCTATGTGACCAATTTTATTACATTTGTAGCACTCGGCATTCTTAAATTTACAAAGAGAAGAAATGTGACTGTACTCACCACAGTGTATACACGCTTCACTAAATCTCCTCCTTGTCCTGTGTCCATGATAGGGTTTGTTATCACGTTTATTCGTTTTCACATATTCACTATCACTGTCAGAGTTCCTACACCTCTTTGTACGTACACTGGACACTTCCTCCTGGTTGCCTGTAAGTGATTGTCCCATACGCGCATATTTCATTACATCATCTAACGTTTTGGCCTCCTTCAGGATCACAAAATTTCTGATTTCCCTGTTAAGTCCATGGATCAGCTTGTCAAGTATTTCGCTGTCCTGCTTCTGGATGGATCGCCCACATTTCACAACAGTCTCAATGTATTTGTCCACTGGATCAGAGCCCTGTTTCTGATCCAAGAAATTGGCATAGGTGGAAACTCTACTGTTGTATGTGGTCTCATACCTCTCAAGGAACTGCTTGCTTAACTCCTCAAAGTTATTTTGTACTTCCTCAGTGAGTCCAAGATACCATGTCTCAGTGTGCTTTCCCAAAGAAATATTAAAATGAGCACACTTCTCTTCCTCATTCCACTTTTTCAACACTGACACTTGGGTAAATCTTTTAAGCCATAACTTAGCATTGTCCCCTTCTTCAAAAATAGGCACTGTTAGTCCATTGCACCGCCTTTCACTTGATTTAGCCATTTTTCGCAGATTTAACTTTTAATCCAATTAAACCATCAACGAGTATCGTACGCGGATTCAACCACCATTATATCACCGGGGGGATTTCTAACATTAATGTGTGTGTTCTTTATTTGGGGATAATTTCGGAATGAACTAAGTCAAGATAATGTTGAGTTTTAAGTATCAATTTCTATAATTTGCTATTTTCAATATTTCAAGTTCAACAAACACTGTCCATCTATTTTGATCTTTCTCACTTTGCTATTTCAAATTCTTTATATATTTTCTAAATCAACACCAAAGTTTCTAAATTCTAAATTCTTCTAAAGCCAATGTCAATTTCTAAAATCCAAACTTAATTCTTTCAAATGCCAAACTTAATCTTTCAAAAGTCAAACACATTCTTCAAAAGCCAAACACATTCTGTTTCTATCGTTATCAAAGTTCCCTCTCAGCTTCTCAGACATCACATGACCTCCTACTAAAATCTCAACCAATCAGAACTATTCTTACATCTATACATCTTAATTAACTTGTTTCTCTCATTCTGATTGGTCAATCATCCAAGCTTCCACTTTCCCTCCTTTTCTTCCTGGGTCATTAAACATCAAACAAATCTAACACCTACTTGCAATAATTAACTGTAACAGATAAACCAAATGTGCCTAATGAAATAGTTCCACTAGCTTAAAGTTATCAAAGATACATAAGGTTCTAAATATTACCATATGTTGCATACTAAGAGTTCCTGTTGAGTTATAGATAGTAAACCTTAACAAAGATCAACTGATAATTCTTTCCTAAACTTTAAATCAAAATCTAAATTCAAATTCAATTATTAATTCTAAATTATTAATTTCATATCTCAATATTAATTTCATTTTTTAAACAAACATTATGACAACTATTTTTACTGGGTGACAATATCTTTAATGAAAAAAGTATTTGGAATAGGGGACAGGTTTCCCCGGGGTAACCTGTCCCCTGGGGACATGTTACCCTTGCTTGGGTAACCTGTCCCCCTTTAAAAGAAGAAGTATTGAATGAATTTGTCATGTTGCTTTCTTATTAAAAAACTGCAATATTAACATGATATGTTAATAAATACTATTTATCAATCTAAATATGGACTTGGAAAAAATTTAGATATTGCAAAAATAATATTGCACAAAAATTAAAACGTGCAAGCGCTAAGATTTTTCTTTAAAAAAGCATCAAATTTTAAAAAAAGATGAATGAAATATTTTTCAATGAATATCATTTGATAATTTCTTAAGAAAAAAGAATGACTTAAAGGTGAAATCAAATGAATAAAAGCATTTTGAATAGGGGGACAGGTTACCCCGGGGTAACATGTCCCCAGGGACAGGTTACCCCAGGGTAACGTGTCCCCCCACTAAAGTTTATTTTTTTAGCTCACCTGAGCACGAAGTGCTCATGTGAGCTATTGTGATCACCTTTCGTCCGGCGTCCGTCCGTCGGTCGTCGGTCGTCGGTCGTCGTCCGTCGTCCGGCGTCCGTCAACAATTTCTTTAAACGACATCTCCTCCTAAACTACTGGGCCAATTAACTCCAAATTTTACAGAAATGTTGCTTAGGTGGTCCCCTTCAAAAATAGCTAAAAGAATTGAAATCCATGAAAAACTCTGGTTGCTATGGCAACAAAAGGTGAAATTTTAAGAAAATCTTAAAAATTCTTCTTCTTCTCAACCAGTAGTCCTACAGACTTAAAACTTGGCATGGATGATCAGTTCATAGACCTGAATAAAAATAGCTAAAATTATAACTTTTGGGCCACCAGGTGCGGAGCACCAGGGGGGAGGGGGTAGTACTTTGGGTAAATTTTGTTATCTTTAAGCTTCTTCTTCTTCGGAACCAGGAGCCCTACAGACTTGAAACTTGGCATGGAGGATCAGCATATGGACCTTTATATAAATAGCTAAAATCATGACTGTAGATTCCCCAGGTGCGGAGCATCAGGGGGGAGAGGGTAGTACTTTTGTGAAAATTTTGTAATCTTTAACCTTCTACTTCTTCTGAACCACAAGCCCTACAGACTTGAAACTTGGCATGGATGATCAGTTCATAGACCTGAATAAAAATAGCTAAAATTATAACTTTTGGACCACCAGGTGCGGAGCACCAGGGGGGAGGGGGTAGTACTTTGGGTAAATTTTGTTATCTTTAAGCTTCTTCTTCTTCGGAACCAGGAGCCCTACAGACTTGAAACTTGGCGTGGAGGATCAGCATATGGACCTTTATATAAATAGCTACAATCATGACTGTAGATTCACCAGGTGCAGAGCATCAGGGGGGAGAGGGTAGTTCTTTTGTGAAAATTTTGTAATCTTTAACCTTCTTCTTCTTCTGAACCACAAGCCCTACAGACTTGAAACTTAGCATGGAGGATCAGCTCATAGACCTTAATAAAAATAGCTGAAATTATATCTTTTGGGCCACCAGGTGCGGAGCACCAGGGGGGAGGGGGTAGTACTTTGGGTAAATTTTGTAATCTTTAAGTTTCTTCTTCTTCGGAACCAGGAGCCCTACAGACTTGAAAATTGGCATGGATGATCAGCATATGGACCTTTACATAAATAGCTAAAATCATGACTGTAGATTCACCAGGTGCAGAGCATCAGGGGGGAGAGGGTAGTACTTTTGTGAAAATTTTGTAATCTTTAACCTTCTTCTTCTTCTGAACCACAAGCCCTACAGACTTGAAACTTGGCATGGAGGACCAGCTCAAAGACCTTAATAAAAATAGCTAAAATAATATCTGTTGGGCTGCCAGGTGCGGAGCACCAGGGGGGAGGGGGGAGTACTTTTGTGAAAATTTTGTAATCTTTTACCTTCATCTTCTTCTGAACCAGGAGCCTGACAGATTTGAATATTGGCATGGATGATCAGCATATGGACCTTTATATACATGGCTAAAATTATGACTGTAGATTCACCAGGTGCAGAGCATCAGGGGGGAGAGGGTAGTACTTTTGTGAAAATTTTGTAATCTTTAACCTTCTTCTTCTTCTGAACCACAAGCCCTACAGACTTGAAACTTGGCATGGAGGACAAGCTCATAGACCTTAATAAAAATAGCTAAAATAATATCTGTTGGGCTGCCAGGTGCGGAGCACCAGGGGGGAGGGGGGAGTACTTTTGTGAAAATTTTGTAATCTTTTACCTTCATCTTCTTCTGAACCAGGAGCCTGACAGATTTGAATATTGGCATGGATGATCAGCATATGGACCTTTATATACATGGCTAAAATCATGACTGTAGATTCACCAGGTGCAGAGCATCAGGGGGGAGAGGGTAGTACTTTTGTGAAAATTTTGTAATCTTTAACCTTCTTCTTCTTCTGAACCACAAGCCCTATAGACTTGAAACTTGGCATGGACGATCAGCTCATAGATCTTAATAAAAATAGCTAAAATAATATCTGTTGGGCTGCCAGGTGCGGAGCACCAGGTGGAGGGGGGAGTACTTTTGTGAAAATTTTGTAATCTTTTACCTTCATCTTCTTCTGAACCAGGAGCCTGACAGATTTGAATATTGGCATGGATGATCAGCATATGGACCTTTATAAATAGCTAAAATCATGACTGTAGATTCACCAGGTGCAGAGCATCAGGGGGGAGAGGGTAGTACTTTTGTGAAAATTTTGTAACCTTTAACCTTCTTCTTCTTCTGAACCACAAGCCCTACAGACTTGAAAATTGGCATGGAGGATTAGCTCATAGACCTTAATAAAAATAGCTAAAATCATGACTGTTATGCCACCAGGTGCAGGGCACCAGGGGGCAGGGGGTAGTACTTTTGTGAAAATTTTGTAACTTTAACCTTCATCTTCTAATGAACCAGGAGCCCTATAGACTTCAATATTGGTATGGATGATAAGCATATGGATCTAAAATAAAATAGCTAAAATCATGAATGTAGGGTCACCAGATGCGGAGCATTAGGGGGGAGGGGGTAGTACTTTGGATGAATTTTGAAATCTTTAACCTTATTCTTCTTCTGGATCAGGAACCCTACAGACTTGAAAATTGTTATGGGTGATCAATATATGGACATTAATGAAAATAGCTAAAATCAGAACTGTTGGGTCACCAGGTGCTGAGTGTCTTGGGGAGAGGGTAGTACTTTGGATCATTTTTGAAATCTTTAAACTTCTTCTAATGAACCAGGAGTCCTACAGACTTGAAAATTGGTATGGATGATCAGCATATGGACATTAATTGAAATAGCTAAAATCATGACTGTAGATTTACCAAGTGCAGAGCATCTTGGGGGAGGGGGAGTGCTTTGTTGAGAATTTTGAATCCCTACAGCCTTTATATTTGACATGGATTATTCAACTCATTAAAGAAAACTTTAAAAGTCTCAGACTCAGCCTGTATATCTGGCATAGATTTGCTGATCACAGACCTTCTATGAAAAAAGCTTAAATAAATAATGACCAGGGGAGGAGCAGGTGGGGGATTATTTCAAATGTTATCTGATTGAATAAGTGAAAATCTCTTTTTTCTGTGGTTGCATGGACATACCTAGGTAATGAAGCTTTTTTCTCAGGTGAGCGACCCAGGGCCAACGGCCCTCTTGTTTTTATATTTTGTTCATTAAACTTTCAAATATTTGCATTTGCATAAAATACCAAGATTGACCACTATAATAATAATAATAAAAAAAAGGAAAATTGATTTGTTTAGATAATCATAGTAAGCAAATTATATTTTGGTTTGAAGAATTGAAAACCACTCAAAAATACAGATATACTTTTTATATGTTTTTTTTAAAATTGATTTAGAGTTATACAAAGTAGCATGAATGAAAAATTACAATTTTGATAAGAAATAATGTTTTCCATGGGGGGACACGTTACCCCAGGGGGGGACAGGTTACCCAGGGGGACATGTTACACTGTTACACCGGTGTAATGAAGGGACTGGATGATTTAATAAGAAAAAAATCATAGTAAATTTTCTTCCACCAGTATTTTCACACTTAGATACAGTGTATGCTTAGATCAGAATGCACATATATTCAGACTGATCTTAGTCTATACTGTCTGCTAAAGCCTTACTGCAGAAAATACTTAGATAAGCATGGGAAGGGTTAACAATGACTCAAAATATCTGTTTACAGTTGGGATGAAACTTAAAGCTTTTTTTCAAAGTTCATCTTCTTGCAAACTTCCTGCTAAGTGCATGATCTAACTAATGAAAAAATGTGTTCTTGCAAACTTACTGCAAACTTCCTGTTTGCGAATAGTCTGCAGGAACATATTTTTTATCTAAGGAGTTTGCAGAATGTTTGAAGCAAATGGATTTTCTGCCGCAAACACATGTTAAGTTGCTGCTAACTGTTCTCGCAAACAGATTAGTTTGGGGCAAATTTGCAGCAAACTTTGTATTTCTGTAAGGGTGGCCAATTCAGTATTCTCTGAGGTGTGTTTGCGATATTCAAGTTAGAAACACAAAATTTAAGTTTTTATGTTTTGAACCTATTAATAGACAATGGTTGTTTCGGAGGGTGAAGAAGCTACCCAGTTTGTGAGTTATAACAAGAGTTATGGTTCTTAAATATTTGACCACTTATGTTAGCTGTTTAAGTTCAAAGTTTTACAGATTTCTATTTTGTTAAAGCAACCTCTCTGATAGAAAATTGTACTATCTGTTGCCTTTAAAGCATATCCAATTAGTTTTTTTTGAGGAAAGCACTTGCAAAGGGCTTTATTACCTTCAACAATGAACAGGATTTAAGTTACATTTCTTTGCTTTCTCACATATGCCAATCCTAGTTGGACAATATTTCCTAATTCAATGTTAAAAAATTAAAAAAAAATCACATTGGTAAAAATGAGCATGGAATCAACAATAAAGCTTGACTTGGAGGAATAAGAACTAAATTGAGCCTGTGTGTGAGATTTCCAATAATTTTAAATATGCCCAAAGCAATGACTTTGACCAGTCTGTGCATCCTCAAAAGTCTGACCAGAGTCTTCACTATGCACTTAGTAGATAGAAAAGGTCTCTAAGTATCTGTAGACCATCAGGTAACATATAAATTTATAATTACAATTTGTGGCTGTCTACGCCTCTCAATATTTGCACCTCACACACATTTCAAATTGTTGGAAATGTCACGCAAAGGCTCAATTTTATTTTAGATCTTATGCTAAGTGATACAGTTAGTATTTGAGTCAGTATCTGTGTTTATATATAGTTTCCTTGATTGTGGACCATTTCGTATTAACAAGCAAAATGAATCAGATGAAAGATTTGTGAGTAATGTAGAGCCTTTCAATGTTTCATTTTCAAATAATGTTGTGCCCAATCCTTTTAGTTCTTTGAACAAATATTTAACTTCCTTTTATTCTTTTTTTTTTCTTCTTTCTTTTTAAAGATGAACCAATTGGATGTGAATCTTTGTTGTCCAATAACATAAGCCCTGCATTCAAGGTAGCACGGTGAATGCTGGTGCACTTCTAATGGTATATGGCATAACCAGGCTTGCATTCAGAAGAGCAAAGCCCTTAAGGTCTGAATACGGCATACTTTCCATCTCATTGCTACTCTGAATGCAAGGCTCATTTCTAGGGACAGTTGTCAATCACAAAAAATCCCTTCATGAGAGATAGATTTGCAATTATGGATTGGGCAATATTTGTTTGGTTCATAGTTGATAAGTTCAAAGAGCGTTATTTTTCTTGAATGACTTTGTTTTCATAATATCTGAATGCCTTTTAAGTCTATCAGTTTATCTTTTAAGTCCTCAAAATCTGGTATAGATACTTCTTAGCCAATATATTTCCAACTTTTCATCTTAACTTTTGGAACTGTAACTCAGTTCTTTTTCTAATTTTCTTCTTTGACTGAATTCTTCCACAAGGCTTGTATCTCTGGTATTTCTTTGTACAACAGAAACTTGGAAAACTCTCAGTATATGAGAAGCAATATTCCAAAATAAAAAATGATTACTTTGCATTATGCAAGAATCGTTACCCTTTTTCATGGCATTTCTACTGTCCATTAAACTGCTGTCCTAGCGAAATGGTAGTGCTTCACTTTATCATTCAAAAGGTCCTGGGTTAGATTCCTGAGGACGGCACCCATCCTTACCGACTACCACCAATGGGTTGATAATCATAGATCTATGTGAATTAGCAGCTGGAGGCTAGAAAAGGATGTAATAGCAGTACTGGTGTGAGAAATACCTGGAATCCATTGTAAGGTGCTCCAAGATGCACAATATAAATGAAAGATTGTTGAAAGCAGTGTAAACACAATTAAAACTCTATCGACTGAAGTGTATGCTGTCTACTGGAAGCCTTAGAGTTTTTTCAAACCCAATAAATTTTGATTTTTGTTTTCTGAATATTTTTCTGTACTACTTTTCTTTTCGATTTGAGTAGATACTATGAGATGGTCCTCCCATAAACTCCCATGTAAAGTTAGAGATAGTAAATAAAACTACTACTGTATTCTTGTTCAAAATAAAGTAATATCTAAGGCTAAGTAAATCTTAAAGCATAGTTTTCTTAAATATATCGTTACATATAGCTGTAAGATTTCTTTCCAACAGACCAGTTGGTTTTGTCAAATAAGAGATACTGGTAGACAGAATAATCTGGAGTTAATGGATTTCATTGTTATTAAAAGAATTTATGTTTTTATATCTATCATCTTTGCATTGTATTGAATTACAACAATAAAAAAACTTCTAAAAATTCTATTTTACTTTAGTCTTGCATTTATGGATGATTGTCAAGTTAAAAAAGATTTAACATTAGAAAGGATAACAACAACAAAAAATTACTTGGTAAAAAGTCTTTTTAGCTCCACTGGCTGAAAGCCACTGGGGCTATTGTCATGGCGTTGTGTCCGTCGTGCGTCCGTCCGTACGTGCATCCGGTCGTAAACTTTTTCTTTAAAAATCTTCTCCTCAGAAACTTCTGGATAAATTTCAACCAAACTTCACAGGAATGATCCTTGGGTGACCCTCTTTCAAAGTTGTTCAAGAAATTTTGATCCAATGAAAAACATGGATTAAATGGGCATGGCTAATTTCAAAATATGGTAAAAAGTGAATTTTCTCAGATTCTAATCAATAGATACCAATTAAATTTTACATGAATGATCCTTGGGTGACCCTTTATCAGTCTACAAAAAATCATTGTGATCGGATGGAAAATTAGCATTTTATGGGCGGAGGTCATTTCTCTATATGTTATATAGTGGAAACTTTGAAAATCATTTTCTCAGAATTTAAGAGATGGATATCCAAATTTCACTGGAATGATCCTTGAGTGAACCTCCATCAGTCTACCAAAAATTATTGTGATCAGATGAAATATATGTATTTTATGGGCGGAGGTCATTTCTCTATATGTTATATAGTGGAAACTTTGAAAATCATTTTCTAACACTATAATCAATGGATATCAACCAAATTTCACTGATCTGATCCTCTGTGATTAGATGGAAAATATGCATTTTATGGGGGGAGGTCATTCCTCTATATGTTATATAGTGGAAACTTTGAAAATCATTTTCTCAGAATCTATTGTTTGGATTTGAACCAAATTTCTTTGGAATGATCCTTGAGTGATCCTTTATCAGTCTACCAAAAATCATTGTGATCATATGGAAAATATGCGTTTTATGGGCGGAGGTCATTTCTCTATATGTTATATAGTGGAAACTTTGAGTATCAATTTCTCAGAATCTAATTTTTGGATATCAACCAAATTTCACTGGGATGATCTTTGAGTGACTCTTTATCAGTTTACCAAAAATTATTGTGATTGGATGGAAAATATGTATTTTATGGGCGGAGGTCATTTCTCTATATGTTTTATAGTTGAAACTTTGAAAATCATTTTCAACATCAGTAGAACCCAAAATATGTAAAAATCTAGTCAAAACTTTTATTGCTTTTACAAGAATTTCAAGCCTGTGGAGCGACTCAAGCCATTCATGGCTTTCTAGTTTATGAATCAGCATGATAGCTCATTGTAAAACAGTTGTAACTGCCTTTGTGTTTAAAGGCAGTTACAACTGTTTAGCACTGAGCCATCAACTGCATTTACAAGATATTGTTCACTCAACAAAAATATCCTATGTTGCAGGGAGACAAGCCAATTCCCCAAGAGAGACTAGACAAGATCGTTGACCTGATAGAGCCCTGGTTCATCTTCAGTTTAATCTGGTCTGTAGGGGCCACAGGGGACAACAACAGTATGCTCAAGTTTTCTGACTGGGTCAAGGGGAAAATGAAGGAGGAAGGGGTAAGTGTTTCATTTCTGAACTTTCATAAAAAAAGAGGAACTCAATCCTTGTAAGACTATAGAATAATTTCAAACAATCGCTTGTTCAAATTTCATCTACTCTATTGGAACTTTTTGCTTTTATTATGTTTGAAATATAGATATGTAATAATCTACACTGATCCCTTCGGGAGTTAATGGGAGATAAATTACCATTCAAACTACAACTTCCCTGACAGTATGTCTTGTTTAAGTTATTTATTAGTATTATCTATTTTGTAAAGTACATCCTTTGTTTCACTTCTGCTGGTATAATTGCATACACTTTAAAATGATGAGAGAAAGATACAAAACAAACTAGTTTGAAAAATTAGGGAAATAGATAAACATAAATTATCATTTGTTTGCATGTTTGCCTTAAAGATCTATGACAAATGAACCATACATTATAAAAGATTTGAAGATAATGAGTAATCTCAAAAGTTGTACTGTCACTTTTAATACCCCCCCCCCCCCCAAAAAAAAAAAACAAAACAAAAAAAAAACTATGCGTAGGGGGTATAAAGGAGTTAGTTTGTCTGTCCAAATAGTTGCTGCTGATATCATGAAAAATAAAACTTATTTCACCATTTCAGTTTGCCCTATTATTTCCTGATGGAGGGAGTGTATAGCTACAGACTGGATGATGCTGGTTTCATGAGTAATAAAACTTGTTATTTTTCTATTTCAGTTTGCCCTATTATTTCCTGATGGAGAGATTGTATATAACTACAGACTGGATGATGCTGGTATCAGGGATAACTTGTCATTTTACTATTTCAGTTTGCCTTATTATTTCCTGATGGAGGGAGTGTATATGAACAACAGACTGGATAATGCTGGTATCATGAATAATAAAACTTGTTATTTTACTATACTGGTATCATGAATAATTAAACTTGTTATTTTACTATTTCAGTTTGCCCTATTATTTCCTGATGGAGGGAGTGTATATAACTACAGACTGGATGATGCTGGTATAAACTAGTTGAATCTCTGTTTCAGTTTGCCCCATTATTTCCTGATGGAGGGAGTGTATATAACTACAGAATGGATGATGCTGGTATCAGGAATAACTTGTTATATGAATAGCTTGTTATTTTACTATTTCAGTTTGCCCTGTTATTTCCTGATGGAGGGAGTTTATATAACTACAGACTGAATGATGCTCTTATCAGGAATAACTTGTTATATGAATAGCTTGTTATTTTACTATTTCAGTTTGCCCTATTATTTCCTGATGGAGGGAGTGTATATAACTACAGACTGGATGATGCTGGTATCAGTAGCAGTGAGAGTGATGATGCTATTGATGATGATGATGCTAAAGATAAAAAGGTCAGTGTACATCTTAGCCTTTTAAGTTATTTATATGTGACCCATCTGGGTAGTGCGTAAAGTGTCGACCTTAGTCAGACTGCGCGGGTGAATCTAGCAGGATTAATCTACCTTCCGGTGAAAGAATTTTGGAAATGCCATCTCTTGTCGATCTTATCTCTTTTACAAATATTTATTGTACAGAGTTCCCAGATGGTCCCTTTTTGCACGACAGGTCACTTATACCTAAGCAGTTGTGGTAAGAAGGGACATGGAAGGTGTAAAATTGCTAAGCCTTGCAAAATAATTCATAGAAATACTTTTAAACTAGCTCTTAACCTAAGAATATACTGGAAAAATTGCATCACTTTTGTTTATACTGACATTGCTTGATAAATTTATGAGTTCATAGAATTTAAAGTGGGAATGAGACCAATGTTAGACATGAATAATTTTTACGCATTGTACTCATCAATTTGTGCACTCTCCAAATCAAACCTTTGTAGTATTTAACAAGAATGCATTAATTTATATATTAGGAGGTCATTATCATTGAAATTGATCAAAGTGTATAGGAGCTATTATAGAGGATATTTAAGTGAAAAAAAAGCCAAGCGTTGACAACACTTGAAATTACTGATTAATTCACTTTTTCCCGTTAATGCACAGTTATTGTCCGTTAATGTATACCTATAACAACCCTGAAACAAACATTTTATGCAATAATGCTAAATATAATGCAAGATGATAAATACCATTGATACCCATTTACTCATGTCAAGGTCATGGTTCCACATAAAGTAATCTTTCATTCAAATAAGATTTTGCTTTATATCAAAGGTCAAGGTCTTATTTCAAGCTTATATATTTGTTGGCTTGATATGTCTTGTTTCTGGACCATTTTAGTGTAATGAGGAAACTGTATAAGAAACTGAGCAAACACTATTGATTAATTTCAGACTAAGTCAGAGGTACAAAATAGAGATGTTATATGTGTTGACATGTGGTTGATGTACATGTTTTTGTAGCTAAAACGAATTCTTTAACACTTTTAATAAACTAATTACATTTAGAGGATTTAAAACTTTGAAAATAAAGAATGTAAGAGTAGTATTTTCTTTTCTCAAGAAAAAGCTTCAAGGACATTTTGATTATTAGAAAACCATCAAATTTAATTCAGTGTAGTTTTCTTTGTCACCATTTGGAATTTTTTAATAAGTCTTTAGGGCATAATTAGCAATGACATGAATTCTGCAATGTTTGATAACAGCATGATTTAGTATGTAATTGAAGTAATATGTACAAATGTTTTCAAAGTGATGAAATATGATAAAACTGAAAAGACTCATAATCGTTATTCTGCTCTTAAACTTCTAAAAGTAATAAGCCAAGAAAAAAAAGCATACTGTAAAAACTCTAATACAACCCTGGGGTTTAATCAGATTCAACACATTTCTTTTTGAAGGGGGGTGGGCTTTATTAGAGGCTACTGGTATTACAACATAGGGAAAATGGCCATAGATACAAAATATGGGATTTGCTAGGACCTAAAGTCGAGATCAAAACCAAAGGTAACTCTCTCATTAATGAATACCATTTGCCACTGTGTAGTAGAGTGATTTACAGGCCTTTTTATGCTCCCCGAAGGGAGAGCATATAGCTGCCGCTTCGTCTGTCCGTCCATCCGTAATTCTGTCTGTCCATCCATCCGTCCCCACCTATTTCTCCTAAACCCTTGGGCCAAATCAAATGAAACTTACCATGTGAACTCCCTATGATATAGTGATGATGCATCTGTGACGGTTTTTGTATTTGAGGCCTCGTCATGGGAAAATGGGACTTAGGGTAAAAAAGTTTTTCCCAAATTTCTCCTAGTCTTTCAGTCAGAATTTAATGAAATTTCATTTTTTAGTAGCAAATCAGATGCCCTTTAATATAAACAATTTGAAATTATCGTAAAAAAAATATATCATGGAAAAAGGGGGCTTAATGTTTGTAACCTTTACGTTAGCAAGTAAAATACAGTTATTCTTTCATTTCTCCTAGTCTTATGCATATCTCCTAAAGTATTATAGCTATCAACTTGAAACTTAATGGGTGGATAGATCTCATGGAGGAAAAGTGCAGTGCACAAGAACTACAACTCTTGCTTGCATAATTTTGGAGTTATTGCCCTTTGTTATTTTTGATACTTAGATCTTGTCTGGAGCATAATTCCTAAAGTATAATAGCTATCAACATGAAACTTTATGGGTGGATAGATCTCATGGAGGAAAGTGCTATGCACAAGAACTACAACTCCTGCTTGCATAATTTTGGAGTAATTGCCCTTTGTTATTTTTGATACTTAGATTATGTCTGTAGCATATCTCCTAAAGTATAATAGCTATCAACTTGAAACTTTATGGGTGGATAGATCTCATGGAGGAGAAGTGCAGTGCACAAGAACTAAAACTCTTCCTTGCATAATTTTGGAGTAATTGCCCTTTGTTAATTTTGGTACTTAGATTTTGTCTGGAGCATATCTCCTAAAGTAAAATAGCTATCAACTTGAATCTTTATGTATGGATAGATCTCAAAGAGGAGAAGTGCAATACACCAGAATTACAACTCTTGCTTGCATAATTTTTCGAGTTATTGACCTTTGTTATTTTTTGAAACTTACATTTTGTCTGGAGCGTATCTCCTAAAGTATAATTGCTATCAACTTGAAACTTTTTGTATGGATAGATCTCATGGAGGAGAAGTGCAGTACTTAAGAACTTCAACTCTTGCTTGCATAATTTTGGAGTTATTGCCCTTTGTTATTTTTAATACTTAAATTTTATAGGAGGTTAATCTCTGACAGTACAAAAGAATCTTTAATCTATTGGACTTCAGTTTACTATGAAGCTTTCGTTGCGGGGGATGTCCATGTCCAACATGGCTCTTGTTTTTGTGACAATGCCTTATTAGGGGAGCATAATCCGTCTCTGACGGCTCTTGTTACATCATCTAGGGTACAGTCCACTAAGAAAACTAAAGAAAATGTTAAATCCAATCATATAATTAAGCAATTAATTATCAAAAAAGCTTATCAATTCAATGGCTCAGCACAAAACAGTTGTAACTCTCTATGAACATATGGGGAGTTACAACTGTTTCATGCTGAGCCATTAAATTGGTCTGCAAAAGTTGTATCGACCCTTTGTAAAAATCACGATGTCATTGATTTGGTTTGGGTGGGGCTTTATCAGAGGTTTCAAATTTTCTCTAAAACAGTAAAAAGATGGTTGATTTTGACATTCAAGCAGGAGGATGGGGTTGTATTAGAGCATTGGGTTCTATTAGAATTTTTACAGTATAAAAAACATACTTTTACTGTTTTTATTGTAGAAAAAGCATTCTGATAAAGTGAGAATTGAGTTTGAAATTACTATGGATTATTGTTATTATAGTTTGTTGTTGCGGTTTTTGGTTACTGAATTACTTCCTTTTAAAGTCATTTACATTATTTGTAAATGTAAAGCACTTCAAGAAGTGAAATTTCGGCATAATTTGAACTAAACCCATATGTTCTTCTTTTGTTTAGAATTTATGTTTAGTTGTTACATTAGTGATACTTGCAAAGTTTAATAACTTTGGATGTGTTTAACAATTACTGTTTTCAATTATATGCTGTGCTACTCATTACATTCAAATATGAGCCTGTGCATGACATTTCCAACAATTTTGATTGTATGCAAAGCAAAGACTCTGGTCAGCCTGTGCATCCACACAGTCTGACCAGAGTCTTCACAATGCTCTTTGAAGATAGATGAGGTCTCAATATTTCTTCAGACAGTCAGACAAGCTTGTAACTGCTTTACCTGGCTGTCTAAGCTGCTCAATATTTACAATTCACTCAGATGTCAAATTGTTGGAAATATCACACACAGGCTCATTTGATACTTAGTGGAGCCTACTTGCTGTGAGCGAGACATAGTTGTCACAACAACAGCTTATTGTATGTACTTTAGTGTGTCAGATAGTCCTGTCCATTTGTCCATCTGTCTGTCTGATTACGTCTAGACAATTACTCCTATATTTATGGATAGATTTCAGAATATCCTGGCACAATTTTTCTCCATCATGATAAGATGAGCTATTTGAAAGGAATTTTCATATAGCTTAGAGGTCAAGGTCACAGTTCAAAGTCAACTTCAGGTTTGACGCATCATGTTGTGGGACAACTGTCTTGTTTGCTTGTATTGATATTCTAGACATGTTTAACATTACTTTCAAATAGCCAGATCTTTACCTTGATATTTACAAATTCATTTTTTTTAACAACTACTAACCTGAATCAGGATTTTCAGCAGTGTAATATGGTAATCCTTGTCATGCTGAATAAAAATCTTTGCAAAATAAATGTAAATCAAAGTGCTAAAAGCACTGGAAGTTACCAAATGAGAGTGAGTATTGATTTCGGAAATGCATTGTTTTACACCTTTCTGGTTTAAAAATGAACTTTAGGTGGTATGCACTTAGATCAGACTACACATATGTGCAGGCTGATCTTTGTCTATACCTCCTGTCAAAGCAGGAATATTCCGGGTTCAGCATGACAAGGGTTAATTTTAAAAGACTATCAAATGTATCAATTGAGTAAAAGTTTTGACAATGTTTGTAGAGATTCTGTTTTTGAAAAGCCTTACACAAAATCATCATTCAAATTTGAAGTTACAAGTTCGTATTTTAGATTTGCTGGGTTGGCTGGATGGAGGACCAAGAAGCATTTGTCATACAGCCTGGTACTAGCTTCTCTGACATTATTGTACCTACCATTGATACTGTCAGGGCATCCTATGTCATGGAAATGTTACTTGTCAACAAGAAAACTGTAAGTATATAGTCAATACAGCCTGGTACCAGCTCCTCTGACATCATTGTACCAACCATTGATACTGTAAGGGTGTGTATGTCATGGAAATGTTACTTGTCAACAAGAAAACTGTAAGTATATAGCCAATACAGCCTAGTACTAGCTTCTTTGACATAATTGTACCAACCATTGTTACTGTAAGGGCATCGTATATCATGGAGATGTTACTTGTCAACAAGTAAAATGTAAGTATATAGTCAATACAGCCTGGTACCAGCTTCTCTGATATCATTGTACCAACCATTGATACTGCCAGGGCATCGTACGTCATGGAGATGTTACTAGTCAACAAGAAAATTGTAAGTATAAAGTCTATATAGCCAATACAGCCTGGTACCAGCTTCTCTAATATTATTGTACCAACCATTGATACTGCCGGGGCATCTTATGTCATGGAGATGTTACTAGTCAACAAGAAAACTGTAAGTATAAAGTCTATTTAGCCTGGTACTAGCTTCTCTGACATTATTGTACCAACAATTGATACTGTGAGGGCATCCTATGTCATGGAGATGTTACTTGTCAACAAGAAAACTGTAAGTTTGAAAAGATGTATTGATAATGAGATTATTTTCCTATAATATTCCTAGAATATCTGTAGTTTCTTACCAAAGGTCAGTGCTCAGTCTAATTTGATTTTTCGTATTTCCTCTAATAATAGTGTCCTCCCTAAAAGTAGCACCCCTACACTAAGAAAACCCACATCAATGTCTAAATTTTAGGAACCTTTTTGAGACTTCTTCTCTAATTTGAGATGAATTTCCTATAAACAATCATATAAATGATTATTTAGAGGAAATTCACCTCAATTTAAAGGGAAAAGGGTATAAAAGACAACAATTTTGATGATTTTTTTAAATCAGAAAATGCATACTGAATCAAAGCTTCCTGACCTTGTTATGTATAGATCCCAGGAGTGTTTATTAGGAGAAATATGGTAGGATATTTTGTGTTGAATTTCATCATGTCACACATAATTACATGTCAACATGAGATGCACAGCAGCATGGTTAAATCTTGTGAAACAGAAAATTTTCATTTTTGATTATTTTACTGGTTTGATGGTGAAATTAACATGTAAAAATCGGCTAAAGAAACTTGATAATCCACCTGAAGACTTAATGAGAAATATCAGAAGAATATACTTGGTAATCATTTCTCATGAAAATACTGTCAAACCTGTATAAAACAAGCACCCAATAGACATTCAGAAAGTACTTGCTTAAGGCAGGTACTTGCTTAGTTGCTTCTTGCTTAGGAAAAAAGGAAAGGGGACTTGCTGAAAACATGTGACTACTAAGACAGGTTAGGCTGTATTGAGGGGTTAGGGCAACACTATTGTAAGTGCCTATATATTTATAGGCACTAGCAATAGTGTTGTGCTGACCCCTCGGTGTAGCTTTTTTCATTCACTCATTCAAAGATAAATCAATCTCACACTAAAAGAACCAATTTTCATGATCATTTTACAGATAATGTGTGTTGGACCCACCGGTACTGGTAAAACCCTGACAATCAGTGACAAGTTGTCTCGATACATGCCTAAAGAATACATCCCAGAGTTCATCACTTTCTCCGCTAAAACTAGCGCCAACCAGACACAAGATCTTATAGATGGGAAGCTGGACAAAAGGTAGGAGAATCATAAACTCTTGTTTATGTTTCCACACTTGCAAAGTGGTGAGGGTATTATATTTTTATAGAAAAGATGCTGATTAAGTACGCTACATTTATTACGAATCCTTGTATGAATTATCTGAACTTTTCTGTCTCCAAAAAAGAACAGATTATTCTGCTTTGGTTTGTCATTATCAATATAAGTCTTAAAGGCCCGTAATGTGCAAAGTTTGACAGATTGAAATTAGTGATAGAAATTTTGACATGAAATTTAGATCCTGCCATGAAGAAATGTCAACACAAGACAAAAAAGCCTGTCTCTTATACAAACAAGGGGCTGGTCATTGCTTGGTAGTTATGGCAGAAGTTTGTAATCTTAGCAGATTCAAAGGCCTCGACGGGGTCTGAATTCTGGCCTTGAAATTGGTGCAATGGGTAATAGTAATCGAGGGGTCAGTGCAACACTATTGTAAGTGCCTATATATTTATAGGCACTTACAATAGTATTGCATTGACCCCTCTGTATATCTTTCAGCAAATATTTCAGAGCCATACCTTAGTACTGGTTATTTGATGAATAAACAAGTTTTGCTATGATTACATAACATTGGATTGATTTTCCAGACGTAAAGGAGTATTTGGTCCACCTCTTGGTAAATACTTTGTGTTCTTTATTGACGATCTGAACATGCCGGCTCTCGAGACCTATGGAGCACAGCCACCTATAGAACTGATCAGACAGTATATGGACTTTAAGGGATGGTATGATAGGAAAGCCATTGGTAAGAAAATATTCTATAATTACAGTAACTTGATAAATTCTGGCATTGCATGTTAGGGCTATGAATATTTGTGGTTGATTGAAATCTCAAAATCAAGAATATCACTTTATTTCAATATGATACCAAAAGAAATAAGAATTACTACTCTCTTGAGTCCAGTGGACTCTCAATTTATGAAATCATTGAGTCAAAGCTGAGTGTAAGGAGCCCAAGTTTTAATACTAGGGGAAAAATTGTGGAAAAGAAGAAATTGCTTGTGGCAAGCAATTTTCTTCTTTTCCACAATATGACCTCCAAGGCTAAGAAACCTTTCTCTGGATTGTAACTTGACATTCTTATTTGCAATAAAGTAGTCCAATGTATTCCTAAATTGCAAAATGAGGGAGTCCAGCCTTTGAAATTAAGAGTCTCAGACTCCCCGCTTCTCCTCCCCCTGCTTCTTCTGGTGGTGTTCAGGAAGCACATTAGTAGGTGTAATTAGATATGATGTGATATCTTTGATATTCTTTATTCTAAAGCAAAGTTTCATTCAAGGGCTGGTTATATCTAAAGGTTTCCTTTTCAGAAAATTAAGATGATTTTAATGAAGTAATGAAGAATTGTGTATATTTCCTTATGCCAATTTATCAATATCTTTTATACAGGTGACTTTAGAAAGCTGGTAGATGTAAACTTTGTCTGTGCCATGGGACCTCCGGGTGGTGGGCGTAATCCTACCTCGGCACGTTTACTGCGCCACTTTAACTTCCTTGGCTTCACAGATATGGAGGACTCAAGTCTTCAACTCATCTTTGGTGCTATACTCAAGTCATGGATAAGTAAGTTTTGATTTTAGAAATTGTAATATATTCATTAAAGTGGATAATTTCTTAAGGATTGATGAGAAGTAATAAGGATGATCTATATGAATTTGATATTTAATCACTTGTAAATTTAAACATTCAAAAATTCAACAGATTTCAACAAAACAAAATATCTTCCATAGGTTTATCAAAATACAGTAAACCTACACATATTCCATGAAACAATATCTCACTTATAATGAGATTGTTTGCAGCACCCCAATGTTTGCAGCACCCCATGCTTATTATTGATGATAATAATTGGGAGAAGAAAGTATTTTCATCTTAAATCTGAGTATTTTTACTTCCAGATTTTACAGCATGTTGGCTGAACAAATAAAATTATTAAACCTTATATTACAGGTTTGAGCCCCTCCACATCTAGCCTGTGTGACAAGCTAACCATGGCCACTATATCCATGTATAAAACTGTAACCACCCAACTGTTGCCAACGCCAGCCAAATCTCACTACACTTTCAACTTGAGAGATCTCTCCAAGGTCTTCCAGGGAATACTGATGGCTGATCCAGCTAAAATTGATGTAAGTTGAAATTATTACAGCCTTTTACAGGAGAATGTGATGACATTGTAAATCAGTCCTGTGTTTAGGAGCATAAAACATTAGCTTACACTTCCATTTTGGGATTTAAAGTAATTTAACATGCAAATGCTAAATGGATTACAATTTCTTGAATTCTTTCAGCAACTGTAGTCCTGCCCTATGTTCAGAATGACAAAACAGTGCAAACTTTGCAAATTTTACCCAGCTTAGCATGTGCACTTGCGTGCAAAGTTGGGTATAATTTGCTAACAAGCTGCACCATTTTGTCATCCTGAACTCAGGGCTAACTCAGGACTGGTATTTCTCTTCAATAATCCTATGTTGTGGGAACTTATTTGAGTCTTCTTTACGAGGCATTATAGACACTTAGTACAGTTTTGCAGTGAACCATCAATTCAGTAACTTATACCTAATGCACAGCTCCAAGAAAAATGTCAATTTTATTTCAAAATGTCAATCAAGACTTATTTCATATATGCAGTCTTATCAGAGTCTATACCATGTAAACTTAGAGGATTAAAATGATAGCATGACAAGGGTAAATCACTATTTGCCATCAAACTAAATGATCTACTTTTTGATTTCAGGGTATTCCCTCATTACTCCGTCTGTGGTATCATGAGTCATGTAGAGTGTTCCAGGATCGTCTGGTCAATGATGAGGATCGTGATTGGTTTGATGACCTCATGACAGGCAAGATGAAGACAGAATTTGAGGCAAAAGTGGAAGAGGTTTTACACATGAACCCCATACTATATGGAGATATTTTATCATCTAATGTGGACAATAAAGTGTACTCAGAAATGGATGATCATGCTAAGGTTGGTTCTTTTTTTAAATATCATAATTCCTCTTTCTAAACCCTTTCATGTATATTCAATTAAAACTTTTCTATTCTCAAGTTTTCAAAAGTGTTGACTGGCTTTGCAGATGATAACCTTTGATTATTAGGTGTATATGATCACTGAATGCTTGTACTCTCACATAGCTACCCTCGGCTAGTTCAGAAAAGTTATTAAGTTTGAGAACTTTTCAATTTTAAACTGGGTTAAGATATAACATATCCTATATTTATCTTTATAAATACCTAATATTTACAGCTCCAAAAAGTATGTGAGGACTTGCTGGATGACTATAACCAGATCAACACAGCCCAGATGAACCTGGTATTGTTTATGGATGCCTTGAAACATGTGTCTCGTATCAGTCGTGTTATCAGACAACCTCTGGGTAATGCCTTACTGCTGGGTATGGGAGGATCAGGGAGACAGAGTTTGACAAGACTTGCCTCACACATGTAAGTATAGTTTATGGATGCCTTTAAACATGTATCTCGTATCAGTCGTGTTATCAGGCAACCACTGGGTAACGCCTTACTACTGGGTATGGGAGGTTCTGGGAGACAGAGTTTGACAAGACTTGTATCACGCATGTTAGTGTTGTTTATGGATACCTTAAAACACATGTCCTGAATCAGTCATAATATCAATAAACCTCTAGGTAACGCCTTACTGCTGGGTATGGGAGGATCGGGTAGACACAGTTTGACAAGGCTTGCCTCACACATGTAAGTATTATTGATGGCTGCTGTAAAACATGTGTCTCGTACCAGTATGCCTTTGAAAGTAGGAAGACATAAGTCACTTGAAACATCTGTACATCTGTGGCACAAAATGAGTGGGATAATCATTCATGTATTTCAAGTGAGGTGCACATACCCGACATTGCACTTATAACCTATTTCCAAAGTGAGAGAAAAGTAAGCAGTACAAGTGTAAAGTCCTTTCTTTTAGGAGAGTGTAAGGATATTCAACATGTACAATAAAAGCAAGCTGAAAAGAATAATCTCTTGCGAGGTCAGTACATTGCTATGGTAAAATTTTATGGGAATTGCCTCATGATTTTCCTGTGCCATAAGTGTGCCTATCACACTTACTCAATGCTTATATCTTGTGTACTATGAGCATAAACCAGCCATCCTTACTGATGCAGCAAGCAGGTAACTAAAATTGTTCCACCAATCCCTGCTGCATGCTTGCTGCATTGATGAAAAAAGTTCTTTTATATTATGTGCAGATTACTACTTAACAAAATACTTTGCATGCAAACAGTACATACTACCCATTGCAAAAGTAGTTTAACATAATCTAAAATTTGTCCGTATAAAAATAGAAGCATTAGTTTTGAGGGACGCAAGCCTGAGACACACAAATAAGTTGCCTGAACCCTCAAAACTATCTGCAGGGAGTACCATGGACCTTCTGTGGATCAACTTCAGAATAGAATTGAACTCGGTTTTAAACGGTCTTCAATTCTTTCCTAAAGTTGAACCCCATATAGTCATATATATCCAACACTTTCTTTACCTTTAACCAGAAAATAGCTCTGAATTCACATAAAACCAAACTTATTGCTTAGATTAAATGATAAGACTTTATCTGAAGCAGTGGCTCCCAAACATTTAGAAAGGACCTAAGATCCCAATTGTTGAGTCCTTTTGACCCCATTTAGTTGAAGTCAACCTCAAACCCTGTAGACTAATTTGACTTCGGATCACTCTTTTTATCTTTCTGAGATGGGTAGCATACATTTACCTGTATCTGTGTATTGTTTTATTCCAGGGCTGACTTTGAATGTATCCAGATTGAGTTAGCCAAGAACTACGGTGTAAATGAATGGAGAGAAGATTTGAGAAAAGTCATGATGAAGGCTGGATTAGAGAACAACCCTACTGTCTTCTTATTCAGTGATACTCAGGTATGGGAATGATTTGTAATTTATCTACCGTTTTTAGAGAAAGTATTGTGGGAAAGGAAGAAATTGCTTCTAACAAGCAATTTCTCCTTTTCCAATAATACTGTCTACCACATAGGATGGTTTGTTTTCAGATTGTACCCACTTAAAATTACCATCTTCATCTTCTTTCAAGTTAGACCAGTCTAAAATTTAAAAAATGAGTAAGTGTTTGAAATTGAAAAAAAGTTACTGACAACAATGAAAAAAAAGCATGCAATATAAGAAAAAAATCCTTGTAGTACAAATTGTTGGTAAATGAGTAATTGCTTCTAAAATTGTGGATACAATACATTTTTTCTTTTTCAAGAAAAATTACCTTAAAAAGTCATAGGGACAAAAATCCAAAGTATTTAGTAAATTACTTTTGACTTTGATTATTCTATGCCAAATAATGGCCTTGTGTACTAACAGTATATGATATTTTCATTTTTCACCTCCAGATTAAGAGTGAATCATTCCTTGAAGATCTCAACAATATTCTCAACTCCGGCGATGTACCCAACATATATGGATTTGATGAACAAGATCAGATCTTCACAGCCATGAAACCAATCTGTCTAGACGCGGGCCTTGTACCAACCAAAACTAACCTGTTCTCCATGTACAAGAAGAGGGTCAGGAGTAATCTACACACTGTCATTACAATGAGGTAATATCATTTGTATAGTTATGACCCATTATGTTAACAGGGAACATTGCGAAACTCAGCCAGATGAATTTCCATTCAGCGGCCAACTCCTGTATGCAGTTGATTTCGTCTTGTCCCTTGGGTGGCCACTTTTGACAGTTTTGACTGTATTCAATCAAAATTCTGTTTCTTATTTGTAAAGGAAACATGTACTAAGCGACTATTCTCTTAAACGACCACTTTTTGGTGGTCCCGCAAGTACATATTTTACTGTATAAGCAAATTGATGACATTTGAATCAATACCTATACAAAATGAGGATATTGCAGCTGAAATTCCACAACAAGTACTATACTTTTAAGAGATCCATTTAAGGTTATGCTATCATATTGTTTGAAAAAATCAACAGAGATGATTGGAAACCAGAAAGTCTTTGGATTGCAATTCTGGAGGATAGAAAAAAAGCAAACATTTCAAATCCCACCCCTTTTAGCTTTCACAAACACTACATAATGTCTACACATATCTAATGTCTGTTTTTATCCATTCCAGTCCCCTGGGAGAGATTTTCCGAGCCCGTCTGCGTCAATTCCCTGCCCTTGTGAACTGCTGTACTATAGACTGGTTCAGTGAATGGCCAGCTGATGCCTTGAAGTCTGTGGCCATGAAGTTCTTACAGGACATTCCAGAGCTAGATACAACTGATGAAGTTATGGAGGGATTGGTAAGCGCAGAGTTTTCAAATTCTGTTTGCAGATGACTTTTTCATACCTACCCCCCTCCCAAACTATGTTTCTTTTTTGTTTTTTTTTATAGGAGTAAGCTTTTCTGTTGGTTGGTCCGTCTGTAGATTTTCTGTGTCTGCTCAATTTCTCAGAAACAAATGGGCATTCTTCATTAAAGCTTTACAATAGATCAGTATCAAGCAGAGATGTGCAAGTGATATTTTGGTTACAATTCAATTTCTTTTGACAGAGTTATGGTCCTTTGATGAAAATTGGCTTTTCATAATCAACAAGCACTTGTAGGATGGTATTTGTCTACTTTTGCGACAGTCTAGTTAAATTTGCTTAAGAGTCAAACAATAGATCAAGCAGAATACATCAATAAATTAAACACTGAAAGGGTAAGTAAAAATTGATATTGTAATAGAATTGTTAAATCTTTGTACTTTGATTACTAAGTGTTATAACTTGTGAAACATTGCGGAAAATACAGAAATTGCTTGTAACAAGCAATTTCTCCATTTTACACATTGTTTTGTTCACAGAAAGACTAATAAATTAGTTATTCTATCTTATAGAAATAAATGTTTGCAGCTTCCTACAAATGGATAACTTTTAAATTTTCCTTTCTGTTAATAGTTTATCCTCACTGTTTATTTCAGGTGAATATCTGTCAGATCATCCATCAGTCAGTGGCTGTCAACTCGACTAAATTCCTCGCAGAAATGTCCCGACATAATTATGTCACGCCTACCAGCTATTTGGAACTCCTTGGTATCTTCTCTAAACTTGTGGGCATGAAAAAGATGGAACTGAACACATCCAAGCATAGGCTCAAAACTGGTCTGGAAAAGGTACTGCTTTGAACTGCTTTTAAAGTAAAAAAAATTCTTAATATCAAATTCTCTTCCTGAAAATTTCATTATTTTGATATTATTTTATTTTACATAATAAATTTCCACTATAAAAAGGACTAGGTTTTGACAAACTAAAAATCTAAAAGCTGAAGAATGTGGCTAAGCTGTCTGTTATTCATATGCCTTAAAAAATTTCTACAGAGAGCAAACAATAAAATTTTCAACATTCTTTTTTTTTTTTGAAAGTTTCGTGAACAAAATTATATAAACTTGATTCTTTTCTACTCTATTGCAAATCTTTTGGGTTAATGAAAAATTTGTTCTTCTCTATAGCAAATCTTAATAGTTAATGACAATTTTGTTTTACTCTATAGCAAGTCTTTCGGGTGAATGTCATTTTCGGAGTTGAAAATATGACTTGACAACTGTTTTATCCAAGGGAAACCAAATTTTCATAAACAAAGCTTGGATAAAGCTGAAGTCACAATATTTCTGTCCCTCACCAATGATAAAAAAAATATTCTGTTTTCATTTGACAGCTCCTGACCACAGCAGATGAAGTAGCCAAGCTTCAGGAAGAGTTAAACACCATGAGACCACTGTTAGAAGAGGCTGTGAAGGAATCTATACAAACAATGGAGAAGATCTCTAAAGATACAATAGTCGCCAACGAGACCAAGGCTGTTGTACAGAAGGAGGAAGCTGCTGCATCTGTTAAGGCTCAGGAAACACAGGCTATTGCTGATGATGCCCAGAGAGATCTGAATGAGGCTTTGCCAGCTCTGGTATGTTGTGATATAGGGATGAGTGTCTTTTTCACTGCGTTTATTGGGGTATAAAGTGCAATTGCCTTAGCACATGGCCAATAACGCCCGTAGGGCGTTATGTTTAAGCCATGTTCTAAGGCAATTGCACTTTGTACCTCAATAAACGCAGTAAAAAAGACATTCGTCCCTTATATTGTAATCCTTAAGATGAAAGGAACTATTAAAATACTCGGCCAAACATAAAAGCTTCAAGTCTACTTTCTGTGGGTATAAATTACACAATCTATTTTTAGATCATGTATTGTTTATCTAGCTATCGAAGTGAAATGTCACATAGTAAAACAAATGTACACAATAAAAGACAACATTAAAATTCGTAGAGGTACTTATGACAAAAAAGCTTGTTTCAGCCAAATAAGTCTGTATTTTTAAACGAAAACGGCGTGGTCGGTCTTAGTTGAGAGGCCAGAGAGGGTTGCTTGAAGGTCTTCGTCGACTCGCTGCTTTTTAAGTTTAGGTCGGCTCAGAATCAGAAATTCATGCTTGTAATCGTAAATTCTTTCGAAAATATATTAATTTATAATAGATTGAATAGCAATGTTGCGTTGATGATCGGGAACTAGGTTAATTCGAGTTCCTACAACACAGGCCTTGCAGATCGAATTTCGGAGGTTTCCCGAAAGACCTATTGCACTTTATACAGAAATAAAGTGAAATGGATTTCCCCACGTGATGCGATTTAAACCAATCAGATTTCTTTATTCTATTGGATTGCAATTTTATGGACTATGGGCAACAAAAAATGTCTCAAATCAATCTGTATTTATGACATTTTGGTTGCCAACAGGCAAAACATGGTTCCTTTCCTCTTTCATTGCTATAGACAAAGAAAGGCAAAAGTTATGGTAATTGCAATCCTTTTTCAAACCGATCATTTTCAACTCTCATAGTCCTGTTAATGATTCAATGAGGTCCAGCAACAAAGGATTTTATCTATCTTTCTGGAGCTTTGCAATAAATAATTTTTTTAAGCTATCAAGTAATTTTTGTGGCTTTTTTGTGTAGACAACTTTAGCTAATAAAGCATATCAAGCATACTATAGAACTTACAGAACTTGCAATAGTTTTGGGCTAACCCTTTCATATATGCCAGAAAAGAAAACAAATTTTTGATGAAAACATCTTTCTTATGATAAGATGGCTCAGTATTTATTGAATTAAGATATATTTCATGCCATGAAATTTTTAAGTGAATATTCTCTGTTGTCTCTAGGATGCTGCTGTTGCCAGTTTGAAGTCTCTCAACAAGAATGATGTGGTAGAAGTAAGAGCTATGCAGAGGCCCCCAGATGGTGTCAAGATGGTGATAGAGGCTGTATGTATCATGAAGGGTATTAAACCAAAGAAAGTGGCAGGAGATAAGGTAGGATTTGTTCCATCTTGTGATGGTCTGCTACACTGTAGATATAAAGGGTACTGATATAGCTGATCTGAGTCTTAAATTTGTGTTGTGCGGAGGTCCCTGGATTGAATCGAGATCATAATAGATTTATTTGTTGAAATGGGGTTTTATGCTGCTTTCAAGAATCTTGCAGTTATATAGCAGAGACTGGAGCACCTTACAATGGATTCCTGGTATTTCTCACACCAGTATTACCATTACATACTTTACTAGCCCCCAGCTGCTATTCCACATATTTCTACAATAATCAAACCATTGATAGAAGACAAAAAGGTGGACAGAATGAGTGCCGCCATTGGGTATCAAAACCAGGACCTCTAGGCTGACAGTCTGACGTGCTACTAACCTTCGCTATGACAGCAGAAAATATCTGATAGAAGATGTGTGTATTATATTATGCTCCTTAAATCTATAGAAAGCATGGACAGGGAGCTTTCAATTTGGTACTTAGTTACTGAAAAAAAAATCCATTTAAGGTAGTAGACCTGTAATAGTTCCGCAACATTTCAAACCACATGTTCTTTCACAATGTTAACCAATGTTTCCTAATGATAATTGTTAGGAAACCTTGGTTAACACTGTTAAAGTTCATGACTTCCAACATGTTGCAGAACTATTATGGGTCCACTACCTTAATAGATTTCTATAAGGCTTTTAACACCTGGTGTCATTCATTGCATCTTTTCAAAATCTGAAGTGTTAATTACATATTATTCTTGCAGCAAGTTTAAATCCATTCATATGTACTGAGTACATCATTTATTGTATTGATATTGCATATTTCTTCATATTTTTTCCAGCCTGGACAGAAGATTGATGACTACTGGGAACCAGGTAAAGCCTTGTTACAGGACCCTGGTAAATTCTTGGAGGGTCTATTTAAATTTGACAAGGACAACATCCCTGATTCTGTCATCAAGCTAATTCAGCCGTACATTGATGATGAGGCCTTCCAACCTGCTGCCATCCAAAAGGTAATTTGTCCTACCCGATACAGTTAACTTATTTTGATATTGCTTATTGTAGTTGATCCATAATAGTTCTGCATCTTTTCAGTAGTTATAAACATCAAGAGTTTTAGCCAAGGTTTCTTATGATTTCATTAGGAAACCTTGTTTAACATTGTGAAAGATCGTGAGGTCCGAAAAAGGATGGGGAACTATTACAGGTCCACTACCTTAATGCAACATATCATATGTAACAAAGTAGGTTTCATTTTCCTGATTGACTGTTTCAATTAGATGAATGATTAAATGAGGTTTAGTGCAGATCTTAGTATTTCTCAGCTGTTTTGATGAGAATAGTAATTGGATATAATGATGTTTGCATTTAACACCAGGGATTGACACTAACTCCTGAGATTAAGGAGTCAATTGGACTCAAAAAAGATGAAATCAAGGAGTCCAAGCTCAAAGTAAGGAGTCCGAATTTTCATAATGGGAGAATACTGTGAAAAAAAAAGAAATTGCTTGTGATAAGTAATTTCTTCATTTATACAAGGTTCCTCCAAAGAAGATATTTTTTCTCAAAACACTACTGAATGCAAGCAAATTTGTCTTCAACAATTTTTGTAGTGAAAAGATCTACTGGTTTGGCAAGTGTTAGAAAGGACACTGCTCTGTGCATTTGTTTTTCAAAATATTCTCATATGACCCTTTGAGTCCATCAGAATCCTTACTTGCAAATGGAATGGAGTCCCAACTAGTAAACACTCCCTGACTCCCCTTACTGTCGAACCCAGAACAATGCATTTTCTTAAGACCCCTTTAGAGTATTGTTATATTTGGTGTTAACTGCAGACTCCTTTAAAGACAAAATGATTTTTATGTTCATCCCTAAGGTTATTTTGTTTCATAAGGTAAGAAGATAAAAATATCAAGGTTGTTTTGAAGTTCCAAGTTGATATATGTTTATATTTTGAACATGAATATTTCTCAAACATGCATCATCACTTTGAATGTATTTAGAAAACAATGTTTAAGTGCTAAGGCTGTATTCAGAGAGAACTTAAGTTATTACTATAGCCTTGGGTCTGAGGGGGGGATGTGCAAAAACTTTTAACGTTTTGTGATATCTTTGGTATTGCTTAAGACATTCATTTGAAACTTGGTACACATGTTCACTGCCATAAAGGCAACATATTCTATCATGGGGAAAACTATAGATGCACTTTGGGCAAATTATTCCCCTCTTTCTACTTAGACTATTAATCCACTGTCTAGCTACCAACAGCTTAGGGTAGGCATCTGTTGCGTTGCTTTTGTTTTAATTTGATATAATTTTTCTAGATATTATTATGTTTGTACATCATATCATTTTCCAGGTATCAAAAGCCTGTACATCCATCTGTATGTGGGTCAGAGCTATGCACAAGTATCACTTTGTGGCTAAGGGTGTGGCACCAAAACGTGAACGTCTGCGTATTGCGACGGAAGAGTTGGCGGAGACCCAGCGTATTCTAGATGCAGCCATGGCACGTCTGGCAGAGGTTGAGGAGGGTATTGCCACTCTACAGGCTAAATATGAAGACTGTGTGAAGAAGAAGGAAGAACTGGAAAACAAATGCGCTGAATGTGAGGCCCGTCTTGTTAGGGCTGATAAGGTAATTTGATGAGAAATATTTGTGCAGAGGTACATATAAGTGGGGGAATGGGCCAGTTTAAAATCTTAATTTCCCAATGAAACTCTATATTGTTGGTACTCATTTGAATTGTCTTGGCAAGATGATTCCATTGAATACCAACAACATTAGGTTTGTTCTATCATTATTGAAATACTATGATCTAAAATTTAAAATACCACCTCTATCTGTAGCTCTGTTTGTTAAGTTAATGATCTTGCTGAAACAGCAATAGATATTTTCAAAACATGAAAGTATTGAGAAGAAGATGTAACTACTAAACTAGAGTACTTTTCATATACAATTAAATGACTTCTTTTCTTAGATGATTTTGCGAGTAAAATTCGTCTATAAATCACAAAAAAAGTATTAAACCTTTATTTACTTATGTAGGCACTATATGCAGTCACTCTGGTGCTTTCTTTGTAAAAGATTAAGTGACAAGTACAACAAGAAAATATATTAGTCATCTTGTTCATTCATGCTAACTTAGTAGTTTTCAAAATGGCATTAGGATTGAAGTGCACATGTATGTTTTCAGTTGATTGGTGGTTTGGCAGATGAGAAGGAGAGATGGAAGGAATCTGTTGAGAAACTAGAATATACCATCAATAACTACATTGGAGATGTGCTGGTGTCTTCTGGTTATGTGGCTTACCTCGGTCCATTTACTGTAAGTTATAGAGATTTGTGTTCTTCATCTATATTGCTGTTGGCCAACCAAAACTTTGTAACTACAGCTTTAGTCAAACTGTAGTTATGAGGTTTAGGCTGCTTTTCGATGATATGCTATCAGTCCATAAAGATTCTATTGCAACAATTTCTTGAATAATACAAGATAACATTTGAATCATCTTTATCATTGCCCTGCTATTAGCAGCTAATGGTAAATTGCCATTTTTAGCTCGACTATTCGAAGAATAGGGGGGCTATTCCAGTCACCCGTGTGTAGGCGTCAGCGTCGGTGTAATGCTTTGGTTAAGTTTTTACGTGCAAGTGTTTAAAATCTCTGTTTCTATTAAAGCTATTGCTTAGAGACTTTGCACATGCTTCTGTGACAATAATATCAGCATCTAGACAAAGATTCATTACACTGATATTGAATTTAATGGAATTTTAACCCTTTTCGGACTTAGAAATCTTGGTTAAGTTTTTACGTGCAAATGTTGTTTATCTGTAATATTTCTGTTTCTATAAAAGCTATTGCTTTGAAACTTTACACATGCTTATGTGGCCATAATATCAGCCTCTTTACTCTGATATTGAATTGAGTGGAATTTTAACCCTTTTCGGACTTAGTAATTCTTGGTTAAGTTTTTACATGCAAATGTTGTATTTCTGTAATATCTCTATTTCTACTGAAGCTATTGCTTTGAAACTTTGCACATGCTTCTGTGACCATTATATCAGCCTCTTGACAAAGATTCAATACTCTGATTTTTAATTTAGTGGAATTTTAACCTTTTTCGGACTTAGAAACTTTGGTAAAGTTTTTACGTGCAAATGTTGTACATTGTATATCAGTTATAGCACTATTTCTACCTAGCCTTTTGCTTGGAAACTCTACACATGCTTCTGTTACCATGATATCAGCCTCTTGACAAAGATTTATTACTCTGATATTGAATTTAGTGGAATTTTAACCTTTTTCAGACTCAGAAATTCTTGGTTAAGTTTTTACATGCAAATGTTGTACATCAGTTATATCTCTAATTCTATTAAAGCTATTGCTCTCAAACTTTGCACATGCTTCAATGATCATAACAACAGCCTCGTGATAAAGATTCAATTCTCTGGTATAGAATTTAGTGGATTTTTAACCCTTTTTGGACTTAGGAATTCTTTGTTTAGTTTTTACGTGCAAATGTTTTATATTAGTTGTATCTCTGTTCCTACTAAAACTATTGCTTTGAAATTCTGCCCATGCTTCTGTGACTTTCAGCCTTTAGACAAAGATTCTTTTCTCTTGACTTTCATTTTATTGAATTTCCAATGTCGATATTGATTTGCTGTTACTATCCAGCACTAGGAATAGTCGAGCTTCGCTGTCCTCCGACAGCTCTTGTTTTGTATGCAAAAATGTTAGTTCTTTGAAAAAATATATATATTGTAAATGGAGTTGTAGTTACGCCAATATTATAGTTCCTGTCAAATAATATTTTCTGTTACAAGTAATAACAGAATAACAAAAAAGTTTTTTTTATTAACACAAATTTCTCAATACAGTAAAGTAGAAAATGAAAAAGTCACATGTAATTCTTTCTTTTTTTAGGGCAAATACAGACACAGTATGCATGAAGAGTGGATCAATGAGTTAGACAAGCTGAAGGTGCCCCGTACAGACGACCCCACCCTCATCTCAACCCTCAGTGACCCTGTCAAGGTCCGCAGCTGGCAGATCTATGGGCTCCCTAAAGATAACTTATCTGTGGAGAATGGTGTGATTGTACAGTTCTCTAGAAGATGGCCCCTCTTTATTGATCCCCAGGGTCAGGCCAACAGATGGGTCAAAAATATGGTATGTTGGTTTTCTAAAACAACAAATTATTTCAAACCGTAGATTTTAGTAGTTAACAATACAGCCTAAAACTAGTCTTCAAGTGTGGACATTTGTTAGCAAACATTAAAAAATGGTTTTACATTTTGCATGTGTGACCATTTCTACAATGTTTTTTCGAGTTGGATAAAAAGTCTGAACATTCAAAAGCAATTTTGGGGTAAAAAAGCAGGGCTCTTCTTAGGCTTTAATTAAATTCAATTAAATATTTGCTATGCAGTCAGGCCTTAAGGTTTACGTAAACAAGAAGTTTTCCTTTTAAATGCTGGGCCATTCTCTAAAAGAAAGAAAGAAAGATATCTTGACATTTTATTTGTTATTGTTGTAGGAGAAAGACAATGGTTTGGATGTAATAAAGCTGTCCGACAAGGACTTTCTTCGTAGTTTAGAGAATGCCGTAAGATTTGGTAAACCCTGTTTACTGGAGAATGTGGGCACAGAGTTGGATCCAGCATTAGAGCCTATTCTTCTGAGACAGGTATTGTAATTGAATTCAAAATTTTCCTAGTCAGGAAAATAATTATTTAGGTGTCAGTGCAAAACTATTGCAAGTGCCTATGAATAAGGCAATTGCAAAAGTTTTGCACTGAACACTCTGTTCACTTATTCAATACAATCAAAAGCCAAAATAAAATCTTCTTTCAAATTATGAAAAGAAAAAAAAAAAATAATCTTTTTCTATCTTCAATGTTTAATATACATGTATAGAGGAGCTGTGAAAAAATGGATTGGATCAGAAAGGGCTTAATTAATATAATAGCCAACACATCCAGTACCTGTTTAAATCACCCCAAAATGTTAAATCAGTGTATTTTTTCCTTCCTAGATACAAAATGTTTTTCAAAAAAATTATCAAAACTTTAGCTATTTATGTGAAGAATTCTGTTATAAAAAAGCCAGTATGACAAGTAGTTCCCTGGATATCTACATGTATATTGATCGCCAATTAAAGGTAACTTCCATTTCAGACCTTCAAACAACAAGGTAGTACTGTGATAAAGCTTGGTGATGCAGTGATCCCCTATCACGATGACTTCAAGTTTTACATCACCACAAAACTTCCAAATCCCCATTATACTCCAGAGGTATCAACCAAAGTCACGATCGTCAACTTTACTCTATCACCAAGGTAAATTTATGAAATATATTTAAATGAAAAAGAAAAAAAAACAAAAAAAACCCCAAAGCTAATCATTACAAAAATGCATTTCCATGGCTTAGAGCAAAGACATAGTATGTGTCTATACACTGTATAGACACATACTATGCTTTTGCTCAAAGCCCTTGGTATATACTATAGTTGGAGGTTTAAAAAGATATCAAAATTATGTTCTATTTATATCAAATTATCCTTAAATGCTACTTTGTCTTAATGTAATCATGTGTAAATTCTGAACTACGCAAAATCTAAAATCTTGAGACATCAATGTGTCTGGGTTATTGCCCTGAATTATTTGTCTACCTGACTTTTTATACGCCGCCGGAGGCGGACGTATATTGGCGTCATCTTCTCCGTCTGTCCGTCCGTCCGTCCATCCGTCCGTCCATCCGTCCGTCCATCCGTCCATCGGTCCGTACGTCCGTCCACTTTTCTTGTCAACGCAACTCCTCCTAAACTACTGGCTGGATCTTCTTGAAACTTGGTCAATGTTATCACCTCAATTGGTAGATGTGCATGAAGGAAGGATTTTATGGTTAGTTGATTTTTGCCTGAGTTATGCCCCTTGATAACTTAGTCTCTGGGTCCACTTTTCTTGTCAACGCAACTCCTCCTAAGTTTCTGGCTGGATCTTTTTGAAACTTGGTCAATGTTATCACTTCAATTGGTAGATGTGCATGAAGGAAGGATTTAATGGTTCGTTAATTTTTGCCTGAGTTATGCTCCTTAAAAACTTAGTCTCTGGGTCCACTTTTCTTGTCAACGCAACTCAGTTTCTGGCTGGATCTTCTTGAAACTTGGTCAATGTTATCACCTCAATTGGTAGATTTGCATGAAGGAAGGATTTTATGGTTTGTTTATTTTTGCCTGAGTTATGCTCCTTAAAAACTTAGTATCTAGGGCTTATTGAAATTGCAGCCTTTTGAACACAAATCCTCCTTACTTTTTGTCTTTATTTAAATGAAACTTGGTCAATGTCATCACCATAATTTGATGATGTACATGGATCAAGGATTTTATGGCTCATTTATTCCCTGAATTATGCCCCCTTAAAACTTAGTGCCTGGGGCTTATTGAAATTGCAGCCTTGTGAAGGCAACTCCTCCTAACTTTTTGTCTTGATTTAAATGAAACTTGGTCATTTTCAATTTGGTTCTGTCAAAATAAGTAGTGTCTACAATTATTTCTGTGAAACAGCAGCAATGTGGCGGCGTATTTTGTGACGATGGCACTCTTGTTGATAGAGGACATCTGGGTTCCAGATTATAAAATTTGTTTTCTCATTCTCAACTCAAAATTAACTCAAATCTCAACTTATAATTTATGCTGTAATTCTGTAAATAGTGTAATAAATAATAATAAATGTTCAAACATAGAAGATAAAATCGATAAGTTGTGATAAATAAAATCTTATCAATATTATGTTTAAAGCTGGTACATTTATTCAAATTCAAAGTTAGAGAAAACTCTCAGTTGAGACTGAGAAAAGTTTTATAATCTTGAGCCCTAAAAGGGAATAACATCTTATGTGTGCTTAGATATAAGCAGGTGAACAGATCGTATCAATAAAGTTTCATGATAGGATTTTCCATATTTACATCATTTTGCTTTCATTATATTGAAATATGTGTCATATCTTCTCACAGTGGATTAGAAGACCAGATGTTGGGTATAGCAGTTGCTGAAGAGCGACCTGATCTGGAAGAAGCCAAGAACCAGCTGATTATCAGCAATGCCAAGATGAAGCAAGAGTTAAAGGAGATAGAAAACAAAATTTTATACAGACTGAGTACATCAGAGGGTAGTCCAGTAGATGATATAGATCTCATACAGACACTACAAGACTCCAAAATAAAGTCCATGGAAATATCAGTATGTATCCACATTGTAGTTAATACAAGATAGAAAACAAGATTTAAAACAGACTGAGTACCTCAGAGGGTAGGCCAGTAGATGATATTGACCTTATACAGACGCTACAGGACTCTAAAATAAAGTCCATGGAAATATCAGTTAGTATCCAAGTTGCAATTAAGGTAGTGGACCCGTAATATTTCTGCAATGTTTCTGGAGTAATAAACTTCAACAGTGTTAACCAAGGTTTCCTAATGATTTTCATTAGGAAACCTCGATCAACATTTTGAAAGATCATGATTTACTAAACATTGCGGAACTATTAAGGGTCCATTACCTTAATATTAGATAGTAGACAAAATTTTATACACACTGAGTACGTCTGAGGGTAGTCCAGTAGATGATATAGACCTTATTCAGACACTTCAGGACTCTAAAATAAAGTCCATGGAAATATCGGTGGTATAGAACTTGTAATTAATATTAGATAGAAAACAAGATTTTATGAAGACTGAGTACATCTGAGGGTAGTTCAGTAGATGATATAGACCTGATACAGACGCTTCAGGACTCTAAAATAAAGTCCATGGAAATATCGGTTAGTACTTTTAAAACGTAGATAATAATCATTACACAAATTTTCCTTCCAACTGAATTTCGATTAATTTGAGAAAAGTTTGAAACCAATTTTTTAATAGAGTGATAGATTCTTGGTCTGACTTAACTTAAATTCAGTAAATTACCTAGTTTCTGACTGTTAAGCCAGTCTCATTTTTAAACTGCAGATGTCTATGTCAGCCAGTTTAGGAATACAGAGAATCAGATAGGCCTTACTGGTGATAATTCTAAACCTTGGAGAATTTAAATAAGAAAAAAATAGAAAAAAATACTGATAAGCAGTGGCTTATTGTCTGGAAAAAAACAGTGCTGAAATACTTTAATTTCTTTGATTTTTTAGCCAGCGGGCTATTATCATGGTGGGGTGTCTGGCATCCGTCCGTCCATCCGTCTGGCTGTCCGTCCGTAAACTTTTACTTTGAAAATCTTTTTCTCATAAAGTATGGATGGATTCCAATCAAATTTCACAGGAATGTTCCTTGGGTGACCCTCTATCAGATTCCTTCAAAGGAATTTTTATCGTTTGTAAAACATGGCTGTAGTATGCATGGCTAATTTCCATGTATGGTAATATGTGACTTTTCTCAGAAACTAATTGATGGGTATCAACCAAATTTTACTGGAATGATCCTTGAGTGACCCTTTGTCAGTGTACAAAAAAATTTTGTGATCAGATGAAAATTATGTATTTTATGGGTGGAGGTCATTTCTCTATATGTTATATAGTGGAAACTTTGAAAATCATTTTCTCAGAGTCTTAATTGATGGATGTCAACCAAATTTCACTGGAATGATTCTTTAGTGATCCTTTACAAGCATTTAAATATTGTGATCAGATGAAAAATATGTATTTTATGGGCGGAGGTCATTTCTCTTTACATTATATAATGAAAACTTTGAAAATCATTTTCTCAGAATTTAATTGATGGATATCAACCAAATTTCACTGAAATGATTCTTTAGTGATCCTTTATAAGTCACAAAAAATTATTGTGATCAAATGAAAAATATGTCTTTCATGGGCAGAGGTCATTTCTTCAGGTATGATATATGGTCGAATATCCAATATAGGGAAAACAAACCTTCTCAAAGTTTAAACAGATGGATTTCAACTAAATATCATAGGAATTTATTTCTGCAAAGCTGTAGCAGTCTACTAAAAATATTTTGATTAGTTGATCAGCATGTATTTTATAAACAGAGTACATTTCAACATATAAAGTGAATATTTAATCACCCTTTGGGTATCACCTAAATGATGAATTTTTCTAGACTTAAAAAACTTTAGAGGTTTAAAGATTGTAGGTAAGAAGGAACAAAACCTTTGTTGAAATCCAAATGTATAGAAACATTAGTTGAAATAGATAGCCTGAGAATACCCCCTGAGAATTGGTCAGTTTAGGGTGACTGCACAAAGAGGACAATTGGTGTCAAACATGTTCTGTTCTACTGAGGTTCAGAGTGGGGTAAAAAGAGTTGAGTTGACTGCACTCTAAGGCATTGGGTAAAATAAATATATTGGATTGAATATTTAACTTTTTATCATCATTAGTTAGAATTTTGTTTTGATGACAAACAATGATTGTGAAATAACATCCTTTTAGTAGTGTTTAATGAAAAGGGGAAAGATCTACAATCAAAATTTTTGCAGACAAAATACCAGTATATTGTACAGTAACATTCTGTTAGTGTTGAATATTTATATTTGGATTTCAACCAATTTTCACTAGAATGATCCTTGGATGAACCATTATTAGACTGCACAAAATTATTGTGATTGGATGAAAAATATGTTTTTAACAGGCAGAGGTCAATTTTCAATATGTTATTCATTGATCATGATTTTTGTTTAAACAGCCTTATCATCCTCTAATAATCATTATCAGGATATTCAGGCCTGTGGAGATAATCAGGAGCCTAAGCGCCTCTAGTTTCAGTGAATATTTACCATGTTAGAGGCCTGTTTAAGTTTAAACATCATATTTGAGCCAGTGCCTGACATTTCAAACAATTTCACATGTGCACAAAGCAAAGCCTCAAGTCAGCCTGTGTATCCACACAGTCTGACCAGAGTCTTTGCTATGCGCTCTTCAGTTAGACCAGGTCTTAACCTCTGTGCTAGGTAAGGATGTGGTGGTTGTACTGGTGAGAGAAATACCAGGAATCCATTGTTAGGTGCTCCAAATGCCGCGTTATAACTGAAAAAATGTTGAAAGCGGCGTTAAACTCCATTCAATCAATCGATCTTAACCTCTGTAAAAATGGACAAGGAAAATGCTTATTCTACTGTATGGTTGCCTATGATGGAAATATTTGTCCATTACGCACTGATGAAATTGTTAGATGTTAGAAATGTCTGGCTCGTTGGCCGAGTGGTTAGCCTGCTCGACTCGTAACCTGGTGGTTGCAGGTTCGAGCCCCACTGGAGGCGGGTAGTGTATTTGGGTAGGACACTTTACAAACAGGGCCTCAGTCCACCCAGCTGTTAAAGTGGATAGCAATGGTTAGAACCCATTGCCTCTCTCTCAATGTGTAGGATAAGAACTGGAATGAGTTATGACCACGGTGGAAATAAGAGTCATTAGACCCTTTATCGTGTTTTCCTCGAGAAAAAAAAAAGAAGAAACATGCAGGCTCATTTCCCTCTTGTACTTGTCAGGCTAAAGTGTTGGTGGCTGAGCAGACTGAGAAGGATATAGATACAACCAGAAGTCAGTACATCCCTGTAGCTGTGAACACCCAGATCCTGTTTTTCTGTGTGGCTGATATGGCCAACATCGACCCCATGTACCAATACTCACTGGAATGGTTCATCAACATTTTCCTGGGAGGAATAGCTAATGCTGAGAGGGCAGGTGAGTGGAAATGGACTGGTGACCTGCATTATATAAAACAGATATATCCACAGATCTTACTCTTTAGCTTGACTATTTGAAGAATAGGGGGGATATTCCAGTCATCCGGGCGTCAGCGTCGGCGTAATGAATTACGTTTTTACGTGCAAGTGTTTAAAATCGCTGTTTCTACTAAAGCTATTGCTTTGAAACCTTAAACATGCTTCTGTGACTATTATATCAGCCTCTAGACAATGATTCATGACTCTGATATTGAATTTAGTGGAATTTTAACCCTTTTCAGACTTGAAAATTTCTGTTTAGTTTTTACGTGCAAATGTTGTATATCAGTTATATCTCTATGTCTACTTAAGCTATTGCTTGGAAACTATGCAAATGCTTCTGTGACTATTATAGCAGCCTCTAGACAAAGATTCATTTCTCTTGTATCAAATTTAGTGGAATTTTAACCCTTTTCAGCCTAAGAAATTTTTGGTTAAGTTTTTATGTGCAAATGTTGTATAACAATTAAACCCCTATTTCTTCTAAAGCATATGCTTGTAAACCTAGCACATATTTCTGTGGCCATAATATTAGCCTCTAGACAAAGATTCATTACTCTGATGTTGAATTTAGTGGAATTTTAACCCTTTTCAGACTTAAAAATTTCTGGTTAAGTTTTTACGTGCAAATGTTGTATATCAGTTTTTCTACTTAAGCGTTTGCTTGGAAACTTTGCACATGCTTCTGTGACCATAATGTCAACGTCAGATAGACAAAGATTCAATACTCTGAATTTGTTTTTGGTGGAATTTTAACCCTTTTTCGGCCTAAGAAATTCTTGGTTAAGATTTTACATGCAAGTGTTGTATATCGGGTATAATTCTATGCGGTTGCACAGGCTGGTCAAGGGCTTTTCTTTGCACTCATGTGAAATTGTTGGAAATGTCACACACAGGCTCATTTGTGTTTTATTCTATTCCAGATAACTTGCCCCAGAGAGTGGAGAACATCAACAATTTCTTCACGTTTAGTCTCTACAGTAATGTGTGTAGGTCTCTGTTTGAGAAACACAAACTTCTGTTTGCCTTCTTACTCTGTGCCAGGATCAAACAGTATAACAAGCTTATCAATATGGTAAGAACTTATCTTTTAATGCCCCCGCATCGAAAGATGTCCATCCATCTGTCTGTCAGTCTGTCTGTCTGTCTGTCTACAAAACTTAACCAAAAAGCTTAAGAATGCCAATATTTTCAAGGCTATTCAAGATATAACGCTCATATTTGGTATGATGAAAGATCTCAATGCTACGCATCTGCTGGTACCAAGGTCAAGGTCATGTGACAAGGTCATCTGTCAAGGTCAAATTTCTAAAAAATTGCTATTGAAAATGAAATTATTGCTTTAAAGCTTGAAGTCCACATCTATATCAGGGACTCCCAAACATTTAGAGAGGACTCCCAAGATCCAAATTGTCGATTCATTTGGACCCTATTTTATTGAAGTCAGACTAAAACCCTGCAATATTTACAGGATGAGTGGAGGTTTTTCCTAGCCGGAGGTACCATCAAGCCTAAAGACCTGCCTAACCCATCCCCAGACTGGATATCACAGAGATCCTGGAATGATATTCTCACAGTGGGATCCCTACCCAAGTTTGCCAAGTTCCCAGAGGACTTTAAAAACCATCTAGAGGGATTCAAGAAGATATTTGATAGCTCTGAGCCTCACAGGTTAGGCTACAATTTCCTTATTACCAACTGCTAGAATATTGCTAGCCGCCATCAAAGCGCAGTTGGTAGCGCGTCGGACTGACAATCTAGAGGTCCTGGGTTCGATCCCAGAGGGCGGCACTCATTCTTTCCGACTATTTGTCTCCCACCAAATGGGTTGATAATCATAGACCTATGTGAGATAGCAGCTGGAAGCTAGGAAAGGATGTGATTGAAGTACTGGTGAGTGAAATACCAGGAATCCATTGTTAGGTGCTCCAGCCGCTGGGATATAACTGAAAAAATGTTGAAAGGGGTAAAAAAAACTCAATTCAAAAGAATATTGATGTCAAAGGAATTCAGGTAGTGGACCTGTAATAGTTCCGCAACATTAAGGGAGTAATGAACTTTAACAGTATTAACCGAAGTTTTCTAATGATTATCATTACCTGAGTGTGATAATGTTTTTAGTTTCATTCCTGCATGAAATTAACAAACTATTTCTTCATATCTCATAATTTGATATCATGAAGCCAAAAAATGTAAAGATTTGTCAACAATGAAGCAGTTTTCTTATGGGACTACTTTTTGTGGAAGCTTACAAAATACCTGGATAATCAATATTAATTTCATTGAGAAATGATTTTTCAGCCAATCAGAATGCACAAAATATGATGGAATCAACTTCAATTAATTACAGGGAGCAGTTACCTGGAGACTGGAATACAGACTTAGATCAGTTCCAGAAGATGATTGTCCTCAAATGTTTGAGAACAGACAAGGTGACTGAGGCTATGCAGGATTATGTGGCTGCTAATTTAGGACAGAGATTCATTGAACCACAGGTAATTTACCTATTCATACTTTTTTTTAGTCGAGGATAACACGCTAAAGGGTTGAATGACTCTTATTTCCATAGTGATCCTAACTTCTTGTTTTCATATATTCTTTTTTTTATCTCTCATTACCATTTTAAGAATACATGATAAGGCCCGTGAGATCAACTTTGTGAAGATGGTATATCTTATAAAGGAAATGAGCAATTATTAAAGCAGCTTTCACTGTTTTGTGTACATAAACCACTGGAATAAAAACAGAATATGACCAACATGTTCTTAATATATCTGCTGACATTTATTATGCCCCCGATAGGGAGGCATCATAAATTTGACTTGTCCGTCCGTCCGTCTGTCCGTCTGTCTGTCCGTCTGTCTGTCTGTCCGTCCGTCCGTCCGTCATTCCGTCCAAAAACTTTAACATTGGCCATAACTTCCTTATTACTATCAAAGCGGTGTCGGGGGCATTGTCATCTTACAGTGACAGCTCTTGTTACAAATGTTTTCTACTTTCAACAGACTGCTGATCTCCACCTGGTATACAAGGACTCCTCTCCCACCACTCCACTGATCTTTGTCCTCTCCCAGGGAACTGATCCCGCCGCTGATCTCTACAAGTTTGCTGAAGAAATGAGATTTGCAAAGAAACTCAATGCTATATCCCTTGGTCAAGGACAGGTAGGTTGATCTACCTATTCATTTATTTATTTCCTATTTACTTCTAAAACTTTTTTAACTCAAGCCTTGTGATTCTTAAGCATTCAATTGAGTGAAAATACGAATCATCGTATTCTTTTATATGATTGAGGGTATTGAGGGAAAACAATTAAAAAATATTAATCAAGTTTGCTACAATCCTGCATTTACATATTGCTTTAGAAAACAAGCTATAAAAATCCATATGTGAAAAGAGGAAATTGTTTGTAAAAAGAGCATTTTCCTTTGCTAACAATATTTTATCTCTTTTATGCTCTGATCTTTAAATTTTTGCCTGAAACAACAATAATTAATTTCTTGGATTTACATTACAATTAAAGATAGTGTACAGTGATTTTCAACTTAAAGTAAGCAATGTTTTGTTTTAATTGGATCACTTTTTTTATATGAATTTTGTTAAAAAGTGTAAAAAATTTAAACATTTTATAGGGCCCAAGAGCTGAAGCTATGATGAGAAGTGCCATGGAGAGAGGTAAATGGGTGTTCTTCCAGAACTGTCATTTAGCACCCAGCTTTATGCCTGCATTAGAGAGAATGATTGAACAGATTGATCCAGATAAGGTAACATCTTCAGTTTCATTTACCTCATGTAATTATGCCCCCGATAGGGAGGCATAATAAATTTGACTTGTCCGTCCGTCCGTCTGTCCGTCCGTCTGTCCGTCCGTCCGTCCGTCATTCCGTCCAAAAACTTTAACATTGGCCATAACTTCCTTATTACTATCAAAGCGGTGTCGGGGGCATTGTCATCTTACAGTGACAGCTCTTGTTATTATTGCAAGGCAGATATGATTTGAAAATGGATCTACCGGTAGTTTCAGATTTAAAGAATTTAAGCTTGTTTTCTTGATCTATTTACATTAAATTCTTTGTTTACTTTAACCATAGGCTTGTATATCTTTTTATGCCCCCGATAGGGAGGCATCATAAATTTGACTTGTCCGTCCGTCCGTCTGTCTGTCCGTCCGTCCGTCCGTCCGTCATTCCGTCCAAAAACTTTAACATTGGCCATAACTTCCTTATTACTTAACATATTCGCATCATACTTTACCACAACATTCCTTGGTACATTACCTTTCTGTAGGCACATACTTTGGTGACCTTGACCCCTGGATGACCTTGACCTTCAACATAGATTGGCCATAATTTAAAATCAAAGCGGTGTCGGGGGCATTGTCATCTTACAGTGACAGCTCTTGTTACTGTTACTTCAATGCAGGATGTATATAATATGTCCTTAGTGTTTTGTATGAGAAAAAAAAATCTAACAAGGTAAGGAGAATTGATAATTGTTGAGGCTCTGCCAAGAAAATTATCAAGGCCCACAACCTAGTTAGATATTTTTTAATACAATACACTAAGTATGTATTATATTTAACTTATAACCTCTATTTGCTTTGTTTTTGTCAATGTTTTTAACACAAATGCAAGTTTCTATATATAACCACATTATGTTATTGTTCTAAAAATATCCATGTGATATCATAAAAAATATTTTATGGGATGTTATCACATGGATATTCATTTAGTGATTATATAATAATCAATCTCACTCAGAAATTAAAAATCTATCATGTAACATGTATTGTATAAGAACTGCAGTCTTATTAAGGTACATTTTAAATTTATTGTTGTATTATAGGTTCATCGAGATTTCCGTCTCTGGTTGACTAGTATGCCCAGTGCTAAGTTCCCCGTATTCATCCTACAAAATGGATCCAAAATGACGGTAGAGCCTCCACGAGGAATCAAGGCCAACTTGATGAAGTCCTACTCCAACTTTAACGATGATTTCTTCAACACTACAGGGGAAAAGGTAGGGACAGAGAAGTTTTTAAATGCTTAAAAAAAATAACTTCCTAATTTTAATAATGATAAAGCCATACTTGAAGAACTGAAGATTGAGGGTTCTGGTTTATGATAAGTATTAGACTGTGTGTGACATTTCCAACAATTTATTTTATGTGTGAGTGATTGACAAGTATTGTGCAGCCCGGATATTTTGTTACTGTAGCAAGCATCAAAAGTATAATGTATTTGTGAACACTGTATTTAGGCATGTAGCTACCTATTTATTGCTTAGTGAAGACTCTGATCAGACTGTGCAGATGCACAGGCTGATCAGAGTCTTCACATTGCGCAAATGTGAAACTGATGAAAATGTCACGGACATGCTCATATGTAACATAAATAAAAAGATCAATTTTGTTAATATTTTTTGGTTACCTTTCACCTAACTATTGTTGCTTTATTTGTCTTGTATCTTCTTTTTTTTATATGTCTAACTACTTATCGTTTTGTTTGCATGATGATTAATTTCCCCGAGAATGTGAGTTTATACATTTCATTAAGATAAAAGTGATGTATGCCATTTATGAAAGGTCTTTTCGAAAATTGTTTGATTTCAATTTTGCTCATGGATCGACAAGTAACCTTCTACCAAAAGGTCTGTAGATTGTTGAAACTCCCCCTAAGTTGAAAAACCAAGAGGTCAGTGCAAAATTACCATAAGTGTCTGTATATCTATTGGCATTCATTGAAGTTTTGCTCTTCCCCCTTGAAATTTATTGTAATGGAAATATTTCTTTTTCGCTTTTTCCTGCAATAATTTGTCTCTCTAATCATATTTATTAAATAATGATAAAACCTGTGTCAACATTTTCAACAATTTTGTGAGTGGGTGACAGACGGACATTTAGCAAATTTGACAGCCATTCAAATTATAAAGAACATTCTCTGATTGTGAGCAGAGACTATGACTCCTTTCTATAGAGCGCATAGTGAAGACTCTGGTCAGGCTGTGCAGATGCACAGGCTGATCAGAGTCTTAACATTGAGCACATACTAAATTGTTGGAAATGTCAGGCACAGGCTCAATTAGCAAATCTTTCATTGAACAGTTACTATAAATGGCTTAATATAGGCAGTGTCCACTTTTTGAATGTAGGACGTTTTGGCTCTTGGCCTGGACGTTTTGGCCCGGACTTTTTGGCCTCGGACGTTTTGGCCCCGGACGTTTTGGCCCTATTATTATATTGGCCTAATTTTCTACCTTCATTCCATGACCCCATGCACCTTTTTTTACAAACTTTCGTTCCCCCAATCCATGGACCTTCCACAAGAAATTTGACTTCAAACGACCTAGTGGTTTCTGAGAAGAATATGTTTGAAAGTTTGGACGGAGGGACGGACGGACAGACAGACCATTGGGTATACTATTAGCTAGGTTCTTAAAATTTAATAAAAATAACAAATATGGAATTGAATTAGATAGCATTTTATTGTTATAAATTTAGCAATACACTACCTTAATGTTTACCTTCATATAAATAGTATTGTAAATATAAAACATAAGAAGCCTCCGTGGCGTAGTGGTTAACCCACTCGCCTTGTAAACCAGGGGTCTTGAGTACATCATTATCAATTAATGTTAGAAATCAGAATATGTAAAGAAAATTTTCCAACCTTATCAGAGCTCCACATAAGGGGGAGTAACTGATGATAATTTTTCTTATTTCTGATCCAAGACATTGGTTGTGGGTACTTGTTAGAATCGCCTCAACGAGGTGATTCTAATGAGTACCCATAACATATGTTTTGAAGGAAAAAGGATCAGAATTATCTCTAATTATCAGCTCTGCTGTATGCAAGCAGATTTTAGCTTTCTCATTTGTGCAGCCAGAGGCCGAAGTCTGATGTAACTTTTCCAGGCTTTGGCCCTACTAACAATGGCTTTCAGGAAATTCCAAGTCCCTACAATTTAGTTACCTGGAAATCAAATTTTGTATATCACAAGCATTTTAACATTTCCTGTTAAATCTCTAATTTTCGTGTATTTTTGATTTTATAATGGAAAGGAAGAAATTGCTTGTGACAAACAATTTCTTCTTTCCCACTATTAGCTTTAATCCCCAATAAACAAATATATATTTATTAATAACCTGATTTAGGCCAAAACGTCCTACTCTGCCCTTTTTTGAGGCCAAAACGTCCTAGGCCAAAACGTCCAGGCCAAAACGTCCGGGCCAAAATGTCCGGGGCCAAAACGTCCGCGCACCCCACTTTTTGCGGTTTTTCAGTCATGATTTATTGGCAATGATTTATTTCGCACATCTTACATATAATGCCAAAATAAAACGCCTTATCTTTATTTCATTTTTTCCTTGTTCAAAACGACAAAAAAGTATATGAAAGGCAATTTACTAGAGTAATGTCAACTTTCTACAAACTTAACAATAGTTTGTTTTCACACCTTTTGTTAGAGTTATGTCTGGTGTACAGGTTCATCACACATTCTGCAAACTTAGAACTAAAGCTTGAAATCAGTTTTTAGACATTTACAAATCAAGGGGTCAGTGCAATACTACTGTTAGTGCCTATTATATATATAATACGTACTTAGTGTTTTGTATGGAAAAAAATATCTAACGAGGTTGGGAGAATTGATCATTGTCGAGGCTCTGCCGAGACAATTACCAATTCTCACAACCGAGTTAGATATTTTTTCATACAATACACTTAGTACATATTATATTTATCTTATAACCTCTTTTTGTCTTGTTTTAGTCGATGTTTCTAACTTAAATGCTAGTTTCTAAAAATAACTGTATGATATTATTGTTCTAAAAATAACTATGTGATATCATAAAAAATATCATACGGGTTGTTATCATACGGATACTTGTATAGTTATAAGATAAAAGATTATAGGCACTTACAATAGTATTGTGCTGCTCCATCGAAATGTATACGTAGTCAGAAGATTTTCTTATTCCAATTTGAATAAGTATTGTCTGCATATCTTTGACATGAAGTTAATTAACATTGACTGAAATGTATATCGTGAAAGATTACATTTATATCATAATAAAGGAATTTCTCATTTGATAATGACAAATATTGGGGATGGATAAATTTTGGCACATCTTAGCTAGACGGCCAATAAAGCCAAAATAAAATTACCGTGTTTACAGTACCTTCTTTAAGTACTGTGTTATTGAAAACTAAATTTTAAGAAATAATTGATTCTTTTAAGAAAAAAATGGAGAGGGTAAGTTCAGAGACAATACGTCAGAACATTTAGATGACAGATATATATCCCAGTTATATAGATTTTATTTTAGACAGAGGGGATGGTAGTTCTCCGTATAGATGACTTTTTATGCCCCTGAATCAATAGATCGGGGGCATATTCTTTTAGTCCTGTCTGTTTGTCCGTAACTCTTCCCCCCCCCCCCCCCCCAAAATAACATTGACCATAACCAGAGCTACTGATAGAGGGGGTATTTCAGCAGTGTTTATTTTATTATTTCATAACTGGGGGATTTCTGCACAAAATTAAAGCAATTTAGAAATAACTGGTATTACATACTCTTTGTTCATAGTCAAAAATCCCCCCAAAATCTAGAAAATATGGGGGATTTGGAAAAAGTGAGGCAATCCCCCTGCCTAGAATAAACACTGTTTTAGATTTCAAGTTTAAATATTTTGCCAGTCCTTGCACAAACCCTATCTTGTGGGTACTCTTTGGAATTGTCTCGATTAGACAATTCAAATGAGTACTCACATCATAAGGTTTAATTGAGTGGTAACGATTTTAGACTGGAGCTATCACCTCTTATCTGTACCCCTGCATAACTTTTGAATTATAAGTGATCAAACCTCCATATTTCACATGAGGACTGCTTGTGACAAGACCTTTCTGTTGGTACCACTTTCAAGGTCATGTGTAAAGGTCATTCTTCAAGGACAAATATGTTGAAAATTTCTGAAAAAATGGCAGTGACAGGGGCATTGCTGTTTAATAAAAAATCATCTATTCCTTCCTTAGAAATTGGATTAGGATCATTCTTAGTGCATAACTACAGGACAAGACTAATCTTGTAGAAGTTATATGAAATTGCAGAAGTATGATTAATGTTGCGATAGAATTGAACATTCCTTTGATATTGATTAGAAACCATTGTTGGATAATAAGAAGTTTCTTGTCACAACAATTTCTTTATTTCCAACAATTTTTCCCAGACACTATCAATTTAGTGTGTCATTACACTGGAAAGTATTGTTGTTTGTTTAGACAAACCTTTCCATTCCTGACGTGGCACTCATCCTTTCAAACTATTTGTCCTCCACCAATGAGTTGATAATCATAGACCTATATGGGATAGCAGCTGGAGGCTGGGAAAGGATGTAATGGTAGTACTGGTGTGAGAAATACCAGGAATCCATTGTTTGGAGCTTCAGCCACCGCAATTGGAGCAGCTAAGAATATTGGTTATCTTACAAAATGTTAATGCCTTAAGACAAAAATCACATATATGAAAACAATTTCTTCATTGAGTTAAACATATTTTAAGCCTCATTTAGCTTTCTCTTGTAGAGTAATTCTTCCCAATCTGCTAGTTACTCTTTAGAACCATATAGACTTTATTAAATTCTGCCCTTAACACCAAATTTGAACATCTGGAAGTATAAATCAAGTTTGGGGAAAAGATATTATTTACAGGTCCAGCAGGTTGTGTATTTCCATAACAAATCACACAGAATAATTGTCATACTTTCAAAATCTTTCAAAAAAAACTCTTTTTAATAATAACCTGCCTTCATTTCACAATGAATATATTGTACAGAATAAAGCTCAAAATTCAATCCTGGCTTTTTAGCTCCACTGGCTGAGAGCCACTGGGGCTATTGTCATGGCATTGTGTCCATTGTGTGTCCGTCCGTCCATATGTGCATCCAGTCATAAACTTTTTCTTTAAAAATCTTCTTCTCAGAAACTACTGGATGAATTTCAACCAAACTTCACAGGAATGATCCTTAGGTGACCCCCTTTCAAAATTGTTAAAGAATTTTTGATCCAATGAAAAACATGGATTAAATGGGGGTGGCTAATTTCCAAATATGGTAAAAAGTGAGTTTTCTCAGATTTTAGTTGATGGATACTTATTAACTTTTACATGAATGATCCTTGGTGACCCTTTATCAGTCAACCAAAAATTATTGTGATCAGATGAAAAATATGTATTTTATGGGCGGAGGTCATTTCTGTAATTGGAATACAGTGGAAACTTTGAAAATCATTTTCTCAGACTGTAGTAAATGGATATCAACCAAATTTTACTGGAATAATCCTTGAGTGACCCTTTATCAGTCAACCAAAAAATATTGTGATCAGATGAAAATATATGTATTTTATGGACAGAGGTCATTTTTCTATATGTAATATTGTTGAAACTTTGAAAATCCTTTTCTCAAAATGTAATAAATGGATATCAACCAAATTTCACTGGAATGATCCTTGAGTGACCCTACATCAGTCTACCAAAAATTATTGTCATTTGATGAAAAGTATGTATTTTATGGGCATGGGTTATTTCTCTATATGTTATATAGTGGAAACTTTGAAAAAAATCATTTTCTCACAATGTAATTGATGGATATCAACCAAATTTCACTGGAGTGATCCTTGGGTGACCCTACATCAGTCTACCAAAAATTATTGTGATCGGGTGAAAAATATGTATTTTATGGGCAGAGGTCATTTCTCTATATGTTATATAGTGGAAACTTAGAAAAAAATCATTTTCTCAGAATGTAATTAATGGATATCAATCAAACTTCATTGGTATGATCCTTTGGTGACCCATTATCATGCAGCCAAAAATTATTGTCATTTGATGAAAATATGTCTCTTTATGGGCAGAGGTCATTTCTCTATATGTTATATAGTGGAAACTTTGAAAATCATTTCAACATCAGTAGAACCCAAAATATCTAAAAATCAAGTCAAAACTTAGATTTACTATTACAAGAATTTCAAGCCTGGGAGCGACTCAAGCCATTCATGGCTTTCTAGTTTTGACAGTCAAATAAAAAGATGATTTATTTTGTGATAGATTTGCAGAAATAGAATCTGACTTTCAAAAACCATACCCAATGCTTCGGTCCAATGTTATTTGAGTTTTATTTATATGTTTGAAGAAGAAAATGTTTATATAATTGTAGTATGGTCGCCCCTTTACTATGGTATGTACTACATAAATCACATGTGCATGGAAATATGGATTCGGTGTACACATTTGATATGATAATGCATGGTTTTCAAATCCTTTTGAAATATCATTAGGTCTGTTTATGGTCAGTCTTGAAAAATATACACAAATGAAATCAAAAGGGCAAGTATTGTTCCCTTCATATTCAATCAATGATATGAATCAAGGAAAAATGTAGCAATTAAGTTCTTAATTATATAATTATAATGGTTTAAAAATAAAATGCGGAAAAAATAGTAAACACATTACTTTATAGACATAATTTCAACTGTTTTAATGTGTTTTTCCCCCTTCCCCCTTTTAGCCCTCATCATGCTGAATAAAAATACTAAAAGATTGCATTGAATCTGTCAATCAAAGTGGTGAAAGCACTGAATGTACCTTATTGTCAATCTGTATTTATCTAAAAAAAAAAAATAGGTTTTTTTTGTTGTTTTTTTTCTAAAAAGGAAAATCATGTGGTACTAAGACTACATTTTGATTGCTCAGCATGATACAGTTGTAACTGCCTATATGTTTACAGACATTTTCAACTGTATTGCACTGAGCCATGGATTTACGTGCAAGTTGATCTTTGTCTTTACCTTCTGCCAAAGCAGGAATATTCTGTGTTTAGCATGACAAAGGTAAAGCATGTTTTGAATGGATGTTTGCATGTTTTCAAAGATTGAGGTTATAGAAATAGAAAAGATTTGTTTTGGCTTTTTCATACATAATCAACCAATGGCACTACTTGAGATTGGTCTATTATTAGAACAAGGAATGCCAGGTGTTTATTTTGAAAAAATATCCTACCTCCCCCCCCCCTTTTCATTTTTTTCTGGTAGTTTCTTTTTATGTAGAATATTATTAGCTTAGACTAGAACATTAATTTAAGGGTAAGCACCAAATTTAAGCAAGTGGCTATCAGTATATATATGTGTGACCTGTCACACAATAAGTGACCATCTGGGAACTCGGTAAAATAAATATTTGATCAATCAATTAATCATTATACAGGTCAACCAGAGTTCATATTTCAAAAATTCTAACACAGGGAGTTAGATTGATTATTCTAGATTCAGAAAATTAGTAAATGCGAAATGTTTTGACCTGAGTCAGTCTGCGCAGTCTGACTAGGGTCAACACTTTACACACTACCCAGATGACCCCTTTTTGCATGACAGGTTTCATATGTGACCCGTCTTGCAATAAAGGACCATCTTGGTACTCCACTAAATGAATATTTGAAAAAGAGGTTGGTTCAGGTAATGGTTAACCAAAGGTTGCATTTCAAAAGTTTCTATATGGAAAGGTACAATTATCATTTTAGATTCATTAAAATCAGCTTAGAACAAAATGTTACGACCCAAGTCAGATTGCACTGTTCGCGCAGTCTGGCTAGGGTTGACACTTTATGCACCATCCAGAAAGTTCCTATTTGCCTGATAGGTCACATATATATGTGTATATAGGCACTTACATATGAGCCTGTGCTTGACATTTCCAACAAATTCAAATGTATCTGCATCTGCACAGTCTGACCAGTGTTCCCTTTACGGGTTTTACATAGGTAAGGGCTTATAGACAAGTGTCTTTAGACAGTCTTCCAATCAAGCTATGTAGCTGTTTAGGATGCTATAACAATGGTCCTTTGTCTAAAGATCAAATGGTTGGAAATGTCACACACAGGCTCATATATTTTTTAACTAACCAAATGACATATGTAATCTAGGGGCATCCTGGTGAAGGTGACCCAGGGTTTGATGTAAGTTGAAACAGTTTTTATCAAAGGGGCTGATTTACTGCTGAGATTTGTTGATTTCATAAAGGTATGAAACAAAAAATGTCATCTCACTGTATGGATATTCAAAGCAGATTCATACATGATTATGATTACATTTTAGTTTCATGCCTCAATGAAATCAACAAATAGATGTACTCTCTTTACATTAAAAAAGCAAAAATGTAAAGATTGAAACTGATCTTATGGCTGGAAGCTTATAAAACAGCTGTGTACCTCAGTTTGATTTCATTGTGGAATTAAACCAATGTTTTATCCAATCTGCATGCATGAATCTTGATAGATTCAGCTGAAATCAAATGGTTCAAATAATCATTGTAAATTTCTGGATTACATGTATTTTTGAAGTATATAAGCAAGATAAAATAAATGTTGTTGATGTACTTGTTGTTTTTTCAATACAGTAATTCAGCCTATAGAATTTATCTTTGTTGGAATAATATTATAGAGAATTTTCATTGTTCACTTTAATAATTATGTTTGTTTTCTTTGATATGATTCTTTTTTGATATTTCTTGCTATTATATTTTGATTTGTTTTGTTTGTTTGAAATCTTGACATCATTAATTGAGTAGGATGTTTAAATTCTTAATTTTAAGTAAATTCTTTATTAGCTTGAGTACAAGAAAAAATAAATACTCTCATGTTTTAAAACTTTTCGTAGCTGTGTACTTGCCAACCAATGATAGTTGAAAGGCCCAGATTCTTTTATTTTATGCGGACTTAGTGTGTCTTTTCCAAAAAACAAAAAGCAATAATCATGAAATTCCTCAGACTAAAAGTCATAGCTTCAAAGTTCAGAGCTGTATTTCCTGGCTTTGTTGATGTTTGCAGTGCTAAATGAAGGGTTTAAAAATAAAATGTCGACAGCTCAATCAATATTGCTCAGGATGGTAAGCCTAGGATGGTAAGTTTGAATCCCAGCTGGGCCAACTTTCATCCAATCAAGAGATGAAGAGAGTATTTTGTTGATTTCATTGAGGTATGAAACTAAAAAACCTAATCAGACTGCAAAGTGGATTCATACTTGAGTGTGATAAGGTTTTTTAGTTTCATACTACCATGAAATCTACAAATGCTTTCTTCATAGCTTTTAATTTTGTTTCATGAAGCAAAAATGTAAATTTTTCTCAAAATGGGACAGATTTCTTTTGGGACTACTTTGTGCAGAAGCTTACAAAATAGCTGCATATTTAAAATTAATTTCAATGGGGAATGAAAACTAATTTTTTCAGCCAATAAGAATGCACAAAAATTTTATGGAATCAACCAAAATCAAATTATTATTTGATGAAAGTCAGTGTGACAAGTGTCTTTTGTCTCTCACCAATGGATGAACGATAAGTAGTAGGCCTCAATGGGATAGGCAGTTGATCCTCTGTTGATGTTATGAAAGTACCTGTATGTGAAACAACAGGAAGTCATGGATATTTGCACCAGCCGCTTGATATAGCTGCAATAATGTTGAAAGTGGTGTTAAACCCCACACAATCAATCAATATTATTTATTTCTTACAATTTATGATATAATCATTTTTATCTCTAAATAGATGGATCAGTGCAAAACTATTGTAAGTGCCTATATAATTATAGACATTTACAATAATTTTGTACTGAATCCTATAAATGAAAGATATAGATATTTCTGAGTCCCAAACAATATAACAGTTGCAAATTTTTATATACAGGTCCATGAGTTCAAACACTTGCTACTGGCCCTTGCCTTGTTCCATGGTGTTGTTCTGGAGAGAAGAAAGTTTGGAGCCCTCGGATTCAACATCCCGTATGAGTTTACTGACGGTGACTTCAGAATCTGTGTCAGCCAATTAAAGATGTTCCTCACGGAATATAACCAGATTCCATTTAAGGTAAAATGTGTTTGCTTATCAATCTCTTCATTTCTTTTACAGAAACAGCTAAAAGTGACTTTAATACTACATGTACATTCTGTTGGTCTGTCAGTCTATCTTTGTTTGATTGATTTACAGATCCTTAGATTTTGAGCTTACTTTGGGTGAATCCATCAGCAGTAATGAGTTTCTATCAGATCAGATTCAAGATTTGTTCCGAATCATTGATATTAGAAAAATACCTGTAGTATATTGAAGTTTCTTTGAAATTTTCTTTAGTGACCAAAATTTTCAGATTTTTTTGTCAAAACCCTCAACTAAACCTACCGGTATGCAATTAGGACTCGGCAAGTAACATGAAAAAAATATTACTGTTTTAGAGTTCATAGCTATCTTGAGAGTGTGGGAATACAAGCTGAATACAAGCTGTTCTGGATCTTTTCTTGGAACATTTGAGATGTATATTGAAGCTTTGTTAATTGGTGTGATCGTGTATTCTGTTTTGAGATTATATTAGTATGACATACAAATCTGACATTTGCTATAGATCTATAAGTTTAAGTGAGGGATCAAAGGTCAATTTTGTCTATACCTGTATAGACAAAATTGACCTTTGGTCACTCACTTTAAACAATTGTCTGCAACAAATAAAATCTAATCAAAAGATAATATCCTACATTAAATATTGGCCTTCACAGATAATTTCACCCTGTATGTATTATTATATTACAGGTGTTACTTTACACAGCTGGCCACATTAATTACGGAGGTCGGGTCACAGATGATTGGGACAGACGCTGTATGATGAACGTCCTACAGGGCTTCTACTGCAAGGAGTCCCTGATTGAGGACTACAAATACTCGGAATCAGGAACTTATTACCAGATTTCAACCACCATGGACCATAATGTAATTACGTGATACAATAAAATGATACTCGTCTTCTACTTCCATTGACAAGTTACTGGCACCTAAAAATAGCTTGAAATTATTGATATTTGAAATTCAATAGATATAATACAATAGTCACTATTAAGTTTATATCATTTTATTCTGGTTTAATTGTGATCAAATCATAAGCTTATAGATTTTCTCTCAAACACTCAATCCAGATATGTTCACTTACTCAAGAGAGATGCATTGGGTATACACCAATTGCTACCATATTCTACAGAAATTTCCAGTTATTTTCATGAAAGTAATGTCATCAATGGGTCCTATATAGTATCACAATTATCTTATTGGTTCTTGGAGGATTCTTTTCCTCTGTTTGTTTTTCCTTTGTTAGCTAGCTTCTTTTAGCTTTATTTTCTTTCTTTATTTAGTGAAGAATAATATTATCAGGAAAGTAAAAGTCAAAAATAGCATTTCTAACAACACTTATTTAAAGCTTGTTTACATATTTGTCATTTTAGCCCCAAAGGTTTATATTTTTGTTTAAAACATGTTTGACTACATCATAAGTTTGTTCAGACTTTAAGTGCCACATTAATGAATTTGTTGTCTAAGAGAATATGTACTATATCATACCAAGGACTACAAGATCTTGATATACCGTACATATAGTATTTAATTTAAATTATCTCAAATCAGAGCTTAATTCCTTAACTTTAACAATTTTTCAAATTAAAAGGCACAATTGATTTCAATATTGGTTCAATTAAGTTCAGGGTTATAATGAGAAGACATCAGAAACTTTTAAGGATAGAGTTACTTATATAGTTTAACCGTTGTCATGCTGAACCCAGAATAATCCTGCTTTGGCAGGAGATAAAGACTTAGACTAAGTCTTTACCACCTGATTGTCCTTTTTAAATCAGAAAAGATGAAACATTCTTATTTCAAAACAAATTCTGACATATAGTTAGTGCATCTTCTATAATCACCTCAATTTTGAAGAAAATTTTGCCAAGATTTTTGTTCGCATGACGATGGTTTACTCCCACATTTTATACTAGGTGTAGATCCAATTTCTTGCTTACTCTATTGTTTAGTTTACTAACAATTATTTAGACACGTTCTTTATTTCACTCAGCAGTAAACCCTCGTAGATTTCTTGACAGATGTAGACATAGTTCTATCTCTACTTCTCCTTTGTTTTGATTTCACAGTAGAAACATTCTTAGTCATATATTCTTATTGCCTTACTATAGTATCTATCTTCATGATGTATTTCTATACTCACTTTATTACAAGTAGTTAATGTATAACTTGATGAAATTAATTGTTTGGGACTCCAGTCCCTGCGATATGCCTGAAAAATTGTTGAAAGCGGCATAAAAACCAATCAAACAAAAAAACCCATATTTTTGACAATAAAATCCCTTTGAAGTTTGAGAGCCCAACATGTTATGGATGGTGGACATTATCATTTTCTTTCTTTATCGCACGAAATTTATATATAGCTTTCCCAATTTTTTTTGCATGAGCTTTTATATGCATAATTAGGAACATAAAGTGCTACTTTCACTATTCCTTATATATGATCTCAACACACCATATATAAATATTATGAGAGCCCATGTGTGACATTGCCAACAATTTTGTGTGTGTGATGAAGATACATTGTGAAATACATTAGAAATAGAATATCAATTGACTGCCTTATAAGGGGTTAACACCTTTCTACACAGTGAATAGCGAAAACCCTGGTCAGACTGTCACAGTCTGACCAGAGGCTTTGCCTTTCGGGCTCATGAAATTATTGGAAATGTCACACACAGGCTCATATTGTAAATCTGTGTAATAGAAGCTTAGGAGAACTAAGAAATGCATGTCTGACTGTCTGCCTTGAAATCTACAGATTGTCCTGGATTTATTGCTGTTTGATGTACAGAAATTGTGTTGTTTTTTGAGTTTTGTTCGATGCTAACTGTTGATTCTACTTTGTAACCCTTATCCTGCTGATCAAGTTTTTCTATCTCAAACAAATTGCCTATTTTTAGGAACATTTCAACAGTGGTGACTTATATTTACCAAACAATGATTAATTGTTGGAGTAGGTTATGATCAGACTGCAAGCCTGTGCATGCTGAATTAAGTCTACATAGTCTGCAAAAGCTTTGTATACAGAAGGGGGCTGATCAGCATGATAAAGAGCAATATAAAAACAATTCATATTACAGACTTTAGTATGCCCCCCTGCGAAGAAGAGGGGGTATATTGCTTTGCACTTGTCGGTCAGTCCGTTTGAGGCTGGGTCCATAGACCCTTTTAAGTCAGGAGTATATCTCAAAAAGTATGCAAGCTAGAATCATGATACTTCACAGGTGGATAAGTCTCATTGAGGGGAAGTACAATGCAGTAGGACTGTAACTCTTCTCATCATATTTTTAAGGTTATTACCTTTTGTTAATTGACAAAGAAAATTCCTCTTATTGGGGAGATAATTGTTTTACAAACACCCTGTATTCTGAATGATGAAAGATACAATACTTTTATTAACTTCTGAAAAAAAAAAACAGAAATAAATGATTTAAGATGAGGTCAATGTTTATTTTTTGAAATTCTAAGAAATACCATTTGATAAAACCATTTTGTTGTATAGTTCAAACTGGAAAGATAAAACCACTGTAAGAACATTTAAATCTATCTACATAAACAAGCTACATTAAGGTATAATTAATTACAAAATTTTATATTAGTGTAGATTCTATTTTGAAACTTTGATAACCTTGTTACTGATAAGGCAGATTCTGGTTTTATATTATTCTTCTTTTTTTAAAGGAAATTTCTTGAATTTTATGCATTCTTATCTACATCATCAATATATTTAATATAAAATCAAAATTCTTTAGTCTTGGCCTATAAATAGCTTTTTACATCGAAATCAGTAAATATTTGGACTTTAATAACTTAAATCTATGTTGTTTTTGCTAGAAATAAATCACTTGGTAGGACTAGTATACATAGTTTCAGATATATTTAACTATAATTACCGATCGCCCTAATTTTTCAGTCAATGGTCGACAGCTATTTCATTTGAAATTCAAAAAATATATCGCATAACCTGACAATCTATTCGAATAAGTGTGCTACATGACTTGATGTCATTATGGGCGGAGACTGAAAAACAAACCAGACAGTGACGTCATATCTTGTCTAGAGAACGGTCTCGAACGACCCTTCACTTGAAATGGAGCATACGAAAACGCTTATTGATTAATTATTTCTGTGGGTTTTCAACAACTCTTTCATTCAAATGATTAACAAAACGGAGCTTTTTTTAAATTGAATACACATGTACATGTCAACCTATAGAGAGGGGAATAAACTGATATACTGATTCCGAATTTAAAATTTACTCAAATCGAACCTTCCTGTAACACCTTTTTAAGTTGACATAAAAATGACGACAGAGTTGAAATAATATAGAATCTTACTCCTTGTCTTAATATGAATACTTTTAATTTATCTATTCTTCATTGCACCCTACCCTTCTATATGCTTTGTTAAGCATATTCATTCATGTCGGGTTACGCGAAAATTTGCCATACATTCGTAACATGAAAAATTCCTTGTAAGTAAAAAACTCAACAGATACCATGTATTTAGGTTTAGTGATGTTAAAGGGTACCTACAAGCTAAAAAATTGGGGCAGAACGATAAACTTGGATATTCGTCTTATTCTAAGTATTCAAAAATAGCTTGAATTACTTTGAAGCATTTTAGACCCGGGGATTTTAGACTAGTCTTGAAAATATACGCGACCCATTTAAAGGTAACGTTTCATTTGGGTATCAAAACTTACTCCGCGTTCAAAACGAAAACCTTCGCGAAAAGTTGCTCCGCTTTAAACATGTACTTATCAGCAAAGCAGGGTTCAAATCATCGTCGCTCACAAACGTTTAGGCAACCTGAAAAAGGGGCTAAAAACAGCGGCTTCCGATGTGTCATTTTTAATTGACCGATAAACTGCTTGCTGCAAGCTTTATTGAAAATGAATATCACGCGGTACGTTACTCGTATTTTCTCACAAATAAAATCCTCACAAATGGGCATTGCAGCCGCGAATAGCTTGCTAAATAAAATATAAAATACATATTTATAGTTGCAACCACAATTTATTCATTGCCAAACGCGACTAAAGGGTAATCATTCCATCGAAACCGTCTCGCCAAATGACGAAATATAAATGAAAGCTGAATGAAAGGATATTGATTGAATTCGCCCCTCCCCTTTTTGTTTGCTGCGATTTGATTGAATAATGTATGACGCAACAAAATTGACTGACATCATTGATTGACGTAAAACTCACTGGAGCTAGAGTTATTGGGTGAAAATTAAGCCGATCGGTAAAACAGTTATAGTTCATATTCTGACAATTTACGCGTATAACCTTGCGCTCCGCTTAGGTTATATCGCGTAAATTGTCAGAAATGAACTATAACTATTACATATATGTTCTTGCCAATTTAGGGATATACTCAATATATCAAAAGTTTGCCTATCAATGATACCCCAGAAATATTTGGGCTCCATGAGAACGCCAATATTACCTTCGCCCAAAATGAGACCCTGAATCAGCTGGGAGCTTTGCTGAAGTTACAACCAAAAACAGCTGCAGGTGGTGGAAAATCTAGAGAAGAGGTAAGCACTAGAATATTTTGTGAAAAAAGTTTTATCAGCCCAGCTATCTTGGGACATAAAGTTGAGTTAATGTCATCACCCTATTTCTTCAGTGTAGGTGTAATTGTAGGTGTGAGCACTGGGGTGTTCCAAACTTTAATTTTTAGCTCACCTGAGCACATGGTGCTCAAGGTGAACTTTTGTGATCATTGAATGTCCATTGTGCAGTGAGCGTCATGTGTCATCCGTCGTCATGCGTCAACAATTTAAGTGTTTACACTCTAGAGGCCACAAATATGATCCACTCTTCATGAAACTTGGTCAGAATGTTGGTCAGGTCACAAGAATGAACCCTATTGAAAATGGAAAGGATCCAGGCCATATCACAGGAAAAAGGGCCTAAATGACAATTTTCTTGTTAACACTCTAGAGGCCACAAATATGGCCCAATATTCACGAAACTTGGTCAGAATGTTGGCCAGGTCACAAGAATGAACCCTATTGAAAATGGAAAGGATCCATGCCAGATCACAGGAAAAGGGGCCTTAAAGACAATTTTCTTGTTTACACTCTAGAGGCCACAAATATGGCCCAATTTTCATGAAACTTGGTCAGAATGTTGGCCCGGTCACAAAGATGAATCCTTTTAAAAATTGGAATGATCCATGCCATATCACAGGAAAAGGGGCCTTAAAGACACTTTTCTTGTTTACACTCTAGAGGCCACAAATATGGCCCAATTTTCATGAAACTTGGTCAGAATGTTGGCCAGGTCACAAAGATGAATCCTTTTAAAAATTGGAATGATCCATGCCATATCACGGGAAAAGGGGCCTAAATGACAATTTTCTTGTTAATACTCTAGAGGGTACAAATGTGGTTCAATCTTAATGAAACTTTGTCAGAGTGTTTACCAAGTCACAAGGATGAACCCTATTGAAAATGGGAAGGATTCAAGCCATATCAAGGGAAAATGGGCCTTAATGACAATTTTCTTGTTTATGCTCTAGAAGTCACAAATACGACCAAATCTTCATGAAACTTTGTCAGATTGTTGGTCAAGTCACAAGGATGAACCCTATTGAAAATGGGAAGGATCAATGCCATATCACAGGAAAAGGGGGACATAATGACAATTTTATTGTTTACACTCTAGAGGCCACATATATGGCCAAATCTTCATGAAACTTGGTCAGAATGTTGGTCCGGTCTCAAGGATGAACCATATCAAAAATGGGAAAGATCCATGCCAGATCACAGGAGAAGGAGTCCTAATGATTATTTTCTTGTTATAACTCTAAAACTTCATGAAACAAATGATTTTTGTGTAGAAATTATCTCCTTTATAACATCTGCCTATTTAATTGGTGTGATCTCCCAGGGGGTCACAGAGATTCAGGTGAGCGATCTAGGACCATCTTGGTCCTCTTGTCTTAATATCAGGGCCCGAGGTTATAAAACTTTTCTCAGACTCAACTGAGAATTTTTTTAAATTTAGATAAATGTATGAAAATAAAAGATAATATTAATAAGTTGTTATTTATAACAACGTATTAATTTTATCTTTTATGTTAATACACTAGAATGAGTACTAAAACAGAATTACGGCTTTAATCTCAAATTGAAATTTGAGAAAATTTTGAATTGAGAATGAGAAAAGTTTTATAACCCCAGGCCCTGAATTATTATTGATGATAATTTCTTGAAACTTTCAAAGTGTATTCTCCGTCAGACACAAAACTAACTCATACTATCAAGGGAGGTAGCTGTAAATTAATAATTGTAAGAATCATGCCTCCTTTTTGTCTTAGAATTATTCACTTCAAGACTCTGTAGCCCAGCTTGGCAGTCATTTGCCCTCCTCTTGTTTTATTGTTGGTTTAAAGCACCACTGGATAAAGGTCACTGTTGCTATTGTCATGGCACTGTGTCCGTCCACGTGTCAGTGTGTCTGTGCATATTGTCGTAAACTTTTCCTTTAATGATCTTCCTCTCAGGAACTACTAAATGAATGATCCTTGGATGAATCTTTATTAGTCTATAAAAAAATTATCATGATCAGATGAGATATATGTATTTTATGGGCGGAGGTCATTTCTCTTTGTTATATAGTGAAAACTTTGAAAATCATTTTCTCAGAATATGATTAATGGATGTTTATGAACATGGATTTAAAGCGTGCAAGTTAGACTTTTCGTTGTTCAATTGTGTTTCTCTGTAAACTTGGTCGATTCTCGACAAACTCGATCAATCCATATTGTTAAACAATAAAGATCATCTTAGCTTTGCAATGATTTTAGGCTACAGTTACAAGATTTTGTACGATTAATGGACTTACAGGTGCAAATTTACAAATGTTTCAGACTAATGCATATGCCTGGTGTCAAAACAGTTTGACAACAGGCTAGGCCAATTTAAAAATTAAGTTGCCTTTCATCAGTCAATCAAATCAATTATTGCTGTGCCCAGGCATTATTTCCCAAACCGTCAATAAAAAGAACTTCTTACCTGGCTTCATGTCATAACCCAATCATACATGAATGGTCCCAACAACAAATTTCAATTTGGAATTCGCCATAAAACCAGCATACCAACTATCGTAGTGGAAACCTTTGCTGTGGCAGCCAAAAATCCCCCCCCCCCCCCAAAAAAAGAAAAGAAAAATTTGGGAGACAAGGCAGACCCTGCGTTTTAATGGAGTAAGCGCTCTAATGGATTTTGTTTTAATGGAGTTGCAGTGTATAGATATATATATATATATATATAGATGAAAACTTTGGGAATTATTTTCTCTAAATATCACTAATGGAAATCAACCAAATTTCACTCGAAAGTTCCTTTGGTGACCCATTATCAGGCCACACAAAATTACTGTGATTGGATTTAAAATATGTATTTTTGGGCGGGGTCAATTTTCTACATATTATTCATCAATCTTGAATTTTTCTTTGCAGAAATATTTCGGCATGTGACCATTAAAAACATGTATTTACTTGAAATTAAAATTAATCAATTAATTAATTTATTCACTGAATTACTCATCATATCAGCTGTATCAGGCCTGTGGAGCAAATCAGCTGCTCTAGTTCTTGGAAGTTCTCTAATTTTCAAATTAGTTGTTAACAAACAGAGCAATTCAATACACTTTTAGCCAAAGATGTATCCATATAATCAGTTTTGCACTGACAACTCAATATTCTAAACAGTTATTTTGTCGGCTTTATAAAGAGGACAGTGCAAAACTATTGTAAGTGCCTATACATTTATGGGCACTTACAACAGTTTTGTGCCAATGCCTCTATATTTTTCAAAAGACAGTTAAATGCTGTATAAATGGCATGTTTATGTTTCACCAGGTTATGGAAGAAACAGCCAAGAGAATTCTGAGTCAGGTCCCTAAACCAATGGACTTAGACATGGTGATGAAGAAATACCCAGTGTTGTATGAACAGAGCATGAACACCGTCTTGGTGCAAGAGGTCATTAGGTAGGTATATTTAACACTATGTCAAGGGGTTAGTGCAAAATTTTTTGTAAGAATCCATTTCATCTATAAATCATTTAAAAAAATCAAGCTATGACTCTTTTGCAAGGTCCAAGCCTTCTCTTAATGTTGTGAATTATAAAAGTCATTAAAATGGAGAAATTCAATAAATTAAATGTGAAATACCATATTTTCGCTGATTAAAACTCTTGGTTGCTATACTGGGAAGGGAAGCTTTTATTTTGGGGAAAATGGTCTAATAGATTTATTTCCTTATTAGAATTCTACTATTTTTTTTTTATTCTCAAATTTTTTGTTACACCAACTTCAGAATATAAAGGTAGTGGAAACGTAATAGTCCTGAAACATTTTGGAAGTAATGAACCCTAATAGTGTTAACTGAGGTTTCCCAATAATTTCATTAGGACCTCTGTCAACATCTTCAAAGTTATGAGTTCCAAAATGATGTAGAACTATTACAGTTCTACTACTTTAAGGTAATTCAATCCAACAGGAGGGTTCCCTAAATAGGAAAAGCATTGCATATGATGTTAAATCTTGCTGTTAATTACACAATGCTGATTTTGCAGGTACAATCGCTTGTTGAGTGTGCTTCACAAGAGTTTGAATGATATACTGAAAGCCCTGAAAGGTCTGGTGGTCATGTCACAGGAGCTGGAGGACATGTCTGTCAGTCTATTCAATAATGCTGTACCAACCATGTGGGCAAAAAAGGTAGGCAAAAATATTGATACATTGCTCCTGAGTTGATTTTTTTAGCCAGATTAACTTTATTTCTGAGAGTAAACACTTGATAAAAGTCATTGATGTGTAAATTACGTATTTCTTGCCAAAAACTTTTTAAGTTCTTAGAAAACATATCAGAGGTTAGTGCAAAACAATTGTAAGTTCCTATAAAATTTCTAGGCACTTACAATGGTTTTTTGCAGTTTTCTTTATAGTGTTGTTGTGCTGGAGTGTGAAAAGACAGGAGGACCATGGGTAGTTGCACCACCTCTTCAATATAACTGCAATAATGTTGAAGGTGAGGTGAAACCCCATACAAGCAAAAGCAAAATCACATGACAGGAAACCATTTCCAGACGCTTTTTAACTGCATAATTGATGATTCAAAATTCTTCATAGGATTGTCATATCCCATTTTTCAAAAGGACAATTCTTTTGACTATCAATTAGCAGCAGGTATACTTTTTTCAGACTTAAGTTCCAAGAATGAAGGGATATTTAGTCTAAGCCCATTTACTAGAAGAATAGAAATGGTCATTTTCCATTGGTGTTTCTAGGGTTTTAAAATCAATACCACAAAATTTATGACAACCAGTTAATATATAGGCATTGTGGAAAACACTTAATCAAACTGGCTTCCATCCACTCCTTTTTGCATGAACTGGAGGACAGAGCAAGGGATTATTTAATGATTTTGATATTGATGCATTGTCAATGTGATGATGAATAATCATAATATCATAACTACAGCTTTTTTAAGCTGTAGTTACGATGTTATGATCATTCATCATCACTATTTTTTGACAGAGGATTTTTTTTTGTTTACTCACTTGCATAATGAGGGTAATAGTAGTTACGCCCTTATTTTAGTGAGCAACAACAACTATAGTCAACTTACTTTGTTCTATTTATAGGCATACCCATCCTTGAAACCCCTGGCCTCCTGGGTGCTAGATCTGGTATCCAGAGTTGACTTTATACAGAACTGGATTGATAAGGGACTCCCATCCGTAAGAAAATCCTTATTACTTGTTATGATTATATCATTATATCAATCTCATGTAAATTCTTACCAAAAAACAAAGCAATATAGCATGAAGCTCTACTGACTCAGACAACAAACTATTATGCCAGCTCAGTATAAAAACAACTTGTAGATAACAATTTTAATTAACAGTTATTTGAAGAATGGTTAGGATATACGGAATTGTTGAAATAGAGAGAATAGCTTAGCAATTTCTTTTTCTCTTACTATGTTTTTCTCGATACATGTGTAAAGGTGCCAGGGACCTGTGGGCATGTCTTTTAGTACAACATGCAGGTCCCAGTCTTGAATGGTGCTACCAAGTAAGTACATGCATTTGAAAGAACTTTACAAAAGTTTATACACCTGAAAGATTATCAAGCACTTCCTGCTGAATTTGAATTTAGTTTCGAACAAATTTTCAATTTTTGGAACACTTCAGAAAATCTGGCCTAAGTTTTCCCGACAATGATTAAGTAGAAAGAAGGCACTGTAGGCTGAGATCAGATTGCACATTTGTGCAAGCTGATCTTAGTCTAAAATATATGCCAAATTCATGTATAAAGGAGGAATATGTTTTTAACAGCATGGGAAGGTTTCAAGCAGTGTAAAAGTCGGACCCTACTTCATGGGAGTCTCAGGTTTGATCTCAGGCAGTAACCAATATCCTTTCTGACACTCCTCTCCCACCAAAAGATAATTTAAAAGAGGGAAAGCAGATTGAGTCTAGCAAAGGATGTAATGGTAGTACTGGTGCAATATTGCCAGGAATCCATTTTTAGGTACTCAAGCTGCCTTGATATTACTGAAAACTGTTAGAAGCGATGTTAAAGACAGTCAAACAAACATATCAAAGTATCAATGTCCAAACGTTTATCAAGTCTGTTTCCCTGCTTTATTACAGGTTTACTGGATATCTGGATTCTTCTTCCCTCAAGCCTTCTTGACCGGTACCCTGCAGAATTTTGCCAGAAAGAAGGTGGTTTCTATAGATACCATCAACTTTGGCTTCCAGGTAAGAAAGATGTTCTAGTGTAACCACATATTCTACATTATTTTAGATCCAGAATTTTTGTCAAGGGAGGTAGAATGGTACAAAAGGGGATGTCATATTAAATTCCACTTGTATTTTCCCATGAAAATGACGTGATTAAGATACAGACAGGAGTTGACCACCCCGACAATCACGCACACACACCACCACAAACAACAACACATCGAAATCCACCAATGTCATACTCTGCCTCATCTACTCTGGATCAATTCTCTTTCTCAATGATTTCTTTTAAGGAGTCCCCAGAAGGTTGGCTTTTGAGCCACATATCTTATAACTGCACTTGATGCTATTTTCTTAGATTACTAGGAAAAGTGTAAAAGTGTTTTAAAATCCTTATACAGACCAATACACTTACTGGTATGTCCTTTTAGACAAGACAATATGCAGTGAGCAAGAAATAATTGTCACAAGTATTGCTCGGTTTGGGTGTGTTAATATATCCATCCGTCTGTCTATCACTCCCCAAGTCTGTCTGATTTCGTCTGGACAATTAATCAAATATAAGATTTAAGTATGGATGTCAAAATTACTTGGCACAAGTATTCTTCATCATGAGAAGATGTGCTAATCTATATCATGATAAGATGTGCTGTTTGAAAGAATTTTTTAGATAGCTCCGAGGTCAAGGTATCAGCTCAAGGTCAAATGTTTATATAACAATTATCTGGAGCTATTATCAAATTTTTGCAGCCTTGACGGCAGTTGTCCTGTGGCACTGCTAGGAGGAGAAGGGACAAAGTATTATTGAATAGAAGAATTTGTCTCCCTTGGATTGCGTTTTTTTCATACTCATGTTGACACTAGAGACTTGTATAGAAAATTTTGAAAGAAAAATCAGAGAGAGAAATTAACCCTTGTCGTGCTGAACCCGGAATATTTCTGCTTTTGCAGGAGGTATAGACAAACATCAGCCTGCACATATGTGCAGTCTGATCTTAGTCTACAACACCTTTTTCTCACTTTCAATCCAGAAATGTCAATAGATTTAGTTTTTCAAATAAAAATAGACCTACAGTTTGTACTTTCAGTGTTTTTTGTCCTTTCATTTTGATGCAAATTTTTAGCCAAAATTTATTCAGCATTACAAGGGTTAAGATACTGTCAATGAAATAATCAGCAGATCAACCAAAAGACTCATCAATAATGGAATGACTGTTAAAGCTGACATTTAACGCATTTTGTTTGAAATGTTTTGTAAATGGGAAACTTAAATGTCGTAACTACAGCTTGAATAAGCTGTAGTTTTAATGTTTAAGTGGCCACCATCGTTCCATTTTGAGTTTCATACTTTCAATATAAGTATTTATCTTTTTATGTTATCTTTATCTTAAATTTTTTTTCAAATAATAAATGAGGGGCTGGAGCAAAAGGTTGCCCTGCTGTACATCCCCTCCATTCTTCCCTTCCTATTTTCTTTCATTCATCAGTCAAGAAATTGGAACTACATTAGAAATAAACCGTAATACTGAACCTTACAATAAACAGCCATCAGTCACAAGATTTTGTGCATATCATGTGACTTGAACATGACTTACCTTTTAATCCAGTATTTGCCTAGATATTGGAGCTTTAATCAAGGACCCTGCTGTTACCTATTGATTAAAGACTCAAATAAATAAGCCTATTTGGGCTGTTGTTGTTGGAATTATAGATACCTTGGAAACAGCTTGCTTCTTCATTATATAGGTAATAAACCATGCATTCAAACAAACCAAATCAATGAGATGATTGATCCCTGTTGTGCTGAAATAAAAATATATACCATAAGTCAAAACTTTGTGAAAATCAAAGTGCTTACAGCACTGAAGTGCTGAATATAGGTTTATATTTAGTTCTGCCTTTAATATCGCAATCAATTGATTCAAATCTGCTGTTTAAATTTTGTTAAAAGACAGTCAAAGTAATTGAGGTACTGTGCAATTGAATGTTGGTCAGTACATTGACTTTGTTTTATTTATTATTTTTTTTTTATTTCACAATCAAGTCTGCTTTTTGAATTTGAAGGTGATTTAAACTAAGGTTAGTCTCACTGCACAAACCAATTCCGAATGATTTTTGCATTTTTCTCCTTTTCCTTTGTTATTGAAAGAATCAAGGGAAAAGGACAGCCAACCAATGCACTGTCAGACACAATTTCAAATTATGCCAAGATTTTCTATGAGTACCTGGTTTCTTTTAATTTGATGGAATTATAAATGATTTCTATATAAGGTATAAGATAGAGAGGATATTGAATGAGTGGTCATGGAATACTGAATTTATTAAACGAGTCATCTACAAACAGATAAAAACGAGGCTGTGCCGAGTTTTTATCTGTTTTAGATGACTCGTTTAATAAATTCTGTATTTTATGAGCACAAATTTTATATTCTATTTATAATATGACCGGAATTTTCGTGAAAAATCTTCAAAATTCTTAAAATTCAACATTTCAATTTTCCGCAAAACTTATAACGCCGCTAGAAACTGACGTCACAATATATACATTATGACACCATTTTCGCGGTTAAAGAAAGTTAAAAATTCCCTCTGAGCATCATTTGCATAGTAATTCCACTAGTGTAATAACACCAGTGTAATATCAAAAATATTCAACAGGGTTATTTCACTCCCGCAACGTAGGTCAAAATTATAAAAAAAAATTACAAATCATAGCAATAAAAGACATTTGTAACTTCAGAAAATTCAAACTTAATTTCAAAATTTTCTAGACCACTAGGAAATAATTCATTTTGGTTTGAAAGTTTTTATCTTGAAATGTTTATAAATACACATGATTTTTGGTAAAACAGTGACTTTAGAAAGTACTCAATGTCTATGTTATCAAACAATTTCAAGAATAATGATTAGAGCAACTCTTAATTTAGTCTTAACAGGAATTTAATTTAATTTAGGGTAGTGGACCTGAAATAGTTCCACAACATTTTTGAACTCATGCTCTTTCACAATTTTAACCAAGGTTTCCTAATGATGCCATTAGGAAACCTTGGTTAACAATGTTAAAGTGTATGATTGCTGAAATGTTGCGGAACTATTATTAGTCCACTTCCTTAAAAAAAATACTATGGATTTTGTAAATTATCTATTTTCTACAGATTCTCAAGCTGAAAGAAATTCTAGATCTACTCTTAAAATTAAAATTTATTTCATATAGTAGTGATTAATGCTTGAGGACCATGGTTTCCTTTTACCTATTCAAACCTTGACCATACAGACAGTATTGACATTTATAGAATGGATGATTTAAAAGTCTCAGCTTTACATTGACTTGCAGCAGGTTTTATTGATCCCTAGAAATAGTAGTCCTGGATAAGATGAAATGTTTTGTTTATGAAGTCAATATGTTTTTCCGAAAAAGAAATATGCTTTTATTGGATAGGACAGTCTTGAATTTCTCCACTTTGATTGATTTTTAGCTCCACTGGCTGAAAGCCACTGGGGCTATTGTCATGGCGTTGTGTCCGTCGTGCGTGCGTCCGTCCGTCCGTCCGTGCGTCCAGTCGTAAACTCTTCTTTAAAAATCTTCTCCTCAGAAACTACTTGATGGATTTCAACAAAACTTCACAGGAATGATCCTTAGGTTAGCCTCTTTCAAAGTTGTTCCAGAAATTTTGATCCAATGAAAAACATGGATTTAATGGGCGTGGCTAATTTCCAAATATGGTAAAAAGTGAGTTTTCTCAGATTCTAATCAATGGATACCAGTTAAATTTTACATGAATGATTCTTAGGTGACCCTTTATCAGTCTACAAAATATCACTGTGATCGTATGGAAAATATGCATTTTATGGGCGGAGGTCATTTCTCTATATGTTATATGGTGGAAACTTTGAAAATCATTTTCTCAGAATGTAACCAATGGATATCAACCAAATTTGAAAGTCATTTTCTCAGAATCTGATTTTTGGATATCAACTAAATTTCACTGGAATGATCCTTGAGTGACCCTTTATCAGTGTACCAAAAAGGATTTTGATTGGATGAAAAATATAGATTTTATGTGTGGAGGTCAATTCTCAATATGTTAAATAGTGGAAACTATGAAAAACATTTTCTCAGAATGTAACTGAAGGATATCAATCAAACATTTTTGTATGATCTTTGGGTGACCCTTTATCATGCAGCCAAAAATTATTTTGATTTGATGAAAAATATGTCTTTTAATAGCGGAGGTCATTTCTCTATCTGTTATGTAGTTGAAACTTTGAAAATCATTTTCAACATCAATAGAACCCCAAATATCTAAAAATCTAGTGAAAACATTTATTTGCTTTTACAAGAATTTCAAGCCTGTGGAGCGACTCAAGCCATTCATGGCTTTCTAGTTTATCCACTAACTAGCATTCAAGAGCCCAGCATGTATGCAGCCATGTGCCATTCTCTTTTTGGCCCATTGACATTTTCCTATTTTACCAACTTTTGATGAAATTTCCCCTTAAAAAATGAGACAATGGACAATTGATACAGGTTTTAAACATTGGTTTGAATATCGTTGAACTCTATGTATTTTATGGGCAGAGGTCATTTCTCTATATGTTATAAAGTGGAAACTTAGAAAAATCATTTTCTCAGAATGTAAATGATGGATATCAATCAAACTTCATTGGTATGATCCTTGGGTGACCCATTATCATGCAGCCAAAAATTATTGTCATTGGATGGAAAATGTCTTTTTCAGGCGGAGGTCATTTCTCCATATGTTATATAGTGGAAACTTTGAAAATCATATTCAACATCAGCAGAACTCAAAATATCTAAAAATCTATTCAAAACTTTGATTTGCTATTATAAGAATTTCAAGCCTGTGGAGTGACTCAAATTATGAATGGCTTTCTAGTTCATTTAAATCACAGCCGCTGGAGCACCTAACAATGGATTCCCGAAATTTCACACACCAGTACGGCCATTACATCTTTCCTAGCCTCCAGCTGCTATCCCACATTGATCAAAACAATTATGGATCAATTGGTGGGAGACAAATAGCCAGAAAATTAATTCTTTCCTGCAAAGTCCCTTGTATTTACAAATTGCTGTGGTTCGTACTATAGAAAATATTTTGTGGATAAAGAAGAAATTGCTTGAAACAAGCAATTTCTGCTTTTCCCACATTATTTTCTACCACACGGGATGAATGCTTATAAATTTTGTTATGGTATTTCACATCTCCATTTTGGACAAGTCTAAGTTTGAGAAAAATGGTAAAGGGTTAAGTAGGGGTTTGCTCTACTATTCTCACAATATTTTGACAAGGGCCATTATCACATTAGAAGGGCTTCCAGACTGGCAATCTTCAAACATGGAGAATGTGATCCCTGGAAGGCTAGCACATAATTATTCTTTGAATCATTTGTCTTCTGCCAATGGGTGTATAGTTGTAAATCTAAGTGTGATAGTACAGCTGGAGGCTAGGAAAGGATGTAATGGTAGTACATCTACTGTTCTTGACGAGTGCCCGTTTTCACCAACCAACATGGTTGAAGGTAAAAACTATGAGGAAACCCTTCTAAATTACAAGTTACATTGACAAGAACACTCTTTTATTCAGAAAATAATTTGTTGAGAATAAATATTGTGACTCCACTATGAAAATGGTCAGTTGGCAAGAACTGGTACTTGGCGAGAATTGGTATCTAGCCGGTACAGGTACAAGAAATACCAGAAATCCATTGTTAGGTTCTCAAGCCACTGTGATGCAGCTGAAAAACTGTTTAAAGTGACATAAAACCCAGTCAAAACAAAGTCAACATTTTGATACCTGGCACCGGGTAAATTGGGTATTGGGATATTTTTGTCACAAAAAAAGTTCTCTTTGAACAACCATCTGTTGTCTGTTAATCTATGCTTATTGTATAATAGGGGATTGATTGGAAAACCAAGTCATTAATATGCATTATAGAAATAAATCTCTTTTATCTATGCAACAGGTTTGATTGCGTCAGGAATGTGATGAAAGTTCTGAGAAAATTAAAACATCCTCAAATATAGAAATGTTTCAAACCCATTTCCAGACAACACAATTTTAGACTGGTGCAATTTTAAAGAAGATATAGGCGACAATTTATACACTCTTCAAAAAAGTTCTTTGAGATTGATTGAAAATCAAATTTTTTCCTTAAATATGACAAATTCTTCGATGACGGTTGATTATTTTGTAAACAGTTATTGTATTTCCACTTAATGGCGTTTCTGCATAACAACATAAACATCTATCTACGCAAAATCTGCCTTTCTCACACAGCATGTGCATTTTCAGATTTAATAGAAGGTACTTAAAGTTCCTTGTTATGCTGTGAATGAAATGCCACTACTAAATTGTTTTTGGAACGTCTTTGCACAGATTTGAAATGAAATATTGTAAAATGTACAACGGACCAATGCTAAAGGTCACTTAAAGGCAGGATTCATAAGACAAGCTGCTGTAAATGACATTGCTGTTTCTGAACACACTATCTTCAACATTTAGCACCACTTTTACGCAACTCATTGCTTTATGTGTAGAGCCAGTTACATCCAGCACATAAATACAACTTTCCTCCAGCAAGGTAAATACAACGACGTTTGAGTTATTTCAATGTAACCACAACCTCAAAGATATTCTCAGGCTCTTGACTGCGTAAAATCTCCGGATTAAAAAAGTGTAGGGCAATATTAAAGAGGTCAGTCCTATGACACTTTTGATGGAACAGTTTTACATAAACTTAACATTTCAAATCTTTGATCAGGAAATGGTTAGTCTGATTTTATTTAGTCGAAATAAGCCTGAGCTCCACCTTCTTAGATTTACTTAAAATATATAAGATATTTTTGTCTTAATTAAGATATGTATTCAATGTCAAAGAACTTTTTTGAAGAGAATATATGAGCCAGTGCGTGACATTTTCAACAATTTCAGAAGTGCACAAAGCAAAGACTCTGGCCAGCCTGTGCATCTGCACAGTCTGTCAAGATTCTTCACTTTGTACTTTTCAGATAGACAAGATCTCGAAGTGTTTTGAGACAGACAGCGAATCTTCTAGTTACACTGTAACACTGGCTAGGCTGCTGGTAGTTAGCGCCTCACATATGTTTCAAATTGTTGGAAATGCCACACACAGGCTAATGTATCTTTCAAATATGGATGTATTATTGGAGCACCTTTTGATTCTTGTGGGTAGGCGGCATCCTTTCTTTGTCCAGAGCATATAATTCTGTCAAATAAATTTGAAACTTGTTAGTTGATGAAATTTGAAAATCTTTGTCTTGGGAAAGAAAAAAATGTGTACAATGAAGACATTGCTTTTTCAAGTGATTTCTTAATTGTCCACAATGTTTTCATATACTGTTTTATCTAGAGGTTGCACAAAGGCAGATTTTGTTGGAAAATGTTAAGCCATTGATATACCAAGAGTTTATAATTTGCAAATTGCTTTTCAGCAACAAGAAAAGAAAAGCAATGTAGCTAAAAACATCAAGTGAAGTTTTATGCTATTATCTTAATATAAATTAAGAAATGAGAAGGAAAAATTATATAACAGACTTTGTTTACTTTGAAGTTATACTTTCATGTGATAACTTATGTGGGAGGCCATTTGCATAAACATGCAAACATGCAAACTCAGTAGATATGAAAATATAACAAATCAATTGTGTTTGGCTGAAATACCAACAAAGTTGTACTGCTGTCCTACATTCAGTCTATATTTTCTAGATTACATTTTTTTCGTATGAAAAGTGCATAATAAAGCACTAATCTTGGTCTTGTTTTGGGAGTAATTTGAGGAGTCAAACAAATATAGCGTTATTGCATGACATATGCCATCCATGACATATACTTGGATCAGAAAAAGAATGTGCAAAATGAAGAAAATGCTGTAACAAATAAATGTGTTCATTTAATTCCTATAATGCTTTTTGCACCCACTGGATCCTCCCCCCTCAAAAAAAAAAGATAAATGAATAAACGGGAAAGAATTAAATGAAATACACGTTAACCATCTTCTTCAAAGTTGTTTTTCCAAACTTTTTGTCATTTTGGACCAGACAAAAATTTTACTTTCTGATCATGGATTAATAAAGACGTAATTTGACTTATGTATGTTGATTTTATAGGGGAGGAAATATGCTAAAAGCATAAGTCTGACCTTTGGTAGATACTTCTATTGGGTTTCTATAATTGAGCAAATAGCATAGCTCCTACATTATATGGATAAATTTCAAAAAGGCTTCATCATGAAGAGCCAATCAAAACAAATGTTCAGAAAGCTCCAAGAGAGGTCAGGGTCATATTTATGCCCCCCTTCTTAGAAGAGGGGGTGTATTGCTTTGCATATGTTGGTCTGACCGTCTGTCCATCTGTAAACCATTTTCATCCAGAGCATATCTTAAAAAGCATGCAAGCTAGAATCATTAAGCCTCAAAGGTGGATAGATTATCGTTAATGAGAATTGCAGTGCACACGAACCATAACTCTACTCATCATATTTGTTTTTAGTTATGCTCTTTGTTAATTTACAAAGAATATGACATTGACCTGCTCCTATTTGAGGGCATAAATGTTTTACAAATATCTCTCGTTTTAAATCAAGCTTATCTCAAGCTATGATCTAAATTTTCTGGGCTTGACAGCACATGTCCTGGTACAATGTCCTGTGTTAAATGAGTGGCATATTTTTGAGAATGAGTATATCATTATGCCCCCTTTGAAGAAGAGGCAGTATATTGCTTTACACTTGTTGGTCAATTGGTCTGTCCAGCTGTCTGTAGACCGTTTTTTGTCCGGAGCATATCTCAAAAAGTATGCAAGCAAGAATCATGAAACTTCACAGGTGGATTGATCTCATTTGGGAAAGTGCACAAGAAACATAACTCTACTGATCATAATATGAGCAGTAGAGTTATGTTTCTTGTGCACTGCACAAAATATTATGTGATTGCCTTTTGTTGATTGACAAAGAATAGGCTATTGACCTGCTTTTATTGGGGGGGGGGGGCATAAATGTTTTACAAACATCTTGTTTATTTCCAGGTGATGCGTGAAACATCAGAGGAGCTGAAAGAGTTACCTGAGGATGGATGTTACATCAACGGGTTGTTTGTTGAGGGAGCCCGCTGGGACTATGTACATCACAGCTTGACTGAGTCACGCCCCAAGGAGCTGTACACGGACCTTCCAGTACTGTGGCTGATCCCTGAACCCAACAGGAAGGTGCCAGAGTCCGGCATTTATGATTGTCCTTGTTACAAGACACTGACCAGAGCTGGTAAGTTACTTATACTTTTATGATACCCTTAGTATGATATTGAGGGGTCAGTGAAATACTATTGTAAGTGTCTATAAATGTATAGGCACTTGACCCTTCAAATTATTATTATGCTCAAGGTGAGCTTTAGTGATTGTTCAAGTCTGGCATCCTTTCTGTGATGTGTGATGTGCAATTTTTGTCATCCACAATTTCTTTAACATCTTCTCTTCCTAAACCTTTGGTAAGTCTTGATGAAACTTTGCAGAAATGTTTTTAAAAAGGGCAACCTCTACCATTTTTTTTCTCCAAATAGTTGAAAACCATCTTTAACTCTTGATGCCACTGCAACAACATAAGAAAAACTAAACAATCTTCTGTGATAAGAGGACACGTAACTTTTATATTTAGTATTGTCCATCAAAGCAACTGTTGGTATCATGCCCCTTTGATCAAATTTCGGTTCCACAAGCCTGAATTGAAATAATTGTTTTCATTTGACAAAAAAAATAGTCTAATGAAATTCTATTCTATGATTGTTCCCACTCCCACCACAGTCCTCTTCCTGAACAGGTTTACTGAAAAAAAAAGGCGTTTGCCAGTAGGATTTAGGTCCCCCTTGCTCTGAATTATGGTAGATACAAGGAGATCTGTGTTCTTACACCCTAGCTCTTCTACGAATAGACCTTTGTTCTTTGACGTGCTCAGTGTAAAGCACCAATACATGTGAAGCTACCTCTGGGTTTCTTACCAGTTCACTTCTAGTTGAGCGGGAGATAGCAAGTATCCCTGAAAATTCCTGCTGTGTTTGGAATTTGAATCATGGACCTTAGGATAGAAAGTCTGGTGTCAAACCACTAGACCAGGGGCCAGCCTTAACTGAGAAAATATGACCTGTGTCAGTCTAATTTGGAGATGAAGGTGTTTGTAATGATATTTTATCATGGTCCCCCATTATGGCTCCTCACAGCTTGTCAAGACAGTTGTCACTTAATTTATGGCTCTTGTTGCCCATATTTAGCCATTGTTTTAGTATTAACCCATACTGTCTGTTCTCATGTTCACCCTTTACCAGTGAATATTGTAGATTGTTTATTCCAAATTCTTGGCTAACATTGTTATTGTATGCTCTATATAAGTCTGGGGCTGATTGTGGGCTGATTTGCTTAATTGTCCATGCATCTGGTATATATAAAATGCTGTTGCATGAATCTACCTTTCATTGAGAAGTACTTACTAATGATAAAGTCAAAGTCATCTGTCAAGGTCATCTATCAAAGTCATACTTCCAAATATTTGGTTTTGAGTTAGAATACTTGCATTCATTTTTGCTGTTTTGGATGGAAAACTTTGCTTCTGAAGGATTTTCTACATAATCAGACCGGTAGGAACGGGGAGGAGAAGCTATGCAGCTAAGCTACATGTAGTGTTGACTTGATTGCCATGGTGGCCTAGTGGTAAATGCACTCGACCTGTGATCTAGAGATCTGTAGTTCGAGCCCCACTGTTGCCGGATGTGTTTATGGGCAAAACACTTCAAAGCCAGCCCCAGTTCATCCAGCTCTAAAATTGGGTAGCAATGGGTCTAAACGACTGCCTCTCTCTTAGGGACGTGTAAACGTCAGGATTGAGTATTGAGATCCATTCTATAAGCCTGAGTCTTTGTTGCAATGGACTAAAATATAATAGTATAAACTGGTGTCAACTTATTTTCCAATTAGTTTTTTTTTACTTAATGTAGAATAGACATACTACTTTGCAATGTGTTTATTTTTAGCTCAGAGAAAACCAGGAGTATTGTGATCATCTTGGCGTTGTTTGCATTGGCATTTGCAATGTTTTTGGCGTTGACATGACTAACTTTAACCTTGGTCATATCTCTTTTGTTATTGAAGATATTTTCATGAAACTTGGCATGTGTGTTCACCAAAGTAAGAGCTATCAAGATTATTAAGGGGAATAACTCTGGAAACATTGCTGTTTGAGGTATACCCCTTTTTGGACTTATATTTTTTTCGCACTTTACAGCTCCTGCAGCTGAGGGTTGCACCAATAGGCAGTGCTCTTTTTTGAAATATATTGTCCGTGGGACACCAAAATCTCATAACTCCAGCTTATACAAGCTGTAGTTATGAGATTTTGACTTCCCATCAACGATATCCTGGTTTTAACCATTTTCAATAAAGAGTCCCCTGATTGTCCCTTTTTGTGTGACAGTTAACATATTTATTATAACTTAAGGGATATATTGTGCCCCTTAGCCAGACTGTCAAAGGTTGTGTCCATAGAGCACTCTTTGTATCCAGTATGGGGCCTGACAGTTACATGGTTATATACAAACAAACAGCCTTCAGGCCACTGTCACCTGCAGTCAACATGCTGTTTGGGGAGTTCACCTGATGTATTTGACCTTCATATCAATTTGACCTTACAAGGTCAACAATTTTATAGCTTACATTTACAGAGCTATTACTAGTATCCTCAAAATATAAATAGTCAAATGTTTTTACAATGTACATATCTTTTCTTATTCTAAGAACAAACACACACAACACACAGATACCCCCCCCCCCCCCCCAAGAAATAGTTTAAATGTAATGACATGTCTATTTTTATGCCTCTGCATCAATAAGATGTGGCATACTGTTTTACTGTTCTCCATCTGTGGATCTGTCTGTCTGTCCATTTGTCTTTTCATGTGTTGGTCTTTCTTTCAATCTGCAGAACTCAACCCAAAAGCTAAAGCCTATTCAAAACACAATGCTCATAATTGATATGATGATAGATCTCATCAATATAAATCTGCAGATACATAGGTCAAGGTCGTGAGACAAGGTCATGGTCAATTATCAAGCCATTCTTGGGGCATAAGTGATTAACACACTCATCTTGTTGTTTATTTAAAAAGAAAAAACAATCAGCTTTATATGAAAAGAAACATTGTCATCCTTACAAGCATGCTTTATATCCTGCTGATCTTTAATCCTTTCCTGTTTTACAAAATCTTGGACCAGTCCAAATTCAAAGGTTTTGCAGACGAAAATTTAAAGTGGGTTTGAATTGAAAAATAACCATTCAGTAGGATAGAAAATAGTGTGGAAAAGAAGAAATTGCTTGTCAGAAGCAATTTCTTCTTTTTTTACAATGTTTTCTCAACCATAAAATCACAGGCACATAAAAATCAGGGATTAAACAGCAAAGGGTTAATAAAATTACTCAAAAAGTTTACACTTAACGATTCTATACTTCACCATTGAAGGGATCCTCTTGTACACTAAATTTCACCAAATTAGTTGTGAAAATTGCATTGGACACTGTAAAGGAGGCTTTGGATGAAACGATTGTAACTGCCTATATGTCTATAGGCAGTTACAACTGTTTTTTTGCTGAGCCACTTATCAATGTCCACTCTACCTATTCACTCATCTAATTTAGTGAGTTGTTTTTTTCAAATTTATAAATATTTTTATAATTCAAAAAAAAGAAAAAAACAAGACTAACAAACAAAAGTTGCCCCTATTACACCATCTCTATGTAGTCATAATTTAAGAGAATATCAGATAAGATCTTTTAATAAAGTGACAGTTCTTTTGAAATGAACAGATAATTGAATTGATTAGACTAACAGTAAATATTGAATGATTTTATCAGAAACTGTAAGATTTATTGTCTGAAGGAAATATGGAGGCCTTCCTGTTTAGATAAAGGTCAAGGTGTAGTTTAACAAATACAGCAAGCAGACCTAAGTTAAGGATGACAATACTTGTCAAATTGTTTGCAAATTATGCCCCACTTTGCATGTGCACTTGTGTGCAAAGCAGGGTGTAATATTCAAACTATTTGCCATTTTTGTCATCCTGAATGCAGGGGGGGAGTAATAAGTTGGTGATATCCTTTTCATTCAGTGATTAGGTCTCAGTGTTTGACCCTCAAACCAATGCATTTGCCCCTTAAAGTCTAAAAAAAATCATTTTGACCTTCAAAAAGTTCTGTCAAGGGGTCAATTTGACCCCTTGGTACATCCTATGCATTGTCACAAAGGTAGAAATAAGCTGTTTCCTTCATATCCTTATCAGATGACACTTTATTGTGTATGTGTACTCAGTTTTGACTTTTATTTATACTTATTGTATTTCTCATAATAAACGCTCCCCGGAGCTATACATAACAAGGTCAGGGAGCTTTTATTTAGTATGTATTTTCTGATTGAAAAAAATCATTAAACTTATGTCTTCTAGACCCCCTTCCCTTTAAGTTGAGTTAAATTTCCTCTAAACAATCATATAAATGATTGTTTAGAGGAAATTCACATCAAATTAGATAGGAAGTCTCAACAAGTTCTTAAAATTTAGGCATTTGAAGTGGGCTTTCTCAGAAAAAATGTAGGGGTGATACTTTTAGCGAGGGTGCTTATATTAATTATTAGGGGAAATACAGTATGATAACAGGGAATCCGCACATGATGATTTAGCCCTAAAAAAATTTTTGAAGAAAAAATATAAATATAGACAAGGTCTGTGCTTATGATCTGCTCTTTTAGACCAATTGAAAATAGTTTTGATCCATCCCTCCAGAATTTAATGCTCAAAAGGTCAATTATAATTCTTAAAATTCAAAGACTAATACAAGCCCTGAAAATTGTTAAGAACTTGAGGGGTTAATTCTTACAACAATTATAATGAAAAAAAGTTTTTTTTTACTTACTACCTTAATTACCAATAAAAGTGTACTTGGATTTTAAATGTTCCACCATTTGCCCTGTATCTGTAAAAAGAATTGTTGAAAGATTTGATTTGATACTGTATTTTTGATAGATACAGCATATAAGTATTACTGGTATTTATGATATGAATGATTTCTTACATTACCTTTGTGTCTGTTCATTGCTTATTTTCCTCTATTAAAGTAAGATTATAAACATAACATAAAACAAATATCTCCTTGCTCTATTTCTTTTTAAGCTTAAATAAGTATTGGGTGGGGTTGTTTTGGTTGTTTTTGAACACCAATTTTCACCAAATTTTCATAAAATTCAAGTTAAATTGTAACTGTATCATCATATAGATATATTTGTATTTAAATTGTATGCATATGAGTTCAGTGTCCTTTTCACAATTTGAATCCCATTCGAAATTGACTTAGACTTTAATTTAGTTTCTGATATTCCTGTATCAAAAAAAAAGAAATGTTCTATACAAATCATATCCCTGTTTATGCTCCTGCAGCAGTAAGATTTGTTTTACGGGTGTCTATCTGCATAATTTAACAAAATGATAAATCTTGTAAACCCTTATCATGCTGAATGAAAATCTTTACAATATAAATGTAAAATCAAAGTGCTAAAAGCACTGGAAGTTGCCTAATGTGAGTGAGAATTGATTTCGAAAATGCATTTCTGATCTTACCACCTGAAATTCATCTTTAAACTAGAAAGGTGTAAAACAATGCATTTTCTAAATCAATTCCTACCTAAGCAGAGCAGAATAAGTGACGTCATCATAAACATTGCATAGAAATCACATGCAAAATGACACACTTTGATAAAAAAAATGTGCTAAAATTTAATATTTTTCTCATTTTACATTAAAGAAATGGAATGATCATTAGTTTTTTGGGGAAAAAAAAGCTATTGTTGTTCACTCAAATATATAACTTATAACTAGTCTAAATGAATGTTTTGTTAGTAAAAATGCGAGGTTCGTTATTATCTCTTTTTATATTGATGGTGTGACATGCTCATTATCACCATCCATTCAATAGATACAACACATGTTTTTTCTAATGGCTTATATGAAATACTATTTTTCTTTTCCTTATTACATTGTCTCGAATAATTACACTTGAATGCAGATGGTGGGGGCGCAGATTGGAATGTGCAAATCCAAGTTTGCACGATGTAACCTGTGCCCACACTCTCTGTAACTCATGTGAACTATGACTAAAAAATGGATCTTATCGTCACTAAAGCACGTGAAATCAATTACTGCGCATGGCTTTGACTGTTCAATGGTGGCATAATACAGGAGGGGATTTGGGACAAAGTATTGTTCTGAATCCCCAACTGGATTAAAAACATTCCAATATGGATTTTCCCGAAAAGAAGTCATATACAACAACTAATGACTGCCTAATGACTATACTCTCAAATTCCGATTGAAATGATCCTTATAAAATTTTGACTAATCATGTGTCCTTAAACATGTATTATTAATATTTGAATATTGTTAAAGCTTATGTAGGCACACTTTCTCATGTTGTACAATAATGTACCAAGAGTGAATAAAGGATTTTGTATTGTATTATTGTATTGTATAAGTAGATCTTGCACAGAAACAAACAATTATCGCTCTAAATTTTCTACCTTCAGGTACCTTGTCCACTACCGGCCACTCTACCAACTTTGTTTTCTCCGTGGAACTGCCGACTGACAAGGAGCAGAAACACTGGATTAAGAGAGGAGTGGCCCTGCTCTGTGCTCTTAACTACTAAATGGAATAGAATTTTGTTTTTGATCTGAACTTTTACAGTTTTATTGTTTATTATCAAAATTGAAACATGGATAACAATATGTTTCAAAACAGTTTAAAGAATGTGGGAAAAAAATAGCTAGACTGTGTTTATGACTTTGAAAAAAAAACATTAGGAATTGTTTGTGATAAATCAATAAAAATGGAATTTTCTATAATTATACATGTGTTTGGTAAAGCAGTGATATTGAAACTAATTTATGATGGCATGTAATTTAATTCAATGAAAAGAAATTTTAATCAATGAAAAGAAAGTTTATCTTTATATAGAGATGGAAATGTCATGAACTGACTTGTAACTGGTATTTGTATGCGTAGATGTTATAATTCAAATGTTCAAGTGTTTCAGTAAACATTTTAAATCAACATTATAAACACTATACATAATGATTGTGTGACTTCCACTCAGATTTGGTTGACAGATGATTTACAACTTAGATTTGTTATCAAGTCATAAGGTATTTTAAATAAAGATCTGAATTAATTTCTTTTATTAATGCTCCGTGCAAAACAGTTGTAACTGCCTGTATCCTGCCAACAATGGCATAAATTGTCTTAAAAAAAACCAAACTGCTAGCTTTTTATGAAACATCTTTTTACAAAACAATTATTGCTTTCTTACACCATATATTAATTGATTTTATAGATGGGGTGGATCAGTTTTCTTTTGTTTGAAGTTTATTACTTTTGATTAAGCAATAATTGTAGAGATTACTTCAAAGGAAGATTATTTCATAAAATATTGAAATAGGTACAAGATTCTTTGGTTTAGTTAACAGTACAGCAAAATAATTCCAATTATAAAAAATGAAGGAAAAAAAGAAATAATGTTTACTTGTATTTAAGTTATGTGCTATTTATTGTAAAACATCCTTTATAAAAAAATCCGTCCAAATAGTGTGAAATATTTATATGCCAGTATTAGAAGTCTACAATATTAATTTTAATGGTGCTTTGCATTTTATGAAATTAATTATGCAATTTACAAGCAATCATTCCCTTACTGTTTTATGACCTTCAATAAGAATAGGCTAGAGAAAAAATTGTGGAAAATGAAGAAATGGCTTATTACAAGCAATTTCTTCATTCTCCAGAATGTTTTCTAGTCAACATTTCTGAAAATTCATGAAATTTAATTTAATTTTTCAAATGATGATAAGTATTCCATATAGTAGGGAATTATTTAAAAAAAATCTTCACTTTAACTCTTTTGATTAATTTTCAGCTAATATCTTATTCAGAAAAGACATTTTATTTCAACATCATCATTCAATATAGATGTTACATATAGTGTCAAAATATACTGAAGAAGGCACTATTCAAAAATTAGTTAAAATAGTTAAAATGAAGATTGTCTTTTTATTCATTTTTGTCTGTAGCTTCTTTTATGTTTTCAAATACAAAAAAGACAGTCTTGTGATAGGTTATTTACATAAATTGATCCAAGATCTCAAAAAAGGCACATTCTGTATCAAGTGAACTTGTCTTAAAAAAAGCTTTATTTTATCTATCTGTGATATTTGATTTCGATTTTACAAAATTGTATTTATCTTATTTAACATCACTTTGTTGCTTTAAATTAAAAGATTATTTTTGGGTTTATTATAAAGTCTCTGTTAATTTGATAAACCTTTATTCTCTGTGATCACCTTTTATCTGTTGTGTGTCGTCCATTGTGAGTTGTCCGTGGGTAGTCAGGCGTTGGTCATCAGAAGTCGTCAACAATTCTTACAAACATCTTCTCCTCAGAAACCAATGGGCAGATTTCAGCCACCAGGATATAACTGAAAGATTGTGAAAATGTTTTAAATCCATTCAAACAAGCAAACTACTGTAACCTTCACTTGTGCTTATTTCCTGAACATATGTGATCTGTTCTCCAAGAAAACCTGCCCGAATGACAATAAAATTGACAGTACACTTAAAATTCACTTTTAAAATTGCAATAATTGGTATTCGTAAAACAAGAAAAATAATATCGTTTACAAAAGGAAATTAATACTTTGACCTGTTTGTGGTACAATTTTCACTAAAATAGAATTTTTAGCTCGTCTGTTTTCGGAGAAAACCCAAGGTATTGCTATAGCCTCCGTGTTGTTGTCGCCATCTGTGTCGTCGTTGTGCGAAAACTTTGACATTTTGTTATATCTCTGGTTCTACTGAAGGCATTCACTTGAAACTTGTCACATATGTTCACCATCAAAAGAGCAACCTATACTATCAAGGGGGATAACTCTAGATGCATTTTGTGCAAATTATGCCCCCTTTTCAACTTAGATTTTTTCCCACCATCCAGCACTCAACAGCCGAGCGTAGGTACCCGTAGGCGGTGCTCTTGTTTGAGCTTTGAAATAAATTAAGAAGGAAAACATTGAGAGAAAAGGAGAAATTGATTGTTTAAACTATTTTAATTGTAAACTGTTTTCAAGTTTTACGTACATTGAATTAACTTCTGCCAATTCCTTGAAATTGGATTAGTCAAAAATTGTTTGTTTTGTAGTATCTGGGTTAGGCGATTAGTCATTTAGGCAGGTTTTCCTAGGGGATAGAACAGTTGTATTTTAATTTACTTGGCTGGTCCTTTATTTCATGTACCAAGTCCACTGTATAGATGATTATATCATTCTAGTTTAAGATTATTTGTTAATCAGGAATAAGCACAGATTCTGGTCAGTCTGCACTGTACACGGCGATATCTGATCAGAGTCAACTCAACTCATACTTTACAGACAAAGATCATGATTACCAGAGAGGTCACATATACATGTATCTGCACGTGCAATCTGGTGCGAGTCTCCACCTTCATCTCTGAAGACAAAAGTACTGGCTCAATTATTTCTGTTGTTGATTATCGGATATTCCAAAAAAAAATCGCAATAACCTATCCTGCATTGAGGATGACAAAACAGTGCAAACTCTTTGCAAATTTTACCTCTTTTTGAACACAAGTGCATGTGCAAAGTGGAGTTATTTGAAAAATGTTTGCACTGTGCAGGGCAGACTTTGCATTTTGCCAAAGTGAAATTGCAGGAAATGCCACGCCCGAGCTCATACAGTAAACCATCAGCAGACAGCCTAAATCTTGTACCTACAGCTTATGTTGTGATACAGATGTAGGATTAAGAACGTATAAATAATTTATAATTCAGCTCTTTTTCATATTGAGAAATCCCGGTAAAATGAATAATTCTCATGCAATACTTGCATATCCATCCATGGATTAAAGCAAAACTATTTTAAGTTTCTATAGAACATATTGGCACTTTCTATAGTTTTGCACTGACATGGTGATATTGATTTTTAAAAAAAGTTCAGTTTATTTAAGGCATGCAAAATCACAAAATCACACGTTTATGCATCTAGAATCGACTTCTTTTGCAATGAAACTCTGAAAAAGGGGGTATTTTGAAGTTAAATTCTATACTATGGCAATTGCCTATTAAACATATAGGCATCTTCAATAGTTTTTCTCGGAATAATTTTACTCGGGAAAAAGAGAAACAAAGAATAACGAGATTTTAATGAAATAATGAAACGTACATTGTATAGACCAGAACACCCTTTTATTTTTCTTAATTCAATTTAATGGGCCTCTTGCTTTTGCTTAACTTTTTAGTCTAGGCTTCATTGAAAAGTCCAGCAAACCAAGAGAAGGCATTTTATGCAAAAAGGGCGACAGAGTTGTACCTTGTTAGTCCCCCACCGGTTACCGGTTGGGGGACCATAGGTTTGCTCGATTCTGTCTGTCCATCTGTCCGTCCGTCTGTCAGTCACACTTTTGTCCGGGCTATATCTTCTAAACCATATGTGCTAGCAACTTCAAACTTGGTACACTTATAGATCTCATTGAGGAGAAGTGTCATGTTCAAGAACCGTTACTTTGCTACGCCCACTTTTTGAGTTATTGCCCTTTGTTGTTTTTACCCTTACATTCTTGTCTGAAACATATCTCCTAAACTATGTGTGCTAGCAACTTCAAACTTTGTACACTTATATATCTCATTGAGGAGAAGTGTCATGTTCAAGATCCATAACTCTGCCACACCCACTTTTTGAGTTATTGCCCTTTGTTGTTTTTAGCCTTACATTCTTGTCGGGATCATATCTCCTAGAATATAAGTGCTAGCAACTTCAAGCTTGGTACACTTATAGATCAAATTGAGAAGAAGTGTAATGCACAAGAACTGTTACTCTGCCACATCCACTTTTTTAGTTATTGTCCTTTGTTGTTTTTTATCCTGACATTTTTGTCCGGACCATATCTCCTGAGCCATCAGTGCTAGCAACTTCAAACTTGGTACACTTATAGATCTCATTGAGGACAAGTGGCATGTACAAGAATCATTCTTCTCCGCCCACTTTTGGAGTTTTTGCCATTGGTTGTTTTTACTCTTATATTTTTGTTTGGGACATTTTGTTCAAAACCTAATGTGCTCTTCAAATTTTGTATACAGTTATAGATCTATTAAGTAGGAGATATATTATAAGAAAGGATTTTTTGTTATCCGGTAGGGGACTCCTGTATTGCATCGCAATACGACATGCACTTGTTTGATTTTTTATTACCTAAACTCATTGATTTCTCTATTCTTTTTCTATCGTGAAAAGCCAGAGTGGGAATCGTATAATCATCGACCATCGGCGACCAAAATTTTGTAAATACAGCTTTGTTAAAGCTGTATTTACGACATTTTGATCGACCATTTTGATCGCATTTAGCGTAATGCCGATCGATATCGAGTGAGGCTGAGTTTGAGAATGGCCTCGTAATCTTGTAACGTAGTGTCTTTTCAAAAAAAAATTAAAAATCTTTCTACAAACCGCGGTTTAATTCTCCAAGTAATTAGAATTAGCCCATTACTTGCAATGTGCAAAGTCATGAGAATTGAAAATAACGATTAACTGAGCTCATGATTTAGATCTACCATATGTGACCGTTTTTACTCGTAACACCAAATACTGTTATTATATCGCACTGTGCAAATGTATCGTTTGTTTCTTGACCACACAAAGCCTTACCATGTGTGACCATTTGTTCGTCCGATATCCTTTGTTCTAACGTTACTCTGAAGTAATGATTGTATAGTATTCAATCTAAGATCTTTAAAGGAAGCCGGACGCGGACCCGAATTTCCGGAGTCCGGCGTTACCAGTTTAATGAGTTTTGTTTGTTTGTTTGAATGGGTTTTTTACGCCGCTTTCAACATTTTTTTCAGTTATATCGCAGCGGTTGGAGCATCTAACGATGAATTTCTGGTATTTCTCACACCAGTACTACTCATTACAAACTTTCCAAGTCTCCAGCTGCAATCCCACATAGGTCTGCGATAATCGACTCATTGGTGGGAGAAAAATAACAGTTTTATGAGAACGGGCGGAGTATAGTCCATCCATCAAAAAAAAGCTTAAGGGGCGGTTCAGAAGTTTTGAAGTTTTGGTTTGATAAAAACTGGGTTTATCAGATTTTTTTTGTTCGAACCCTGTCGGTGGTACTCTTTGTCTACTTGTCTCTCACCAATGGGTTGATAATCGTAGACCTATGTGATAGTAGGAGGCTAGGAAAGGATTCATTGTACTGGTGAGAGAAATACCAGGAATCCATTGTTAGGTGCTCCATCCGCCGCGATATAACCGAAAGCGGCGTTAAACTACATTCAATCAATTATCAGACTTAGATATGTGACCCGTCATGCGAAAAGGGACCTACTGGTTGTGCGTAAAGTGTCGACCCTAGTCAGACTGCGCAGACTGACTAATGCACCGTGGTTATTTTCTGTATCTAGAATAATCAATCTACCTTCCGGTGAAAGATTTTTTGAAATGCGACTTCTGGTTGACCTATACTGGATCAAATCTCTTTTTTCAATAATTCACGTAAAAAATTTCCCGGATGGTCCCTTTTCCTGTGACTGGTCACATATTTGAACATAGTGGGTGCCACCACTTGTTTTTGCAACGCTCATCTCCCACCAAAGGGCAGATTTTTTTTCTAAACCTAAGTGGGTTGAGCAGCTTGGGACTCGAGGGGGTGTAGTTGTGTTGTTTGTGCAAGAAATGCGGTGAATCCACGGCTAACTGCAACACATGCCTTTAAATAACTAAGGCTTACGTTCCAGGGTTCAGCGCAATTGTAAGTGTAGTGGCGGATACGAGATTTCTGTAAAGGGGGTTCGAACATACATTCTAAGTCTTACACAATTTTAAGCCTTATTCTTGTTGTTTGACCCCCCCCCCCCCCTCTGGATCCGCCGCTGAAGTACAGATACATACACGCTTAATATACTAGAGGTTTTGCCCTGACCCCTCGAGTAGAAAGTGTTGAGTGAAAAAAAAGACGGTAAACCCCATCCAGGAAAACAAACAAAACTTAGCAGTTATATTTTTGCGTTAACGATAAGCAGGTAGTGATAACGGAGATGTAAGCGGATTATCCGATTGGCAACTATCGACCCTGTCACAGCTGCAACACACCTATACAAATGCGACCCGTCACGCGAAAGAGGCCCGCCATGTAAGAACTTCGGAAAGTTAAACATCTAGGAATATTTTGGGCCTAGCAAAGCTCAGATGAATATCAATGGATGGTTTGATTTCGAAATTTTTAAATTGGGAGGGAGAGTGGCCATTCTATATTCAGAACTAGTTGAAATTGAAAAGTTCGACCCTGGTCAGCCTGCTCGATAAGCGCAGTTTGAACTGGTCGATACTCTTTAAACTTCGAAAAGGGTCCCTTTTGGCGTGATAGGTCAGAAATAAAAACAAATGTGCTGGAAAACAGCTCTGTGTTTAGGATGTAAAAGCGTTTCACAAGCGCTTTGAGATGATGCCCAGCTTTGCACGTATGTGCGCGTACGTGCAAAGCGAGGTATCATTTCGAAAGTGCTTGCTAATGTTTTCATCCTGAACGCAGGGCAGCTATAATGTTTGTAGATTAAAGAGGAAAAATGGTAAAATTAAAGAAAAGTTACCTAATTATGCCGATGCTCATATGAAATGCTTTTCATGTAATATTCGTCGCACTCTGTTAAAAAAGTATTTATTCCTATCAGCATTGCGATGGTTGTTGTATCATTGTTCGTCAGCGGTTCAGATGATACAAAAGAAATTTTGGACCAGCATGCACTGCGGTCAGCTAATACTATGGTTGATGAGCCGCTGCATGAAGTACTCTTCATTTTTTGATTTATGAAAAACAAAATATACACTAGCAGTGAAAATCTGTATCTGTGCGTATACGTTGTAGATCCCAAATTTGGATTTCACACAATGGAGAGCTGGTGGCTGTCTGGTCTGTATCTGTGTGTATACGTTGTAAATCCCAAATTTTGCTTTCACACAACGGAGTGGTGGTGGCTGTCTGGTCTGTATCTGTGCGTATTCGTTGTAAATCCCAAATTTTGCTTTCACACAACGGAGTGGTGGTGGCTGTCTGGTCTACTGACAGTCTTGGCCAAGGACAGTTTTGAATGCCACGACTGTTTTGGCTTGCACTGTATCCTCGCTAAGTTGGATCCATTTAGTTACATAGGCCACAAAGAATGATTTCTGATATTGTTTGCTTTTTTGCGTGGGGAATTTCGAAAGATTTTGAACTGTTTTTTATTTGGTTTGACAATATGTCTTTTGTTAAACAGTTTTGGAATGATCTATTCTCGTTTTGGATTGGCAGGAAGACGCGCAGTATCAGGCGGTAGTCCAAGAACCAACCCCTCAACCACCTTATACATCATTATCAATCGCAGGCTTTGTCTTCTTGATTTAAGTGTTGGGAGACTAAGTTCAGATGCTATTTTAGTGATGTAGCCTTTGCCTCGTGTTTTGTAGTCACTTTTGATGAACCGGATAGCTCTTCGCTGAATCCTTACTAGTTTGTCTGTTTCAGTTTGCTGAAATGGGTCCCAGATTATTGAGTCATAGACCATTGTAGATCTAACCATTGAGATGTATGCTACTTTTTACAGTTTTCAGGGCAGAATTGTAGCTTTCTTTTCAGGATTCCAAGAGTGGAGTTAGTTTTTTTGTGATTTTGTTTATATAGGTTGACCATTTGAGGTCAGATGATATTTGTAGTTCTAGATATGGGTTGTCTTGGACCTTCTCGAGAATATGATTGTCTAGGCTGTAGAATTTCGTAAGATGTTTTCTGATGCTCTATATATTACTTTTTTGCGTTGAAGCGCATTCCCCATTTCTTTGCTTAGATCTCTAAGTTTTTAAGGTCTTTCTGTAGTTCTAGTTGGTCATTAAAGTTATTTATTGTGCGAAACTGTATGCAGTCATCTCCAAACATGCTTTGGACGAAGTTTGACTAGATATAGTCTTAATATTGCCCTACAGAATTTATTCAAGCCAGAAAAAAGCTTTATATGTCGCTATTTTGGTCATTACAATTCTGTTTTATTGTAATATGAAATTTATGATCTTGAATTATAGATCATTGATAAGATTGCCATGAATAATGATAAGTCAATGATGATAATAAAAACAATAAAAAAGTTATGAATAAATTAACCGAAAAAATTGTCCAAGGTCTACACAACGCGTTTTTGCTGGACAGAATCAAGCTATGGATATGGCGACATTCAAGCTCAACAAGTTGTCATCGGGATTTCGTCGAAAATGTGGGGACTACAACACGTTCTTGAATAAAGCCGTAGTCAAGTTACAGCGGCCGTAGTCAAGTTACAGCGGCCGTAGTCAAGTTACAGCGGCCGTAGTCAAGTTACAGCGGCCGTAGTCAAGTTACAGCGGCCGTAGTCAAGTTACACTTTGGTCGCCCATCATCTTGCTGGTACTTATACGCCGTCGAAGGTAGTTCGCAAATACGGTAGGCCTATCGCAAGGGTGTGTCTTCCATAACACAGATTACGCAAGTGCGTAATAGAAATAAATCCTCTTTCGAAAAAAGTCGTTGATGATGATCATAACATCGAAACTATGATGATGCTTTGATTACTCACCAAGGCTCAAGTCATAGAAAAGGGGAGCGGACGGAGGACAATCTTTTGTCACAGTCCACCGTGATCACCTTTATTCTATGTTGGTCGCCCTTTCAGTGCGTATAAATTTCAAAATTTAAATTACGTCTATGTATCGCCATATCTTCGAGTTTCCGTTTGTCTTTGCGTCCATTTCTGCTGCCAGCCGCGGTCACAGAAATGGGGAGATTCGTGTTGACTTAAATTGCCGAGATGGCGTATATTGCGACTGTAGCACTCTTATTCGGCCCACTCTTATTGTTCTATCCAAAAATACGCCGTACTTCGGGTTCAAGTCAAAAAGTCAGATGACCGAAAATCAGGCAATGAACTTGCCCGTGCGTCCATTTCTGCTGTCGAGGAAAATAGGGCCCTTTCATGTAATATTGATGAAACTGCGTTAATTCTGATCTTTGTACTCCTGTGCTTGTTTTGATTCTAACCGAAAGAAAAACGTCCGTAACGGCCCGATGCAAGTTGCCTCGGAGTTCAGGCAGTGAAACCGGCACCTTCTTTGATTGTAACACATGCGACATGATGTGCACTGCAGAATCATCATTATCTCGTCACAACCAGTTATGAGCATTGACGTGCTACTTCACCACTCACGATTACTAAGTTGACTGTCGAAGCTGGATTCGGTTGGTAATCGTAGTATATGAGCCTATGCCTGCCTTTTGAAACAATTCCATGTTTGCGTGAACTTTAATGACGGACAGACACGGAGCAGCTAGGCGAAGCTAGGATTTTTATTTTTTAACGCACTCAGCAGGCGATCAAAATAGAATATTAAGGATAAAGTCTATATGTGGACTGTGACCAAAGATTGATGTCCTGTCGCGGTCCGCTCCCTTTTCTTTTAATTGAACGTAGGTGAATAATCAAAACGTCGTTACTACAACTTGAATAAGCTGTAGTTTCGATGTTATGGTCATTCATTAACGACGTTTTTTAAAGAGGATCTATTTCTGTTACGCACTTGCGTAATGGCAGTAACGCCCTTGAAGCAGCTTGGGCGGTGGCAATCATACGGCCGTGTAAAACACCGTTGTTATTGTGCAGTACAGGCGTAGGTGCACAGCTAAACGCGTATAGTGAAGACTGAAGGCTTTTCTGTAACTGTCTCTCACTAATAGGTTGATAATCGTGGACCTATGTAAGATAGCAGCTGGAGGCTAGGAAAGGATTGTTGGTTGTACTGGTGAGAGAAATACCAGGAATCCATTATAAGGTGCTACAGCCGCCAAGATATGAATGAAAAATCTATTGAATGTAGCGTTAAACTCTATTCATTGAAAAAAAATTAGATCTGAATCTTAACATTGCGCACATCTTGACAGCTTTCTACTTAATTTTTGTAGATAAGCCTAATGCAAGACTCGATAAAATATCGAGTTTTTCTATACAACTTTATTTGATTGTAACAGAGGACCATTTTTTATATTATTTCATAGATGAATAAATAGAATAAAAATTTAAGTAATTAATGATGAGGATTGCAGATGGAAAATGTCATTGCGGATTTAAAGCGTATATAAAATAAGTTTCCGGTGGTAATAGATTTATCCAAAATTAATTAACTGATATTTACATCTTTTTTTGCCGAAAACAATTATCAATTATCTACCGTTTCGTAGATGTTATCTTTTTTATCAACGCCTTCGGTTGTCGGTGAAGGTCGTTGAAAGTCTACATAAGAAAGTAAAAACGCTTGATTACATCAGTTTGAAATCAACTTTCAGTGTGTACGGATCTGTCAAAATATGAGGGAATCCCCAATCAAAACAATACGTCACGGACTACGCAGTTAATTTGCATAAACGATTCAAAAGTACGCTATTTGATTGGCTATCGGTCACTTCAACTGAACGTGTCTTTCAGTAGCTGGAGGTTTATGTGGATATCATTGCGCGCTCTGGAAAACAGAAGATCGATACAACTCTACTATTTATTGATTTTTGTGGGTAGATCTTTCCTTACGTCAAAAGAATGGTGGATTTGAACTCGTAGTTATTTTAGTGTATTGGAAAACACCGTCCGATGATAGGTCGGTAGTGAAAAAGAGGAGTTATTTCTTATGCGGAGTGATAAACCACCTTGTTTAGACAGACGGGGTTCCTTTCACACACAGACTGACAGTTAGAAGGGTGTTTTCCCAGTTCCCCCAGATTTTCTCTCTCGGTTTCGACTATCCCAGGGGTTCGTACCAGCCCCGGGACTTCACGGATATGGATCTTCTTTGTGAAAGTGATAATAAATTCGGCGATATGGACACCGAAATGAACGACTTTTTGGATAACGACGTATTTCACACAACACCGACCATGGTACGTATAGTTTCTAGATATTTCATATAAACCACATGGGGCGTTTTGGACCATATGGAACATAAACTCTGTCTAAAATACTTTTGACAGTTGTTTAAAATATAAACACATGACTGAATACGACACTTTTCACGTGTTAGAGTGTAAATTATATCAGTTAACAGGTTTTTGTAGTCCAATTATGGAATTAATTGGCACCATATGACCTACATTTTGACATACGGGTGGTTATCACATGGGTGGAAAGTAAACAGAGGAAACGCCCATTTCGTTTTACAAATTCGTCACGGGTGATTGCGTACCATCTATGCCCAGATACACCCAACCTCATTAGATGTGAATAAATTCGAGCTTCGGGTGTTTTCAAATGAATGGGTTCAAAATATACTGTTTTCGGCGTCTATATTCGATAGTATACGAAATTAACGAGTGCCAATCACAATCTCCCAACGATTCACTAACATCTTAACTATAAATACATGTTTTTACGACTTTTCTATAATAGTTCGAAAATAAGTTTGGTATTTTTTTTATTTATTTATTTATCATTTTTTGTGTTGCTCTTACGAAGATCCTGTACCATTGTTAGGCTTTAAAAATCGTCGTAACTACGAATTTATCCATGCCGCTGTCACGATATTTTAGACGTCATACAAAACTTGTACATTTAATGATGAAGGATATACTCTCAAAAACTTAAAATAGTGGGGTTGCGAACTTGAACCGATTGCGAGGAAGGATCGAAAATGCTTTTATTACGTTGTGCCTTGAAAATGACGACCATTTACATTGCGACTTCTCCGATGGACCTTTTTCCCATGACATGGCATAATTTTGAACCCAACTGAAGCCAGGAACAGATTAAATGATAGGTCTTGTCGTTTTACAAAAGAAATATTAGGTAAACATGTCACGATTTCACTATATAGATAATCTATATTGACTTGACTATTGGGCGTAGAATGCAAATTTTCAAATCAGTTTTTCAAGTGTGAATAGGTTCATGTTACGACATAAAACTTTTCACTCGTCAGTGTGAGGCGCTAGGCTTCTATCTCTATTATAATTATTCACAGCGAAAATATAAGATCAATAAATGTAAATACATGTGTAATCATAACAGAGATCGAAGCAATGCTAAGCCATGTCCTTTAGAACCGATTCGATAGATTTTTGATTCCATCTATTCTATCATATAGGCAATCGGAACTGATTCACTAAAGCCAGTATGTTGCGAGGCTTTAGATTGAAACCTACCAGACGACATAAATTTGAAAGGTAAAATTAACCTTTGTAATGAGTATGCACTTTAAAAGTCTCGATTTTGGACGGAACTTATTTCATTGTAACGGACGAGCCAAACATTGCAGCGCATTCCGATGACAAAAATCTTAAGACGTACCTAGGATTTTGAAACTTATACGCATCCAGAAGGCGACCAACACAGACTATATAGGATAAAGGCGATATTTAGACTCTGACAAAAAATTAGTGTTCTCCGTCCGCTCCCCTTTTCTATGATTTGAGCGTTTGTAAATAATCAAAACATCGTAACTACAGCTTGAATAAGTCGTAGTTTTTATGTTATGATCATTCATCAACGGAATATCTAGAAAGAGAAATGGTCTCTATTATGCACTTGCGTAATATGCGTAATGGTACTCACACCCTTGGAAATCTGAAGTAGCACTTTAAGGACATTGCCGGGTTGAGTCTGAATAAGTAAAGGTTTAGCACGCAGGGGACTGAAGTCTTAAAGGTTACCCTCTAACAATTGAATAATTCATGAATTTGAATGGTTCCGTTTTCGATCTCTTGTACAAATATTAATAGAGTTCATGTTTTAACAAGAATTACGAGGTCCAAAGTACTTTTAATTGCGTAAAAAATCAATAAGTTGAAAATCTAAAAGAAGTGCGAATGGTCCAACTTCTCAATTGATTATTGTGCACTTCAATGTAGAAAATTTTTAAAGCATGGAAGCTTTAAATCTGCTACGATAGCTTAATTCGGGTTCCATATACAGGTATATGAAATTGCAGATTAAGACAAAATTCCGCATTTTAGCAAAATATAGACTGTGAGTGGTGTAGACGCAAAACGGTTGCCAGAGCTAGACAGAAGGGGAAAGGGATTTTAGATTAAAGAATTTCAATAATGACAGCGCAAACTCCATGTTGTTGGTAGTCATTGGAATTGTCTCGTGGAGACAATTCAAATGTATACCAACAACATGGGTTTTCATTGAGAATTAAGATTTAGACTGGCTTCACAGTGTATAATATTCTAGGATTCAGTAAGTAGGGGGGGGGGGATTTTGTTGAAAAACGACAAAATTTTCAAAAAGATGAGAATTTTTGCTCTTTCTCTATGTAAGAAAATCCCCCATCATCTTCAAAAGTAGGGGTGACTTTTCAAAAGTATGTGCTAAAATGTGCAACCCCCCCCCCCTCTTAGAACAGACACTGGCTTTACCCCCTCTTATCTTTACCTCTGGGTTGCCAACGTTCTGATTATCTTGATAATATTTCGAGTCGAAGCTGCCGATTCGATACCCCTTAACTAGCTAAGATGGTATTTGATCGCCGCTTAAAATAGCATTTAAAACTTCCTGGTTGTTTCCAAATACAAAAACTTCATATTGAAAAGTTATTGATGTAATAATAATAATAATAATAGTAACTGTAAAAGACTGGACAAAATTCCCATTCTCTCATTGTTTTGAACAAAGGATGTATACTGTAGGTAACTGGATTATCTTGATGAGCAAAGAGTCGAATAACAGTACCCAAACCCCTTTAGTATTTTTTTCAGTGTTTAAAATCTTCTATTTAGAATAAGTGTAAAATAACGAAACCGGAAGTTCTAAAAGTATTCCAATTTCTTATCGGGTTGGCACACATTGATTGTGGCACTCATAAATGCAAGGTCAAAATTTGTCTCTGTTGATAGAAATAATTAATCATACTTTTCTTGCATACCGAATATTATCAGGCTTTGAAGGATTCGTCATTCCCTGATCATCCCCCCGGGCCAAGTTTTCCAGTACCACTTTCAGTTGTACGAACAGTCACAAGCCAAGAGCTCTAGCCCTACTGTTCCATACGTTTTGTTAGGCAGAGGTTCTATGGTGCTACTTGTTCCTTTGCAAGGAACAGGGTAGAGACCGAACCATTGGCTTGCGAAGATGTTCCATACAATAACTCTGGTCGAATACACATTTTCGCGGAATTAAGACCCCTAACGGTCTTAATTATTTATCAGCGATAATCTGAGATAAATACCGTGTAAAGGGCACTATAATGGTTCAATGATAATTTAGTGACATTTCGTTTGGACTTGACACTCGTGAAAATCCGATTATCGTATGTTTGTTATGTCCATCCCTGCTCGACGCAAATGATACGAACCCATATTCTTATTGAAACAGAGGTTTCTTGACTGCAACTTGGTTATATTTAAAGTTTCTTTGAAATTCTGGAAGAAACTGTTCGAAAGCAATTATATGTACTTGCTTTTATTAACTTATAGATTAAGAAAAGCCAATGTGGATGTCGATTGGAGTGATAAGTAGGTGATTGGCAAGAGTAGATAAATCGAGACTTGAATCTTTATTCGGCACTAAAACCCTATGCTGTTGGTACTCGTTGGAATCGTCTCGACGAGACGATTATAATGAGTACTAACTACATAGGATTGTTTCAAATTTTATGGAGGTAATTGTTCACCTCTTATTCAAAATAGCCCACCTTTCTATATCCTCCTGGATAAGACCAGGGAGTGATATTGATGAAAACACAATGGAAAAACTTTAAGTATAAAAGGGGCTACAATTGACAGAGTGTCACACGCGCATTAGAAATATGAAATGTATTTTACTTTATAGAAAGTGTCACTAGCGGGTAACTTTGCGTGGGCCTCGTATATTCGTCGGGAAAATAGTTCTCTGAACGTACATTTATTAATAACATCCTGTTCAATAGCAGTTTAATTATTTATTGTCGCCATAAATTGTGGTCCGCATTTTGCTCGAGGACAGATCGAAGGACTGATAACTGTTGAAGCTGAAGAAACGTTAATTAAATATTGTCTGACACTTAAAAGGTCAGAGGTCAACAATTATTCTTGTCTACTTTTCTTAGCGTTGACGACTTTGAAAAAGGGATGTACGAAATAAAACTGAGAGCATAGGGAAAGTTTACTAATTGTAAGAAAACCTCTTAATGCGAAATATATATTTTGGCTATTGGTCAATTAAAACTTTGGTTATTTTGTCGCAAACGCCGGTTATAAATGATTTGCCTTGTGACCAACAATATTTAAACATATTTCTAAATGTCTCACCAAGCTTCAGAAAGAAAAAGAATTTGAAGAAAGCAGACATTTAACTTTTCACATTCGCAGTAACCGATGATTTTAATGGCGTCGAAGAGTCGTTCGCGTTCACTTCGTTCCGTTGATAATGGCCATTTTATTTTCCAGTGGGTTACATCTTTCTAGAAAGTCCATTGTAAGTTTACTGTTCGTCATATTCATTGTGCAACATAATACAATGTTGATGATACAACACAATCCTATTTTCTCGTTCAGATAAGTCATGTCTGAGAGGCGTTTTACGTCATGAATTTAGACAATTTATCGACATTTTGATCCAAAAATGGAATTGTTGAAGTGTCCTCTAGTGTCCCCCTTGTGACGGATCGGTTTCATCTTACTGACAGGCTTGTTTCCAGCTAGACTAACAACAGAAGAAAAGATAGGCTTTATTTTCAGATAGATTTCAATTATTCTTGAACTAAGTCTATGTTGTAGATACTCATTGCACTCGTCTCTTCGAAGCGAGTCCAATGAGTACCCACAACATAGAGTTATGTTGAGAAATAGAAATTTTAAACTTGCTTTTCTTCTTACAGAAACCTGAATTCTATAGAATACAATGTTGATGATACAACACAATGTTATTTTCTTGTTCAGATAGGACACGTCTGAGAGGCGTTTTACGTCATGAATTTAGACAATTTATCGACATTTTGATCCAAAAATGGAATTGTTGAAGTGTCCTCTGGTGTTCCCTTGTATCCGCCCTCGTCTCTCGTCCGACTGACGGGCTTATTTTCAGCTAGACTTATATGAGATGAAAAAGACAACCACAGGTTTAATTTCAGCTACAGTGAAATATGCAGCGTAATGGGGGGGGAGGGGGGGGGGGGGGGATATGACAACCTACATATTTCGACGCAAAACTTTTAAACGAGTCGGTAAACCATGTTTTGGATTCTTAGTCTTTGATATGTGCATGTACATAGTTTACTTTTTCTTATCCAATCCCCCCACCCCCCCCCCACCCCCCCAAAAAAAAAAAAAAAAAAAAAAAAACCCAAACTGTAAGCTTAAAGAGAAATATTGTTTTTCGACATGGTGCATTGAAGAAATTTTGTCATCCGTATACTCATTTTGAGGGTTCAGACATAATTGTTTTACATACGAAATGTATTAAAAGGGCGTGGAGGGAGGTGAGTGTTGAAAACAAGTAAAACATTTTTTTTCAGATTTGAAAACGCATTTTAAAAAGAGATAAAAGACATGACACCGCTACGTTTTTTTGTTGTTCATTAATTTTTCTCTATGTTTCACAACCGCCTTTTTAGACGCAACCTAACACGATAGACACGATGATCAGTCACCGTATAATGATCGTAGTATATAACCTTACATACTATTTTTACACCAAAACGTGACTTTTAACTACTACCCGTTTACAGCTTTTCAAGTCCATAATTTATAATTCAACAATTATATACAATAAATAGAATATTGTTTGTAGGTGACACGACTGTCTCGTAACTTTTCGCACGAACATGAGCTAGATATCTGTGCTCAAGATTATAAAACTTTTCTCATGCTCACCTGAGATTAGAATTTTCTCAAATTCTGAATTTAAATAAATGTTTTAACATAAAAGATAATGTTTATAAGTTGTTATTTATGACAACTTATTAATATTATCTTTTATGTTAATATATTAAATGTGTATTTAAAACAGTATTATGGCTTTAATCTCAATTTGAAATTTGAGAAAATTTTGAATTGAGATTGAGAAGTTTTATAACCTCGGGTCCAGATCTGGCTTTAATAATTGAAGAATCTGACGTATTTTGCAACATCGATGCAATCTATATTTTTGATGATACATTGTTTACTCCTAAACATAAATTTGAGTTGGGATATAGATCCGCCTGAATCGGTCAAAGCAAACCGAGCCTTAGAGAGCACAAATTTGCGACACTAGATCTGCTGTCTTTTTTTAAAACAAATATTTGGTGGAATCGTCTGGGACGTTTATAATGAGCACCCCCGGTGGTCTGCCAAGGTTATTGAGACCAGGGGACAACCAGAAAATGTCTTTAGACGACGATTCCAATGAGCTAATGCATGACAGAATTCCATATTTAGCTGCATTTGATTATATAAGCAACTTAAAGTTTTGACTTAGGCAAAAAATTACCGTAAGATATTTAGCAAAACAGGCCCCTGTGCCATAAGTAATTCGATGGCGTAAATGAACCCGACGTAGGGATATTGTAACAGAACATCAGTTGATAAATGACGATAGTGCATTAGAAACGCTTAAGTGTATTAAAAGGCCTTTGTAAGACTTTCCATATTGAAACTCCTATATTAAAACTTTATCATACTCAATAATGTGAAACGTGACCCAAGCAGTTGAGTTTGGACATTTATAGACACAACGAAACTAAGCAATGTCAATACAAACTTAGACTGGCCGCAGTCGTTTTTGTTAGCATTTCAGAAAATATTTTTTGTAGTTCTATTACAAGCCTCTTTAATCCAAGTTCAGACTAACAAGTGCTGAACAAAATCGACTCTTCTTTTTTAGAGACAGGGGACTTAATTATAAGATTTATAATGATTTAATTCCCCTTGAAAAAACCACTGTAAAGAAGAGTCTGGTGGCCAGACTAATACAAACTATTCTGTGTGTGATAGCAGGATTTAGGCCCACACGTGATTTAGGCATACATCTTATGGTAAGGCCTATGGGTCATGACAGAGAAAGAATCGGAAGCAAGGAGATCCGGGTTCATACGCCCCAGCTCTTCTACGAATAGGCCTCCTTATAGTTCTATAAAGTGCCAAGTATATAGCTGTGATACCAGTTCAGTTCTGGTTGATTGGGGAACGCAAATATACCTGAAAAATCCCGCCTAGTTCGAGACCTGAACCACGGACATTCGGGAAGCTAAGATTGCAATGCATTGTATATTGAAATTGAACTCATGAATAACTTAAAATGAAAATGCAAAGTTCCGGAAACGTTGTTCAAGTATCCACGAAGTATAGCGTACATACGAATTATAACAGATTGAAAGCATGTGAAATTATTCATAAATACAAGATTTTTCTATCGCAATTTCGGTATGGCTATTTTGTTGTACAATGAGATCGTCCTGTGTTAATTGAGAGGGATTTCGTTGGGTTGACAATGGCAGCTAATCCCGATCAGCGGTTAAATGGTTCATTACGTAAAAGATAAATACTGTCGAAGGGTTATCATACCGAGATTCGGGGTTTCAAAAGGACCATCCTGATCCTGCGCTCCCCTCATTTATGGTGACCCGTCACGCAAAAAGAGGCCATTTGGGAACTCTTTAAAATGAATATTAAAAAAAAAGATTGGGTTCAGCATTGGTCAACCAGAAGTCGCATTTCAAAAATTCTTTCACAGGAAGGTAGATTAAACATTCAAAATTCAGAAAATAAGTACATTGCAAAAAGTTTCGACCCAAGTCAGTCTGCGAATACCGCGCAGTCTGACTAGGGTCGACACTTTACGCACTACCCAGATTGTCCCTTTTCGCGTGACGGGTCACAACTATAACAGGGGGTTGGGTGTAGCTCTTAAATGACCACAAAGCATTATATCCCTTCTTGGAAAAAGTACGAAAAACTGTTATTTTTTTGCAACCTGTGAAATGCCCTTCTTATCAGACATGCTAAAATAAATCTTGAAAGCTGATAGGCCTTCTGGTTGGCTAAACGCGATTTTAAGACTGATAAGGATGCCGTCGGTTGGAGAACTACTTTTTTTCTGAAACTAGGTCAGCTTTATTCTTAAATAAATAAATAAAGAGATTATTGGACCTTTCGGAACATTATACCTTTTTATTACACAAACTATATTTTAGTACCTGTAATTTTACCTAGACAATTATCAACAATAGAAGGGGTCATTAATTATTATGAAGTATCATATCTTTTAAAGAATAGAAATTTTATTGTCAATAAAATGGTGACCATTAGGCAATGAAACCTCAATAAATACATCCACATCTACATTCGTGCGTGGTCAAGTTTATCTTTGTCGGCCATCTTATTTCAAGTTTGTAATCTCAAGCAAGCTGGTCCACTAAGAATCACCCAAAACTTCAAGAACTTGTTCGAACACTGTTGAGAATTTCACTTGAAGATATATTCAGTTCACGTGAGCAGTCTCTAATAAATGTATATTATTTTCTGTGAGGGCGATGACCTTTGTGGGAGTAAATTAAAGGGTCAAAGGTGAAAAGAGTAATGTACTTGTATTGAGGGTACTCTCTTGACTACTTGATTGAAATTAAAGCTAAGAGCGGAGGTAAATATTTCGATAGTGGAAGCATACGTCTTACAAGAAATGGTAAACAAAGGAAATGATTACACAACGAGCAAACCAGTGTCTTTTTTCATGGGTCTGAAGCGTGTGCTAGGCTTCGGTCCATGATGACAGAAGTTTATGATTTACTGTGGATCTGGTTTATTGTATTGCATATTATTGCTTCGTTAAATACTTCTTTATTGAAGCTGTATTTACGAAGTTTTGGAATTAAAGCGACGGTAAAATGGCTTAGAATTTATGACTGGTAAAACATATCTGTTTAAAAAAGGGGAGAAGGGAAAACTAATCTACGCCATTCGCCCAATTGTTTAATAGGTAGATTTCAGAAAAAAACATCCTAAGATTTACCTAATTAAATGAGCAGGATGTTTTGTTTTTAAACTGTCGGGACTGTAAAATAATTCAGATTAATGTCTCAACTGACGGATATTAAACCTGTATTTCAAGTTAACTGACACCATCAAAATGGCTTCCACAGCAGACGGGCGGCAGGGCCTGTTTATAAAATGTTGAGTCATCAGTTTTCTGTTTCCCACGTATATAAACTTTAATAGGAATACTCGTAAATGCAAAGAATGTTGCAACAAGTGTGATTGGGTGGCATGCATAGAATTGAAAACAAAATTGCAGCGCTGCAGTTTACGGACAATCGACCTTGCGTTCAGGATCACGAAACGGTGAAAACAGTTTTCCAATTATTCCCCGCTTTGCACGAACACTTTCGTGCGAAGCGGGGTATAATTGGAAAACTGTTTGTATCGTTTTAGCATCCTGAACGTAGGGCAGGTGATCGCCCCCCGCTCTTTGACGTCCGTCGCGACATAGACATCGTTTTGATATCTTTAAAATATAATGCCACGGTACATGAATTAAATAGCATATCAAGAGAGCGAGTTAAACATCGTAAACACAGCTCATTCAAATTTATAAGAACAAAATATTGAAAAAAGACGAGGGTCAACAATTTTCCAGGTTTAATTTTTGATTGAATTTTTGACTGCCTGCAACAATCATATTTTTAAAAGAGGAGACTAGGCCAGTTCTAAATGACAACACACAACATATACATCGCTCTAAATTTTACTTATCATGAATTGCCCGAAGTAATCCCAGGGTTTGACATACATTCAAGTTTGACTTACATTTAACAGATAGTCATAATAGATTTTCATTCACTTCTAAGATTGTATCATCCTCATTTAAAGCTTTATTCGATTAAAACAAAATGAGAGAGCCTGGAGTGATTTTCTTACTTTATTTGATGATGAAATCTTTTATCAAATCACTCACAATAAATCATTAAGTCATTATGAATGATAGCCTAATTTCCAGAGTATAGAGTTAGCCTAAATCTAGGACAATAGCCACTCTGTAAGCCTAAATCTAGGTCAATTGCCCTCTGAACATAATCCCCTTCTATGTTTTTTAACAAGGGGGACATTTTCCCCTTCATCATATTGATACTGTGGACAAAATCCCCTTTCAAATCTAGGTTTAACCCTTTCCTGTTTTACAAAATTTTCGACCTGTCCAAAATGATGCATGATGGAATCCTACTTACTGTATTTCTCCAAAAAAAAATTCCCGGGAGCTATACATGACATGGCCAGGGAGCTTTAATTTCATACATGTGTGTATTTTCTGATTTAAAAGATCATTAAAATTGATTTCTTATCACCTTAATTTGGGGTGTTACTATTTCCTCTAAAGAATCATATAGATGATTGTTTAGATAAAATTTAACTCTAGAGAAGAAGTCTTAAAAATTTCCTAAAATTAAGGCATTTAAAGTGGGGTTTCTAAGTAAAAAATGTAGGGGTGCTACTATTAAGGAGGGTGCTATTATTATAGGAAATATGGTAGGTCGGAAACTGATTAGATCTAATTGTATTACACCCTGTCTCAAATGACGTGGCTGAATACTAGACCTAATGAAATCCTACATAAGTCTGAAACAGCTTGACTAGAAAACTGACTAGATCTAATTGTATTAAATCCTAACTATCCAGCATGTCTCAAATGACGTGGCTGAACACTAGACCTGATGAAATCCTACATAAGTCTGAAACAGCTTGTCAAACTACATGATGCAATCAAAATTGGGAAAGTTTCTGGTAAAAATCAGTTTCTCATGAAACTACTTTCCAGACACACACTTTTAATTAGCTTGGATTGTTTTTTGGTTCATTTGTTCCACTTTTGCTGTTGTGGGAGCATACATGTTTTCTTTTTTAAAAGAAAAAGAAAATCTGTCAATTTTTAGATCTACCGGTTCAAGTTAGTGATCCATGGGCCAACCTTTTTGTTGCCGAACGGGCCCCGAATTTTTTGTTTTTCAGCCGGGCCACAATTAGAAACCAGCTCCTATGTTCCGGCTGACAAGAAGTTGCATACCGTTTTCAAATTATACCCCTTTTTGTGTGTGCTTGTCAGCCGGAACATAGAGCTGGTTTCTTATTGTGACCCGGCTGAAAAACGGGACCCGTTTTGGCAACAAATAAGTTGGCCCCATGGTAAATTTTGTATACCTGCATTGATCCTTGATCTCTCATTCAAATGTACTATAGATTTAATTGACGACGATAACCTTATTATGCAAGGTGTTGGTATTTCATGAAAAAAAAGGTGAACAAGAATAAACTATTAAAGAATATTTGAAACAAACTGTTTTGAATTAGACCTGGAAATGTTTGGATAAAGTTTCTTTTCTGAAGTTGAGCCCCCATAAGTTTTAAGAGACTCCCACATCAGTTTGATATTTTATCTTTTAACTTTACTCAATTGTGTATCCAAGCCTCAAGAGTTTTACTCTTTGAAACCCTAAATTGTGGTAAAACTAACATTTTACCACAAATTAAGTCTTAGCTGCAATGGGACTGTCATATTCCATCTCGTTAGTACAAATTGACATTGCATTCTCATTTATTTTCAGTGATTTGTAAGAGTAATGGTATTTCAAGAGGGACCACTTACAACTCTACATTAATTACACTTACATAGCCTTTTTAGGCAGACAACACTTGACCTTTTGTGGCTTAACCCTTGTCAAGCTGAACCTGGAATATTCCTGCTTTTGCAGGAACTATAGACCAACATCAGTCTGCACATATGTGCAGTCTGATGTTAGTCTTCATCACCTGTTTCTCACTTTCAAACCAGAATTGTCAATAGATTTAGTTTTGAAATTAAAATTGACCTATAGTTGGTACTTTCAGTGCTTTTTGCCCTTTTGCAGATGAGAATTTTTAGCCAAAATTAATTCAGCATGGCAAGGGTCAAGTTTAAGACATTATGTGGTATGTCAAGCATGTTAGATGTTCTTGTTTTTGATTTGCACCTTGGTATGACTACCCATGCAAAATCTTTACAAATGGCATGGCATAATAATTTTTAAAGCCAAAAGGGAAAAGTCTAGTTACCTTAATAATAATGACATTGCAAAAATGTTAGTTGCTTGAGTTTGATTTGCACATGGATACATTCAACCTATATAATCTTAAGCACCTATGATTTTTGAAGAAGATAACAAATTTTGTTTATGCTTCACAGAATACTGGAAACTACCTAGATGACGATGACTGGCTTAACAGTTTCTTCGAAGACCCTGTACTTAACGATAAAATGATAACTGACGCTGCCCAGCCTCCACGGATCAATTCAGAACACAGCTACTCCTCCGTAAATGACAGCCTCGGTAGTTCAGAATTCAGTGACATCGGAAAAATTGAAGGTATGATAATATGGTACTTATAAATCCTCCTCTTCCATTTATGGCCCAGAGAGAATGATCTATTATATTGACGAAAATATTAAATTGATAATGTTGAATAATCATTTTTGATATCACTATAATAGAAGTGTTTCCCCTTAACCCTTTCCTGGTTTACAAAATTTTGGACCTGTCCAAATTCAAAGGTTTTGCAGACGAAAATTAAAAGTGGATTCAATTTGAAAAATAACCATTAAGTAGGGTAGAAAATAATGTGGAAAAAGAAGAAATTGCTTGTCAGAAGCAATTTCTTCTTTTTTTCACAATGTTTTCTCGATCATAAAATCACAGGCACGTGAAAAGCAGGGATTACACAGCAAAGGGTTAAAGAGCATTCGCAATTTTGTGTTGAGAGGGACATAGTAATGTTGATATTGTCAGATGACTTCAAATACAGTCTTAATGCTGAAAGGTAGTAAAGTACCAATACCTAACTTGGTTCAATAGACTCAATACATGTATTATACTTCTATCAGTATTGATCTCAAATTATGTGGTAAATCATTGTAACTCCAGCTTATTCAAGCTGTAGTTACAAGGTTTTGACTCCCCACAAACGAAATATAGCCCTGCTTTCAATATGGAAAAAAAATCAAATTGGCAGCCTTCTTTGCATGTATTCCAACATGCAAAATGGGCTACAATTTCTAAACTTCAGCAAATGTTTTATAATCCTGAAGACAGGACAGGTAACTCAGAGTATTAATAAAACTTCAGTCAGATTAATTAATTCCACAGCTTTAATGGAATATTGGTTAAATCAGTGCATTAAGTTTTCTGATCAGTCAGAAAATGAATAAAAATAATCTTATCCATAGAAAAGTCCTCCAAAATTATGTGTGGGAAATTGTTAACCTTTCTCTGTTCTGTATTTACCACTGAAATGGCTTTGTTTCCTAGAAATTTTGTGCACTTTAGAGACCTAGATCTTCTATCCAGTTTAGTGATTAAGAGAACTTTTTATGTAGTTCCCCATAAAACCCACTCTGGATCTGCCACTGCATCAATTGAATGAAAATGATCTGATCCAATGAAAAGACCCTCAAAATTATGTGTGGGAAAGTGTTAACCTTTATCTGTTTAATGTTTACCACTGACTTAGTTTTGTTTACTAATAATTTTGTGCACTTTGGAGCACTAGACCTTCAAACTGAGTGCAATGATTAAAGATAACTTATGTCACCACATGATTAAAACACTTGTAATCATTGACAAAAATGTTAATTTTGAATGTAAATGATAAAGGATCAAGACCCCTTCATCATGGTATGGCTATTTGAAACTTCAGCCATAAAATAGTTGTTCTTGTATTTCATGTAGAAGCTCAACTCTGGTTTGAGAAATACAAGAGGATAACATGATAAAGATTTGATAGACTCTAAATTTTATTGTAGTCCTAATTCATTCCAGATCTAATCTTGCACATAGAAAGAGAGGCATTGAATTCTAACCACTGCTACTCTCTTTTACACCAGGGTAAACTGAGGCTTAAACACACTTACCCCCGGGGAGGGGTTTCAACTCCCAACTGTTAGAGTACAAGTTGAGTGTGCTAACTATACAGCCAAGGAGCGAGTCATTTGTATTATTGAAAACTTTGAAAAGCATTTCTAAATCCAATTTAGACAAACAAGCAAACTATTTGATTAATAATTCAGTCACAAAAATACTGCCAAAAGACTGGGAAGGGAATAAAGTGCATATCATTACCAATCATCTGGTTGCACTATTACCCCACCAGGGTTTTTGTAATGAGATCATTTTGAATTCCTGCCAAGAGAAAAACCCAGACATTTTAAATGTCAGCACAAATTTTGTTTGGCTTTTTGCTTCCTGAATCTCATTCCCATGAATGAAACCTTTTCTCCTAGTAACTAAGAAATTTTATCAAGATCAAATAAAATTGTATATAAAGCAAAGGAGTTTTATAGAAATAGGAAATATTAACCTTTAAATTTATTTTATTCTAAACAATTTTATAAAGATTTAATTTCAAAAAGAGAGTTGCAGACGGCAATTTCAAGTTGATTGTATTTTAGAAATGTTGGACTATTGAGGAAAAAATATTGTGGACAATAAAGAAATCACTCAATTTGGAAGCTGTTGTCCTCAGGGGTGCCTAAAAAATGGGAGGGGGGTGTGTTAGGAAATTTATTATTCTCTATAACTCTTTCTTTTTGTTAAAACTTAAATTTTTTTCTTGATTACAAAATATGCTGCCATGAAATTGTACCATTCAGGTATTATCAATGTGTTAGTCTATTCAAAATTATAAAGGTTATGTTGACACTTTTATCTTGTATCAGGCTGAGTAGGTTTTGCTTACAGCTATTACTGAATAATGAAGTATAAAGTCTATTTAAATGTAAGTTATTTATCAAGCAGAAAAAAGGCACATTGTAGTTTATTTCCTCTTTGAAATGACCCACTTTCTGTTTTACCAAAATTTATGGGTAACTTTTTACAGAAAAAATCCAAGGCGGTATTCGAAAACAAGAAGAACTTGTAAAAAATCATGAGTTTCAGTGTCTTGTTAGTAAACTGACTTTATGAAAAGAAAGCATTGTTTAAAAAAAAAGAAAAAAAAGACCATATCTTGCAAAATGTAGATCAAAATGTATAAATAATAATTGTGTAAATTGAGGTGTCAATTCAAAGCTAATGTAAGTGCCTATATATGTAGGCTTTAACAATGGTTTTTCACTTACCCATAGAAATGTTAATATTTTTTCTGCTTCTTTAATCTGACAAGAAGCTGTAATTACAAACATTATTAACAGGTGTGTAGATGGGTCTGTAGATATTATATGCAATTACGCATCAAACACAATGGGGTCTTTGTGTCTGATAACTCTCAAAGCAACAGAATTATGGATAGAGGGGGTAATTTGGGTTTTAGATTAAAGTTATTTCAATTATGGTAGTAAAAACCCAATTTTGTTGGTACTAATTGGAATCGTCTTGTTGAGACGCTTCAAATGAGTACCCACAACGTAGGTTTTCATTTAGAAATTATGATTTCACACTGACTTTTCAGACTCTTATCATTCTGTACTTCAAGTGCATCTATGGTTTGCATTCAGTTCTGCTTTGAAGAAATGTTTATACTTGACGGTTAGAATTATAAGCTACTAGTTTGGTAATACAATTGTCTTTTATATCATATCCCTACAGAGTAAATATCAGCTTTTTAGATACAAGTGTTAACTGGATGTATATTCTTATTTTAGTAACAACATCATCAAAAGTGAATATTAGATAAAGATTTTGATAAAGATTTAGGTGAAGAAAGCTATGTGATATATGCATGCGTCCCTTCATGGCTCCATGCTTTTACATAAAGCTTCACTGTGACAACTTAGATCATTAACATGCATTAAATGGAGTGTGCAACTGCTACAAACTATGTTTTTTACACAAATTCTGCTTCATCACTTCATAGCGGCTGTCAAAGGGTCGTTGGTAGTGAGTGACTATCAATCTTAAGATCCCTGGTCCGATTCCCGATGGCGGCACTCGACCTTTCTGACTATTTGTCTTCTACCAATGGTTGATAATCATATAATACTTGTTGGGGTTACACTTTTTAGACTTGTATCCTGCTCTAGATTAAATTAAGATTTGAATATTTTACAAATCAAGTGGTGGGTGCAAAACTTTTGTTAGTGCCTATAAATATATAGGCACTAACCTTAGTTTTGCACCGACCTTCAAGCATGACCTCATTTATCTTCCAATGTTTGTAAACTGTGACGTAAAGAAGTAATAAGATTTATATTATCTTTGAGGGATAAATGAGATGGAAATAAAAATGATTGTTTAGCATTTGTGACGAATAAAAGCAAAGACAAACAAACAATGGTGAATTTGTTTTTCATATTATGAATGTTCTAATTGTTTATTAAACAGATTACGCGCCTCAGAGGGTAACCGGTTATTATCCCCCTGGATATTTTGGATTTTTGCACTTTTGCACAAAAACGTTAATATAAAGGAAAGTACAATGGTCAATCATTGGTATAGAGCGTTTTTGAAATGAATGTTTACAAAGATTTTTGAAATGAAGCCTAAGGCAGATGATTACATCATTTGGCTTGTGCAAGATGGTCTGGATTGATGTTAATATCAATTGCAAAGTTAATAAATTGCTGCAAGTGCTCATAGCTGATAATATACCCAGAGAGTGCCTAAAGAAGAAACTTTGCTGTGTTATGACTGAAAGATTGTTTAACCCTTTCCTGTCCAATCCCTGGTTTTTACATCCCTAAGATTTTGTAATTGAGAAAACATTATAGAAAAAGAAGAAATTGTTTGTGACAAACAATTTCTTCTTTTCTATCAAATTTTCAGCCCTACAGAATGGTTATTATGCCCCCGATAGGGAGGCATCATAAATTTGACTTGTCCGTCCGTCCGTCTGTCCGTCTGTCCGTCCGTCATTCCGTCCAAAAACTTTAACATTGGCCATAACTTCTAAATCAAAGCGGTGTCGGGGGCATTGTCATCTTACAGTGACAGCTCTTGTTTTTCAAATTAAATCAGCTTTAAATTTTCGTCTGCAAAACCTTTGAATTTGGACAGGTCCAAAATTTTGTAAAACAGGAAAGTGTTAAAGCACCATTTCAAATCACATTGATATTTATAGACTGGCCCCCTGTCCCACTGATCTAAAGCTATCGTAAAATGAGCATTCAACTAGCAGAGAATATAATTTCTTTTTGCGTACTTTTTTCTGACTTGCTAATCAGTGTGAGTGTTTTAGAATATGGGAGGTAATTGAATGGGATGATATAGTAAAACATGAGTGGTGTACCTTATTTACCTCTAGCTTACTGACAGCCTTGGAGCCAGGCTATACTATTTGCTCAATATCATTAAATCGTACTGCGAAGCAGTCGATTTATATCTACCGGTTTCCAGAAATCCAGCCTGTTTGACCCACTACATTTTTACCATTATCTTCTGAGCAATGTGTTCAAACCAAATTATGTGTTTTCAAACTTTGTTTATACCTTATTTACTTTTCGACAAATAGAGAAGAGGCTAATACAAAATTTGATGTAATTTTCGCTTTTAGTAATTACCAGTTAGTAGTTTCAGTGTTTATAACAAGATTTTCGGTTGAGTAAAGGAGTTGAAACGTACAATAGGTTAACTGTATAATTAATTTGTAGCACTTACAATATTACTGCTCTGAACTTTCTCGAACGGTCATTTACCATTTTTGGGCTGACAACCAATCAAATTCTGTTATGATTATCACTGGGTCAAAACCCACGTGTAAATGGACATCGTCTGCTCGAAATGTGTCAATTAACTTGTTTGTCATTAGTCAATAGTCGTCTGCACTCAAACAGGGAGCGTGAGAAGTTTACTTTTTGTTCGCATGTGTTAACAAATAGAAATAATTTTGAAATATTTGATTTCAATGAGCACTCTGATCACGCTCCAATCCTATTTTCAATAAATTCAAATTTGATTTTAGTTACTATGAGCAGTTTAGATATTTTGTTTGTGTGAATTATCTGTTAGAGGCCATATGATAATGGTTGGGTCTAACTTATCAGATAAGAGGTTTGTGTGAGATCTAGAGCACCTGTCTATCATGGGGATGTTTCCGAGTCATGCGGGACACCTACACTGGTCACATGGCCAATCAGATATTGCATCATTCGGATGAAACAACAACAACAAAAATGTGTAAACTTTTTATAAAAGAAACATAAATCGAAACAAAAATGTGTAGACTTTTATATAAAAGAAACATTAGTCATATTCATATTTATGCATATTAAAAGTAGACAAAAATCATGAAATAAGTTGATGAAACTTTCACGTCAAAATGTACTTAATATTTTCGAAATTTGATGCAGATATGATTCTTTTTTAATATCTTATGGAACTAGTAATATCATAGCAAAGCCCACAGACTTAGCTGAATTGCGGATGACATGAAAATCAAATACACTGTAAGCTGGAACGAAGGCATTTGATTCTTTTCATATTTCTAAAGAGGAATAGGGGGCAAGTAGATTGATGGCTCAGTGCAAAACAGTTGTAACTGCCTATAAACATTATAGGCAGTTACAATTGTTTTCCACTAAGCCATCAATTTATTGCTTTTCCATTGTCACATTGTTTTCAAATTAATGTATGGATCAAATTCTCTATTCTTATGGTATGGATTGGGAAAAAGTTTATAACCCAGCTAAATACTGCTTTAATTACAAGATTCACAATAAAAGAGCTGATCCCTGTCACTTCAGGTGAAATACTAATGATGGTTGAATATGATTATCGACTATTGACATAATGGATTGAAATTTAAGCAGTTGTAGTTAAGAAATTGGCCCCCGGCTATTGTCACCTCATGTCAATTCATATTGCTCGTAACTGGAAGAAATAAATCTACCATGGCCTTAAGGCAAATTTATGTCATGTAATAATATTGTCATTTTTCTGAACCCTGAATTTACCATTAACAAAAGGATTTGTTTTGAAAAAATGAAATAAAACGGAAAACAATTACATAATATCACAACAATATTCCACAAAGAATAGTTCAAACATAATATTTTGTAGTGTAAGAGTTTTTATCAAAGTGTTAAAAGAATAATACATAATGTTTTACAATTTTTCCTCCCAAATTCCTTCAAATTTGAAGGAATCTTTTAATAACCATTTTCTCCATTATTTGAGAATTAATTGTCATTGATCCTTAATCAAGATTTAATTTCCATACAAGTTGCAGTATACATATATTGATTTCTGCTTAGATGTGATTTTTCATGTCTACTCCTTTCACACTCCATTCAATCTCACATTTAGATTCCCCTTAAGAAAATACTTAAATTCAATCAATAGAGGAAAAGAAGAAATAAAAAAATGGAAGATGTTCATATACTTTATGCAACTTCTTTGAAATTCCACCTTTGAACTATCTAGCTATCAGGTAATGTGTTAAAGGATGTTTTTCCTGCCTTCTGTTTTCAGATTTGGACTCGGACATTTTGATAAGCAACAATGCCATAGACCTTACAGTGAAACCTACAACCAACAACATAATCCCAAAAACAGAGCCTATCGACTTGGACCCCATACAAATCACGTCGACAGCAACACCGACAGTGCTAACTCGAACCTTCACAGTGACCAAACAACAGCCGACGATCATCGTCGCATCATCACAAGGGCAAACGACTCTATCAGACCGATCAGTATTACCCAAAATCACAGTGAAGACCGAGCCACCAGATGTGTTTGATGCTCTCGATCAAACTGGTGCGTGTCTTTTTATTTAACTGTCGGATTTCCATATAAAGGGGGTATTCTGGATTTTAAATTCAAATATTTTGAATTTTATTGTAGAAATATTATGTTGTTGGTACTGATTTAACCCCTCATATAAACATAAGTGAACTACTGTACATCTGACTGTACAATTAAAACTGAACTTATTAAATGCCATCCCCTCCAAGTAATGATAACTAAGAAAAGAGCTCATTTGAAATTTGATATCCCGTAATGGCTATCATTCTTGGTTTTTTCCTGGCCAATCACATTCAGCTTGAGTACTTGTTCAATTTTCAAGCAGCAGAGTTGAAAGGGGCTAATCTGAATTATAGGAACTTGTTTCCCAATGGATGTAAAATAAAAAGACTTAAACCAAGTGGAAAACATTAACTAGGGCTATAGTTATAAGCATTGTTATAACAACCTAAAAACAAAACATGTATTTCTTCATAGGGTAACCAAATAATTGTAACTACAGCTTTCTTCAAGCTGTAGTTACAATGTTTTGGGTGCTGTTGACAATAACTAGGTTGGTAAGACTGATTGTTCTATGGTGTATGAATTATTTATCAAATCAATTCTACATAATTACTATTTATTGCTTTAACACTTCAAAACCTTAGGAATTGAGGTCATCGCCAGGTGAGAGTTCTATTAGGTGAATAGTCCATGTTTTTATAATATAAAAGCTATGTTACATTCTGAATTCTTAGATTATTCCAAATTGAAACAAAATGTTGCCCTCCATTCAATTTTGAAATCATATTTTACAGGAACTATTTTTGCACAAAATTTTCTAAAGAGACCAATACCCTCTTAGTATAGATTAGAATTAGAAAAAAAAACCTAAAATAAAAGAACCATTTCATTTTAAAAAAAAATGGTGAAAAGAGAATTTTAAAAAGTGTTAAACTGAAGTTCTTTTCTAAGTGAAAATATGCAGCATTCTGTAGAAATTTCAAAACTTAAATACAATCGCTCAGCATGAAACAGTTATACATATAGACAGTTATGTTTGTTTTGCTTTGAGCTACCCTGTATACATCACTGGTAGGAAATGATTCAATATTCTATATCAATTCTATTTCAGTTAACATAGATTCAATAGTGCTACCCCCTACGCCCCCCAGCAGCAGTAATAGTGACAGTGACAGCTGCCCCAGCCCCCAGAGGTCCGCCCCTTCCAGCCCAGTGAGACATCTTCCATACGCTCGAACATCATCGTCATATTCATCGTGTTCGTTGTCACCCCAAGGTTCATCGTCCAGACATTATACTCATTCCCTCTACTCATCTAGTCAGGTATGCTCATTATTCGTAAATATATAATACATACTTAGTGTATTATATGAAAAAAAATATCTAACGAGGTTGGGAGAATTGAAAATTGTTGAGGCCACTGCTGAGACAATTACCAATTCTCACAACCGAGTTAGATATTTTTTCATACAATACACTAAGTATGTATTTTATTTATCTTATAACCTCTATTTGTCTTGTTTTCGTCGATTTTTCTAACTGAATTGCAAGTTTCTAAAAATAACCGCATTATATCTTTATTCTATTAAATAGCTATGTGATATTATAAAAAAAATCATTCAGGATGTTATCATATGGATATTTGTATAGTTATAAGATAAATGTATTAAGGTCCCGGGTTCGATTTCTGCTGGCATTTAACAAACAATTCCTTCTTTTCTCAGTATATTCGTAAGCCTAATTTGGCTCTTTCTTCCTAATTTTTTTTGTGTATAAATCCCCTGCAGTTTTTTTTTTTAAAGAATTGGAAGAATCTGAATTCAGTATTTGTTAGGAAAATTGAGAAAGGTTACCTTATGAGTAGAAATGCTTGTAATAATGGTAAATTCTTCCTGATTAAAAATCTATGTGGAATCAAAATAAATGTTGGCTTTTCTAGGAAGCAGTTTTTCCATTTGCAACTGAAAAATTGTAACTAGAGCTTGACTTTCTGCATAGGTTAGTTAAGAGCAGTTACACAGTTCTAGAATTATCATTTAAAATTAAGAAAGAATCGAAATGCCCTCACAATAGGGTTAAAAGTAATTACCCACAATACTGGGTTAAATAGTTGTATTTCTGTAATATTTAGATTTAACACTTTCCTGTTTTACAAAATTTTGGACCTGTCCAAATTCAAAGGTTTTGCAGACGAAAATTTAAAGTGGATTTAATTTGAAAAATAACCATTCAGTAGGGTAGAATATAGTGTGGAAAAAGAAGAAATTGCTTGTCAGAAGCAATTTCTTCTTTTTTCACAATGTTTTCTCAATCATAAATTCACAGGCACGTAAAAAGCAGAGATTAAACAGCAAAGGGTTTAATTGATTTTTACCCTCTATCTATAAGCTCTGTGATTGATAATTTTCTTTTCCCTGTATATTTCAGAGTGACAATGTGGACATCGTGTTCCAACAAATCCCGACATCGGGTGTCCTAGTCCTCACAGAGGAGGAAAAGAGGACGCTGATATCCGAGGGTTACCCCATCCCATCCAAACTTCCACTTACCAAACAGGAGGAGAAAAATCTGAAGAAAATTCGACGCAAGATTAAAAACAAGGTATATAGATTGATTGAATGATCATTTGTTTCATTTGACTTAAAGCAGTTTTTCTAATACGGACACTTATAGGCTATACACTTATCAATATTTTTAACAATTATATGAGCCTGGGTGTAACATTTCCAACCATTTCAAATTTTGATGGCTCAGTGAGAAACAGTTGTAACTGCCTATAAATATAGGCAGTTACAACTGTTTTGCACAGAGTCTCAGGTCAGCCTGAGGAGCCTCCACCATAGCGCAATTGGTTTGGCATAAGACTTCCAATCTGGAAGTCGTGGGTTCGATCCCCAGTGGCGGCAAATATCCTTTCAGACATTTGTCTCTCACCAATGAGTAGATAATCGTAAACCTATGTGAGACAGCAGTCGGAGGCTAGGAAAGGGTGTAATGGTAGTACAGGTGAAAGAAATACCAGGAATCCATTGTTAGGTGCTCTGACTGCCGCGATATAACTGCAAAATTGTTGAAAGCGGGGTAAAACCCATTCAAACAAACAACAATCAGGTCAGCCTGAACACTTGCACAGTTTGACCACAGCCTTTACTTTGTGTTTGATCGATAGATAATCTTTTAAACACTCTTTAGGCACACACATTAATTATTCTTGTCACTTGGAAATACTTTATTTCAATGCATTGAATATCGATTTGATATATTTGGCAATATAATGGACAATATATTTAATAATTAATGTGTTTTCTTCCCCGACACAATAGATGATATTGACACTACAGTTTATATTGTAAATATGGTTTTAAAGATTGATAACAATATGTATTTGATATTATTTTCAATAATATTGATTGTGCATTTGGCTCTTTAAATTAAAGTAGCAAAAAAAAAAAATAGTTGACTGATGTTGGGTTACATTAAAAAATGTAAGTTGGTTTTAAAAAATGAGTAATAAGGGTTGAGATTGGTGTATTGCAATAAGTAATTTTACTTTGATCTAGTATTGACAGAATACTAATTATTTATTATCAAATTTTACATTAACAGAATAATGGAGCATTGTATACTTTGAAGCTTTATTGATCCATTCATAATGGAAACATCTACTATTAAAACTTTACTACCGTCTTTCTCCTAAAAACACTCCCAGGAGCGATACATAACATGGTCAGGGAGCTAAAAAATTCATTAAGCATGCTGTTTCTGATTTAAAAAATCATTAAATTGATGTCTTTTAAGAGGTGAAGTCTCAAAAAAATGCTAAAATTTAGGCATTTGAAGTGGGTTTTCGTAGAAAAAAAAATGTAGGAGCGCTACTATTAGGAAGGGCGCTATAATTGGAGGAAATATGGTAACTCCTTACGATACAATCAGGCTTTTTACAGCCCACAATATACATGTTTCTTTTCACAAATTTTCAACCCTGAAAGACAAGTTTTTCTTTAGATTCCTCTAGACTTGAAATTATTATAAAAGGGGTAGAAACTATTATAAATGAATTGGGGGGGGAGGTATTTTGGAAATAATTGACTGCTTTGGTTGCCTAGTGGTGTAGAAGCTCTACTTGTGACCCGGAGGTCTGTGGTTTGAGCCCCACTGTCGCAAGGGTGCGTCTTTCAGCAAACCTATTCATAGCCAGCCCTAGTTCTCCCAGCTGTGGGTTTAAACAATGCCCCTCTTTCAGGGATGTGAAACATCTGGATTGAGTGTTTGTGAGTGACTTTATAAGCTTAAGCTATTGTCACAATCAAACTACAGTAAACTAGTATAGACTGAATTATATTGACAATGTAATTGAAATATATTTTGAATGCGACCATGGGCAATATTGATTTAGTAACATTGTCAATTTAATTGACAATATCATTGGTTTGGTTAATTGCCCCTTAACTTATTTGAATTGAAACATATGTCGGAGAAGGATAATCAATATCATACTAGACCAAATAACTCCACAATTACATAATGAATAATTGATGAGCCTAACTCTCGTAAATAATGATGTGTAAAATACATGTAATGTATTATAAAACATGTCAGTCAAGGACTTTTGACTTGCTTTTTCTACTGTGTAATAAAAACAATAAAGTTTCTCTTGTGTAATAAAAAAGAATTAAAGATAATAGAGAATTTGGTAATTTTTGTCTGCAATGTTTTCACATAATCAAAAAATTTTGACATCTCTTAAGAAAAAATCTTTAGTAAAACATTATGGAAAATGAAGGAATAGCTTATTACAAGCAATTCCTTCATTGTCCACAATGTTTTCATCACCAAAAGCTAAGAATTTTTAAATTTTCATTTACCAAAAAATGTTGTCTGCAACTTGTTGGCCAATGGATCAGTCCAGAAAAATTTTGTTGTCTGGTAAAGTTTGAAAGTTAGAGAGGAAAATTTGAAAGTGATGTGCCAGAATGATATTTGACATTTGTCGTCTGCAACTTGTTTGAAATGGGATGATTCCACGATTTTGTCATTTTGGTATTGAAAGAGAGGGAGAGAGAGGGAGGAAAATTTGCAAGTCATGTTCTAGAATGATATTTGAGATATGATTTCCATAGTATTGATTTTGGATACACTATATCTCTACTTCAAACTCATTAGAAACAGCTGGGTCGGTTTTCCCTTTCTTTACCAGCTAGGCCTTTTTAAATGCTTTTTGTTTCTTTTTAAAAAATTAGAATACTGTGCAAAACTGTTGTAAGTGCCAATTTATTAATACACACTTACAGTAGATGCGTACTGACCCCCCTGATTTGATATTGGGGTTACATAGGCAAATCATTGATAAAATAACCCTCTTAGATTCAATTTCCTTAGGTAATGAAAGGCAAATCTAAAATCTGCAGCCTTATTGTATTGATATTCAAAGTTTCTTTGTTTTACCCTTAACAAAAGGAAAATAACCATAGAATGGTTGCAGTCGAATAAAGTCAAATGTAATTATTTTGAATTTGATGTAAATTTAATATGGTTTGGCGTAGTGTTACAAAAAATATGGACAACTAAGAAATGGCTTGTTTCAATCCATTTCTTTGCATTTCTTATACATTTACTTTCCCATGTCAATACTGCATTGCATATGTTACTCATCAAAACATGCATAATGATGTCATTGTTTTGTTCTATTTTTAGATCTCAGCTCAAGAGAGCAGACGGAAAAAGAAGGAGTATCTTGAAGCATTAGAGAAGAGGTTTGTACTAAATTATTTTATGTAATGAACTTTGACAATATATAGACTGAAGCTTGAATAACATAGTGAAAGAAAACTTTCTGTAGATATTGAAGGGAAAGGAAAAACTGTCAGGCAATAATTCTATTGCCATTTGAAAAGTGCTGGCTGCATAAAATTTTACTTACATCAAATCTTAAGTCTATTTTTTACAAAAAAAATCTTAATGTGGGTTAATTACAAAACAACTGTAAGTTGTTACTTACTCACATCAAACCTTAAGTCTATTTTGAACAAGAAAACTCTTAATGCGGATTAATTGCTAAACAACCGTAAGTGATAATGAATATAGAGACATTTGCAATCAATTATTTTTACTTAATCTCAAGGATGAATTGCAAAATAATTGTATGTCTGAAAATGATGCGCTCAAAATTGAATAAAATCATTACAAATGGGAAGTCTTTTTTTTCAAGTTTTATAGGAATCTATTACAGGTAGCTAGATTAACTATGTATAAATATCTTGTGTTTCAGAGTGGAATCATTTTCACAAGAGAACAATGACCTGCGAAAGAAAGTGGACACCTTAGAGAACAGTAACAGGTAACCAACCAGCTTATTTTATTCCTACATGTTCTTTTTAACTATTACGAGACAAAGTCAAAGTGCTGTAAACACTGAAATTGGCAGTTGTTGTTGAATGCCAGAATGATGCACATATGCATCACGATGGCTCCGCACCAAACAGTTGTAACTGCCTATAAATATATAGGCAATTACAATTGTTTTGTGCTAAGCCATTGATTTCAAATTTTTAGCTAGGCTGTTTTCAGAGAAAACCCGAGGTATTGCTATAGCCTCTGTGTTGTCGTCGTCGTTGTGCGAAAACTTTGACATTTTTATGCCCCCGTATCGAGAGATAGGGGGCATATTGTTTTACTCATGTCCGTCTGTCTATCCATCCGCCTGTCTGTCTGTACGTCCATCCGTCCGTCTGTCCAAAAACTTAACCCGAAAACTTAACCTTTGCCTTTTTCTCCAAAAGTATTTGACATACAAAGCTGTACACCAAAGTCAAGGTCACATGACAAGGTCAAGGTCATGTGACGAGGTCAAGGTCATCTGTCAAGGTCAAACTTTAAAAAAATGCTGTTGTTTCACAAACACATCTTGTTGTTATATATCTGGTTCTACTGAAAGTATTTACTTGAAACTTGGCACACAAATTTACCGTCAAAAGAGCAACTCATACTGTCAAGGGGGATAACTCTAGATGCATTTTGAACAAATTATGGCACTTTTTTTACTTAAATTTTTTCCCACCATCCAGCACTCAACAGCTGAGCGTAGGCACCGGTAGGCAGTGCTCTTGTTCTATTTAGTCCTCAGATAAGGCTTCTGTACCAACTATAGTAAACTTTGGGCTTACAATATCGTAAGGCCTGGAGGAAATACATCTCCATATAAAAAAAACATGACAACCAATGATTATCTATTAAAAGATTGTTTTGTGAAAATGAGCTTTAAAAAAATTCTTCATTTTCAACAATGTTTTATAAAGTTTAGTTTCAGAGGGGCATCAAAAAGAGGGGCTTTGTGTGAATGGATTAAATTAAATCCGTTTTCCTTTTTCAATTTCCAGGTCCTTGCTTAGCCAACTCCAGAAGTTACAAAGCCTTGTGGGTAAAATCCGTCCAAGTGGAACCGTGCCTCAGACTGGACTTATGGTATGTAACCATAGTAACAAAAGATTGAAAACTAAATAGAATTTTAAGAATTGTAATTTGTTATCAGTCCATGATCTTAAAAAAGGCTTGTTAGCTGAATAAGAGATCTGTATTACGTCTTTCACTTTGAAATCGACTATAAATATCAGTGTAAAATAAGAAGGCAAATCCTTTGGACAGTGCAAAGCTGTTATATATGTATGCAAGTATTGCATGGATCTTTCAAAATAAAAAAGCGACAAAAGTTTAAATCTTTGTTTCATGATCAGAATATATTATTTACATGACTGTCCCTCAAGCTTTCTTCTTTGAAAAATTTATGATTATATATGTAAAAAGGACTTAATCTTGTAAGTACCTTTGACTAAAATCTTGTTACAGGTGTTCAGACTTGCATATTTTTTCAGAACATATGAAATAATTAACTTGTATTTAAAACTTGTAAATGTGATGCAATTGAATTAAACATCATTAAATATATCAAAAATCCATTTGTTATTTCTCCTATCTTTATTTGATATGCTTACAAGTATTCAAGCATCTAATTGACCGAAAAGTTAGTTTGTTTGACTTGTAATCTGATAATTTTGGATTCAGGCCCAACTAAAAATTGAGTAGTTATTTTTAGCTTGCTTACAAATAGACATAGTCCCAGTCCAACCTGCTGTAAAATTGGGTAGCATTGCAGGTTTTGCGCTTCTAAGACGCACAAATAAGTAGCCAGGATCCTCAAAACAATGTGATGTGAATCCCATAGCCTCTCTGGGGCTCAACGTCATTAAGAATTGAAGACTGCTTAAAGCAGTCTTCAAATCTTTGCTTAAGTTGGGCCCCAAATATTAACCCTCGTCATGCTGAATAAATTTTGGCTAAAATTTTCCATCAAAATCAAAGGGCAAAAAGCACTGAAAGTCTAAACTGTAGGTAAATTTTTATTTGAAAAACTAAATCTATTGACAATTCTGGTTTGAAAGTGAGAAACAGGTGGTGTAGACTAACATCAGACTGCACATATGTGCAGGCTGATGTTTGTCTATAGCTCCTGCCAAAGCAGGAATATTCCGGGTTCAGCATGACAAGGGTTAATTTACTTCTATAAATTTCTTTACCTTTAACCAAGAAATAGCTCTAAATCTGCAAAATACAAGACTGATATCCTAAAATAAATGGTCTATACCTAAAGCATACACTCCAAAACATTAAGAAAGGCCTTGCAAGATCCAAATTGTTGAGTCCGTGGGACCCTATTTTGTTGATGTCCACCTTAAACCCTGGCGATGGTTAGAATTCATTGTCTCTATTATTTATAAAAAGCATGATAAGATCAGATATTAGCTAGCACCATGATGGAAATAAGTCTTTTAACCCTTAATCTTGTTATATGCTCAAGTGAAAAAGATATTTTTCCTGAAAATTTTGATGTGTTAGATTGATCAACTTTGACTAGTCATTCTACAACATCAGCATTTTATCTTTTTCCAATGGTGTTAAAAGGATTTTCGCGTTAGGCATGAAAATTTCAAAAAGGTTATTTTCAAAACATGAGCAGTTGCAGTAGAAAATACATTCAGTGAATTGACTTGTTACATTGTCGGCTGCACAAAGATGCTACTAGAGTTAGTGAAGCATAGATAGATATCAGTCATCTAAAATGTATTATCTAAATGTTCATCAAGTATAATTTGCATGTTTGGGTTTATATTTTACCATAAATGATGAGAGATTTACATCATTTACACCAGAAAGTCATTATATATCATTATATAGTGTGTCATTAGTCTCAAAATTTAGGTAAGACATTAACAAAACTGTAATTGTTTAATGTTTAGGGGTGTCGTTCTAACTTGGTCCCACTCTATCCTACTTTTTGATGACTTAAAAAGAGAATGGCAGACTGAGAGCTGGACCAGATTTAGTGATGGAGTGATTTAGTTTTCAAAATTCAATTATAATTCAATAAAATCATATGTTGTGGATACTCGTTAGAATTGTCTCATCAAGACAATTCTAATGAGTACCCTCAACATAAGATTTGGATAACAGATTTTGGTTACGTCCTTCATTTGTCAAGCATGGCTAGCTGAGACAGTAAAGCATTTCACTGTCAATTCAGGGGTTATGAATTTAAACACTGAACTTTGCAAACCTTTAACCGACAAAATCCCTTGTGACAAAATTTATTTGTCTTAAATGGGCATATGATAAGTAGTTCCCTAAAGTTGGATGAGTAGCTGGTGGCTCGGATTAAATGTTGTGGCAGTACAGGTGTTAGAAACAAAAGTCAACCATTGGTAGGTACACCTGCCACTGCATAATAACTGCAATAATGTTGAAAGCAGCATTAAACTCTGTACAAACAAACAAACTGACTTCTTTTTTGGAACCTAGGTAAACTTTTTAGAAAATGCAGAAAAAGTTTGTACATGTGTGCATTTTCTACACTTTCCACAAGGCAGGGCAAGTTTTCATTAAATTTGTGGTGTATGTTTTATAAAGGGAAAAGAGTTGAGAAGAAAATGTTTTAAATGAGTCTATATATTTTCCAACCTGTTACCTGCCCACATATTGTCTATTCAGATTTCCTGTCATACAGCTCTATACAAAATCAATATGTATCTTAGTATAAGGTTTCTCTATTTCAACTCTACCACTTCTTTTCTTGTCTTCGACTTGAAGAATCTTGTTCTCATCTCTTATTTCAAACCTTTTACTGTATTCCCCCTAATAATAGGGTCCTCCCTAATAGTAGCATCCCTACATTTTTTACTAAGAAAACCAACTTCAAATACCTAAATTTTAAGAACTTGTTGAGACTCCTTCTATAATTTGATGTGAATTTCCTCTAAACAATCATTTATATGATTGTTTAGAGAATATTTACCTAAAATTAAATGGAAAAGGGCCTTAAAGACACAAGTTTAATGATTTTTGTAATCAGAAAATGCATACAAAATAAAAGCTCCCTGACCAAGTTATGTATAGCGCCTGGGAGAGTTTATTAGGAGAAATACAATACATCCTTTTAAAATTAAGCATAATTTCAGTTAAATTTGTGTTTTCCTTATACAACAAAACACTGATGATGCATCATATTTATTATTTGGGGTTTAAACATTATACGAAAATACATTGTATTATGCTTTCACATACACATTTATAGGCTTTACAATATTTTTGAACAAACTTTACAATATGTATTTCTGTATCGATAATTTTGTTTTGTCCTTTCACACCATGAAGATTCTGAACAAGGTCATTACCAAATTGAATAATGAATAATTTAGACTGGCATTAATCCCTCTTATCTGTACATCTGGCAGAATAAGGTTAGATTGGTCTACTGCATAGTTTTGCAGCACCAATGAACCATTATGTAGTTAGGAACCATTATGTTGTACTGTTGTTAACATATTTCACATTGTTGTTATGTCATGTTTCACTGTTACATAACATGTTCTATGTTGTCTGCATGTCATTGTTACCCGAAAACCTTTTTCAAATAAACACTCATTACCACTTAATCTCAATGTTATGTCTTCAAGCAAAGCTGTCTTGAGCAAGTGGTCAAAAGAACTGCAAAAATTGCCTGCTTAAGACAGGTACTTGCTTGTATGTTGATTAAAAACAATTGTAATAAAAAGTAAATGATTTCTTATTTTCTGAATATTGCGCTTAAGTGTTACATTTCATTCAATTTTAATTCTTTATCTAGTAAAGACTCTGACCAGGCTGTGCAGATGCCCAGTCTGATCAGATTCCTTACTTATACTTTTGCTTACTTCTTCTTACTTAGCTTCTGACTCACTTAAAATTTGTTTATGATAAAAGTTCTTTGAATTTTGGCTGGTCAAACATTGATGTGTGGTAATGAGAAGACTACTTTAACCTTTTCCTGTTTTACAAAATTTTGGACCTGTCCAAATTCAAAGGTTTTGCAGACGAAAATTAAAACTGGATTTAATTTAAAAAATAACCATTCAGAAGGGTAGAAAATAGTGTGTAAAAAGAAGAAATTGCTTGTCAGAAGCAATTTCTTCTTTTTTCACAATGTTTTCTCAATCATGAAATGACAGGCACGTAAAAAGTAGGGATTAAACAGCAAAGGGTTAACCCTTTTTACCATGTTTTTCAAAATTTTAGACTGGTCCTAATTCAAAAAGGTAGCAGAAGTAGCAGAAACCATACTTTGTCTTAGCAAATGCTTTTAGAAAAGATGACATTGCTTGGTACAAGCAATTTCTTCTTTTTCCAAAATGTTTTTGCAAGTATGAAATCACTTGAACATAGAATTCTGAGATTATACTGAAAAAGGTTAAGGCTAACAAAAAGATCCAAATGTTTTCCACAATGATGCATGCTTAACTGTTTGTGAACTGTCAAATGAAAGTGAAACAACTATACCTAGTCAATATTTTGTCATGTTTACATGAAAATATTGAAGCCAAACTCTTTGTTTAATGAATTAAAAAAATGATTCTGAAGGCTCAGTCTTCTTTAGGTTACCTTGAGATTCCCTTACGAAAACTGATCCAATGATAAAGCAGGTGTGGGATATTTCCATGCCCAACTTGTCTTTTCCAACATGGGCTTTTCCACTTGAGGGCAAGAATAGTTTTCTAGATCACTTGTCCATGGACAGGTAAATACCTGAGCAAATCTTTGCATGGTTCTAAACAGATGTAGGAGAATAGTTGTCCTTATGTTTGTATGGAAGGGTAGAAAGCACTGTTCTTAATGAAGAAAATGCTGGATTACAGCATTTTCTTCATTAGAAACATTGTTTTCTCCAAATATTTATGGACCTATTTTGAGCTGATAAGTTCATTTTGATCCTGGACAAGACTAGGAAATTGATTTGTACTTGCCCATGGATAAGCGGAGAAAATTTGTATTTCAACACTCCTGGATAAGGGACTAGCCTCATGTTGAGACTGTCAAAGCACTAGCAAGTGCCTCCATTTGGAACATGTATTAGGCATTATTGCATAAAATGTATGCTTTGGGGTCATTGTAGGCATACGATAACAAACAAAATTTGGGCCTTAACAAAAGAGAATGGGGATTGATAAGTAAATTAATGCGCTGTTAAGGCCAGGCTTTTTTGCACTTGTACTTAAGTATCCTTTCTACTTGGGCATTAAACCATTTTTTGGTCTCTGCAAATGTTAATGCCCTCAAAAATGTGAACAACCCTATATTGTCTAATTACACTGAACCTCTGAAGGTAATAGATGGTAGCATAAGTTTGACAGTTCACAAAATATTCATACTTAAACAGAAAGGAAAGTTCAAATGCACACAAAAATACATCAAAAAATTAAGGCATTTATAGGCTGAGCAACTTCATGTAAGATATTTGGTTGACGTTGTTCTAAAACCTCTTAACTACGGCTTGAATAAAGCTGTACTTACAAGATTTTGGAAGAATACTGACTATTTAAATACTTTTGTTACATCTGTTGTAAATGTAAATATTAAGTTAACTTGTCAATAGAATGAACAAGATGAGTTTTGAAGGTAACCCTTGTCATGCTGAATAAAAATCATTGAAAAAATACACACACATCAAAGTGCTTTAGGGCTCCTATAGAAGAAACTTTATGGCAATACTTTTGAAAATCAAGTTTTAACACATTTTGGTCAAGACGAAAAGGTTGTGTAGACTAAGATCAGATTGCGCTTATGTGCAAGCAGATCTTAGTCTTTACCTCCTGCCAAAGCAGGAATATCTAAATTTCAGCATGACAAGGTTTGATTAGTCCAGACATATTCAATAGTATTGACCCTAATGTAATATTGAATTAATCACTTGATTAATATGCAATATTGCCTATACCAATACAATATTATTGCCAATCTGTAACATTTACAAGATTGGTTGTGTATAAGCAATATTCGGCTAAAATTGGTTTTCTAATGTCATTATTATTGATCGTGTATGTGGGGGCGATTTTACTGCAATACATTATGAAAATTTGTTGTGTGCCTTGGAACTTTCCATTTGATAGTTTATTTTTAACAAAATGATACAGTCAACCTTGCTTTAATACAACCACTATTTAGACTCTGTCTATAAATAGTATCCCTCCTCCAAAAAATTTAATAAATAAAATAAAAATGAATATAATATAAAAGAATAAAATAAATAAAATTTATTACTTGCAAAGTGTTAGTTCTAATAAGAGAATCTACATCCTCAATGTATATAGTTTGCACTTAAAATTGAGGAACTTTTAGAAACTATTAAAAATAACCAAATTTGGGTATTGCTAAAACCCCTTATTTTCCCAATCTTCCTAATTGTTGAAAGTGAATCATTCTAAAAAGGTGGTCGTTCAATCAAGATTGACTCTATTACTAACCCTTTCCTGTTTTCAAAAATTTTAGACCAGTCCAAAATCAAAAAAGGTTGCAGACGACAATCAAATTTGGATACAATATTTTTTTTTAAAAAAAGAAGAGAATCCTGAGCAGTTGAAAAAATTGTGGGAAAATGAAGAGAATTGCTTGTTACAAGTATTTTCTTCTTTTAGCACAATATTTTCAAAAGAATAAAATCACAGAATATGGCCCACTATGGACAGGAAAGGGTTGAGGGCCGTTCAGTTTATTGGGAAGTTTATAACTTATTCCAGGTGCTGGTTCTCTGCTTCGCTGTTTTTCTTGGGAGCTGGACCCCAACCTCTCTAAATATTGGGTATGGTAGTCATGGTAACGCTGGACTTCCCGCAAACACCAACCCACAGCTTGTTAAACCATCGCCGATGATGGGGCCGCACATTGGGAGTGCTAAGGTGGACGCCTACTGCACACCACCTAGTAAGTGCATGTATAAGAGAAAAATAGTGAGCTTATAGAGGTCATATTAGTTGATGAAATAAGCAATTGAATTTGAATAAAGAAAATAGAATATGTGTAAGATAAATGAATATGAGTCATTATGTATGAGAGTATGCATTTTGATCTCAGTCTTTACTTCTACCAAAATCAGTTTATGTAAAATATATGTGTACATGACTTGTACATGTAAGATTTATTAATGGGATGAATTATCATTGGATATCTTGTGATATTTTGCCTAATTACAAAGATTACCAATTAAAAGTGTAGGTACATGCATTGTATTTTGCAATTGTTGTTTTTCCCATATGCCAGAATTATGGCTTGTATAAAGGACCTGACAACATTTCCTTTGTAAGGGTTTTAGCAGAAGAATTATTTGTGCCTACAGATTTATATCATTCAGTGTGTTCAAAATGGGAAAAACAAAATTAAGGCATTCAATTGAAACTTTGAACGTATGTTCACTATCGAAAGAGCCTTCTGTACTATCAAGTGGGATAACTCTAAATTCATTTTATGCAAATAATGCCCTTTCAACTTAGATTTTTATCCACTATCCAACCCCCTTCAGCTGAGCATAGGCCCCAGTTGTCAGTGTTCTTGTTATTTTTCTGAAATTGATAATAATGCAGAAATACTGTTTTATTGTTGTTTGTCTGTAATTCTGTCCATTAGCATTCACATTCTTCGAAAGATCCGATTGTGTTAATATACAGATAATAAAATACATTTTCTTCTGTTCAGAAAAATATTTTTGCATGAATTGTTTATTGGTGGTGGCCAAATACAACACTGTATAAATAGAAATTTTTCTATGGAAGATTTAAGATGTGAAGACCTGCATCTGGCCTGATGTCATTGGTTAACATCTTGAGTCTAATAATAAGTTAGCATTGCTATAAAAAAAGAATTTGGACATGAAGTATCAAGGTACTTTGTGGAACAAAAAAATGTAGTTTTCCATGTGGCAAAGAACACCAGCAGGGTACTTTGAATTAGGCTATAAATAGAGAAATTCATTTTAACACTGAATTTTACAATCTATTTTCAGTGAAGTCACGGGTTCTGATGTCATTACGGGGGGAGCAAGATGATCTGACGTGGTACGATATTTACGGTCCGTCTGTTCCGAATGCCGAACTTGAAAAACAAACCCCTCCTACAAAGAAAGTTGTCGATCCCAAACCAGTAGCTGACAAGAATATGAGTAAAGCTATCCAGCGTGTTCCAGAGGAGGCCCTTAACAAGATGCTGAAGTCGGAAGTACCGGCCGTCAAAAAGATGGAAATCGTTAAAGTAACGGTGGATAGTCGATTTGGTCATTTGAATGATTCTCGGGATGAACCTCTGAAAACCGTCATAGGCAAGGAGATTACGCGTGCAGATTTAAAAGCAGAAGGTTTACTGGAAAGTGCTGATAAAATATAAAAAATGTATCAAGTCGATGTAATTCCAAAACCTCATAACTACAGCTTTGATTAATCTGTAGTAACGAGGTTATAGAATAACATTGATGATCTGTAACATTTGGCAATATGGCCAAATTCTGCAGGAATATGAAAGTAGCTGCAAATAATGAACAATTATGGTTGGCAGGATGGTAAAAAAAGCTTTGTGGAAAATAGACAATACACCTTAGATACATCTATGCACAGAATGATGATTACTGTGTAAACAGTATTATATGTCCTGTTAAGATCTTGCCTCAATACGTTGAGAGGTTTATGCTGAATTATTGTAAGTGCATTTAGATTTATAGGCATCGGCAATAAATTTATGTTGTAACATGAAAAGGTTATTAACCAGAGAGAAAAAAGAAATTGGTTGGTTTGTAAGACAAGTATAGAACAAGAATACTGTGTGTTTGAAATGAAGCAAAAATTTATCTTTGGCGTGTTTAACCGATGATTCTTGACAAGCTCTTTTTCATTAGACCAAGGTAACTTGTTAGAAATTATTAGCCCATTACTTCAATTGGGAAATCTCTAGGTTGTCAAATGGACTGCTTTTGTTAAAACGCGAAAGTTACGGGAAATATGGTTGAACTCGGAGACGAATTACAATGCTGTTTGTGACCTTGGATCATGACATCATTATGCATAATATAGACTTAGTTGTCACTATATCTTTAAGCTGGTTTCGGGTGATTTTTCTTCTTCATTTAAATTAACATTACATGAAGGTAGTAGACCCGTAATAGTTTTGCAACATATCAGGAGTAATGAACTTTATCAGTGTTAACCGAGGTTTCCTAATGATTTTCATTAGGAAACCTCGGTTAACATTGTGAAAGAACATATGGTCCAAAATGTTGCATACCTATTATGGTTCCACTACCTTAAATGAAATCGCTGTGAAGTTAGCCAAAGCTCCTTGCGACCTAACTTTTCAGCATAGTGTATATATGTATAGTTGGTTCCAAGATGTATTTATTTCATAGATTGGCATGCATGAATATTGAGCTTGCATGTTACATTATAAATGGACCAATCATATATCATCTCTTAACATCATCTCATAAATATTCATTTTTCATGCCAAATCATGCATATTCATAGTTTATTGCCATATTTTTGTGCTACATATTAAATCTTGTTCTTATGAAGTATTTTTTCTCTGAGGTAAAATTTATTATTTGTGTTGCATTTCATTTCAACTTTTCTTATGTACATTTTTTTTATGTTTTTAATTTATTTTTCATTATGCTTTTGTTCAAGAAGAGCAATTTACTCAGAGAGATATTTTGAGTAAAGTTTTTTTTTTAAATTTTAGTTCAAGCATTTCTTAATGAAAACGAATTTCTGTTTTGTTTTGCTTAAGAAAGCCCCTTCACCTTCAAGGAGGGTGTTTAATATTTTATTTATCATTTTATCTGTCATTCTCAAATATTTAGTCAGAGAAATGAGTATCACGAATTGTGGGCTACCAAGTTTTGTAACTATGGCCTTACTGAAGCTGTAGCTGCAAGATTTTATCTGTCCTCTAAAGTTATATTAAATTGTCAACGAGTGTGAAAATCGGCAAAGTCCATTTCGATGGCTCAATGCAAAATGGTTGTAACTGCCTATAAATGTATAGGCAGTAATAACCATTTCTCACTGAGAAATCAATTTATAGAAAAGATGTTATACAGACTTCAATTTTAAGTGCCTCTTCCAAGCATATAACCCTGATCAAGAAAATCCAGAAAATTTCGAGAGAATTACAAAACCGTTAATTCAGTTAAAAGGGTATAGCACAAAATCTAAGTCAATGGGTTCAGTGCAAAACTATTTTAAGTGCCTATATGATTATAGGCATTTACAATAGCTTTGCAATGATCCTTTAAATTGTTAACTGACTTATCTATTTACAATAGGGTTGTTATATATCCAACCACCGTCATGGCGCAGTTTGTAGTGCGTCGGACTGTCAATCTAGAGGTCCCGGGTTTGATCCCCGACGACGGCACTCATTCTTTCCAACTATTTGTCTCTCACCAAGGGGTTGTTAATCGTAGACCTATGTGAGATAGCAGCTGGAGGCTAGAAAAGGATGTGATGGTTGTACTGGTGACAGAAATACCAGGAATCCATTTTTCCAGCGGCCGCAATATAACTGAATTTGTTGAAAGTTGCATTAAACTCCATTCAATCAATCAATAAATGTTATATATCCTCTTTATAAAGTCTCGGATGTTTCAAAATACTTGTCTCAATATCAAATAGAAGGACCAAACATCAAAAAATGCATAATACAAAATTTCAAAGAGTCAGTTCTAAACTGCTGTGTCTTTAAATTTATTGGCACTTGCAAAAGTTTTGCAATGACCCTTTTATCTAGACAATAGAAAATTGAATAGTCATAACAAGACTCAAGTAAGCACCTATACATTGATTAGACACTTGCTATGGTCTTGCATAGATTCCCACATATGATAATTCAATACATTTTCCTTGATTTAAGAATTTTCAGATGTTTGTGTTGGTAAAGCACTAAGGGGAAACTATTGTTTTTAGTTCAAGGAGATTGATCCTTGTGCAAAAAAACAAAGGCAAATGTTAAGCATGTACCTTGTTTTATTTGTGCTTCCATTATAAGGGTCTTCTTTCATTTTGTTTTGAAGTTTCTCTTATATGATCATACTCTTAATTAAGAGTTGATCTTAAATTTCTAATGGCAATTTCATGACAATTATATTTCGTTAAAATTTGAGTAATGTCTTGTTTTATGTTTCTATCTTTGTCAAGTATCACCAATCAGTATAAACAAATTTCGCATTTTAGATTTGAATTTACAGCACTCTGATTGGTCAAGATATGTATCTACATCTTCCTTGATTGGTCAAAGCATGTTTTGCCTTATCTCTGACTGGTCAGGACTTGCATCACATTTTCTTTGGTTGTTCAAGACATAGTTATGTCAACAAATCATTGATTGACCTAGACATCAAAACATAAGATAAGGGTGCTTGGATTTAAATTTTCAATGAATTGAAATTTAAAGCTGATTGATGAATACGGTGCCAGACAATTCATTTTCCTCCAAATTTGTCATCAACAAGACTTCATTGGAAGTCTAAACTTATCAGCATGTCAGCAGGGACAAAAATGTGAGAATTGAAACCACATTTTCATTGAAAAAAAAATTCACGGTGACTTGAGGGTAGAAAGAACAAGCATGAATACCTTCACTGTTTGAATTTGTAATTCCAATACATCGTCGGTGTTCTGCTAAAATCTTGTAACTACAGCTTGTTTGAAGCTGTAGTTAGAAAGTTTAGGTATAAAATTGACAACACTTGAGGCACTCCGAAGTCACAGCATACCCTCCTGAAAGCCAAAAATTTTCAGCACCTAAGTGAAATAATTCATTTTCAATATCATTAAGGAAAGAAAAAAGTAAATTCTTCGTAAAATATTTGACTATTGACATGATTGCTCTTTTGAAAAAGACCATACTGGAATCTTGACAATTCAAAACAATATTTCAAAAGGGGATCTATTAAAGCCAGGTAGTATATTCTTACAAATGATAAAAGATTTTAATTTTTTCTCTGCTGCCATGTTCTAACATCCACACTATTGTCATGATAACCTTTTGTCTGTGATGCCGGAAGTCCTATGTTGTAGGTATCTTCCAAGGCTCACCAAGTTTCTGTGATATATAGAGGGTATATTTGGTCACATGATCACTGTAGGTGATAGATGGCTTGTAGTAGAAAAAGGTACGTAAAGGCACAGTCATGAAGATTTCCCAGTAATGAGAAAAGAAAAATATTTCAAAAAGTCTGTGCAAACTGTGATAAAAGCCAATATTGATGGCTCAGCATGAAACAGTTGTAACTGCCTAATAACATATAGGCAGTTACAACTGTTTTGCGCTGAGCCATTGATACATTTCTAGGCTTTTGCAATATTCTTGTATGATATGCCAACTTTGATTTTTTTGTACAAACTATTTATCTTACATTAAGTAAACAAAAAAAAAATATATAATTTGATGAGTGGAAGAGCCACTCAGGAAAATTTAGAACTTGTTTTTCATGGAATGAAAGATTTATCAACCCTATAAAAAAATAAAATTACTATTCTGTATTAATTAATGAAGGCAACAAAAGGTACATGTTTATAAATAAAATAATAAAATGTTTAAAAATGTCATTGGCACATGAAATGCGTTGATGGCTAAGCGCAAAACAATTATTTTCCATTGAGCCATCGAGTCATGCCATCAGTAATGTAGAGCTTACATTAAATGAAGAAAAGGAGAGTTGAATTTTTTCCAAAATATTGCTTGGAAAGCATTAAATATAAGGCAAAATCTTTTTCCACCTCTTTTGTTCCATTGACAACCACAAGCCATGTATTGTTCTGCAGTGAAAGTAGTTTGTAGTCAATATTTACTGTAGAGTAAGACAATGTGTATCTTTCTGGAAAAAATGATCGAAAAAACAACAAAAAAACAGGCTTATTTGCATTCATATAAATTGTTGTAACCTGCTTTCACATGGTACAAGCTGTATTGATTTTGTATGATCACATTTGTACATATTTGGGCATTAAAAAGCATGATGTTTAAATGTCAGCTTTGTAAATTACATGCTCAGACAAAATCAATGGTTCATGCAAAACAGTAGTAACTGCCTATTATCATAATAGGCAGTTACTACTGTTTTGCTCTGAGCCATTGAAATCAGTGTTGAGTGCAAAAAAAATTGTAATGAGTGCAAAAATATTGTAAGTGCTTATGAATAGATAGGCACTAACAATAGTTCTACACTCATGCAAAGAAATTGTTACAATAAAAGAGCAACCTATACTATCAAGGGGGATCACTCTAGATACATTTTATGCAAATTAAGCCCCTTCTTGTGCTCTTATTCACTATCCAGGACTTAGTCTGGCCGCAAAACCCTTCTTTTCAGTATGTTTTAAAAAGGGAATTAAATCATTACAAATCCTACAATAAAGTTCCCTGTCTCTAAAAAGAAAAGGCAAGGGATGTCACCTGTAGATGGTGTTCTTGTTTATCTTGCAATATTTGTTTGAACACATATAGAAGGGTCATCGCTTTGTTGTAACAATGAGCCTAGATTTGTACTGGTGTGTATGATGCTTTTGTATTAAACATCTCTCAGATTTGGCCATTTACACTGAAATGATGGCCAATGATTTGGAATTAATTGTGGCATTTTATTGTCAGAAATATAATATAGTTTAATAGCTGGTATATTTTGATGAAGTCTGTTTATTTTGAAAAGCATCAATTTGAAATGTTTAAGATTTACTTAATCTATAGTTTTAAAGCATTTATTATTCGTTAAATTGAAAACTGAGCTAATATATGAACTGTTGAAATTATTAATTTTGACAGTATGTTTATTGTTACATATGATATCACTGGGGGGAATGAGTGTTGATTGAAGATGGTGTAAAGAGAAATCAAAACAAAAGAAGGGGTTGGAAGACTTTCAATTTCCTTTAAAAACAAACTTAAATGAATTCCTTTAAAAACAAACTTAATGCAAGCTTGTGTTCAAAATATCTCTTCAAAACACCAATTCATTGAAATACCTCTATGACCCCCTGTGAAAATTTTATTTTATTGGGAATGACAAAACTATTGCAAGTGTCAATTTATTTATATATACTTACAACAGTTTTGTTCTTTCTCTATGTTTATGTACAGTGGAAATTTAAAGATTTGTGCTTAGTGGGGCGTCCATTGCCTGGGTTATGCAATCATGAAATACACATTAATGAAAATGACATATATATTATATTAATTGAAAAAAATCTATATAAAGAAAAAATAAATTGTAAATAAATACAAAATAAGGTGTTTCTGTTTTATTTTGTCATTTACATTGGCATTTCATTTTCTATCGATTTTAAGACCATGTGATTTCATATTTGTGAAAATATGTTCAAACAAGCAATTGTTTCCTTTTCCACAACATTTTCTACAAAATTAAACAAGCTTGTGAGTAGCATTTTCAGCAATCCCACATGGTGGCTAATAGGTTTTGTTCGTGCACTTGTGAAATTGTTGGAATAGTCATACCCATTCAGAATGAAAATAAGTGTTGTCCCTGGACAACTATTGTAGTGTTTCATATAGCACTTGTCGTTGTCTGCAACCATTTAGTCAAGCCCACTTAAGGCGTGCAAGACATAGTTATTACATTGATGGCTTGGTTTGGATGCATAATTGTATGTCCGTCAAATTTTGTCCGACCAAATACTCCTACGTTTATAGATGGGTTTCAAAATAACTTGGAACACATTTCTCTCCATCATCAAAAGATTTGCAATTTGGAAAGGTTTTCAGATAGCTCCAAGGTTAAGGTAAACAGCACAAGGACAAATGTTTAAATTGGGCCCATCCGAGCTCATGGTGAATCAAAACAAAAATAACAACAAGAACAAAAAAATCAAGCCCTTCAGGAGGACAAAACAGTGCAAACTTTTTGCAAATTATACCCGCTATATTTGCGTGCACATAATTTGCTTATCTCGTTTGTTTGAATGGGGTTTTATGTCGCTTTAAGCTATCTTTCAGTCATATCGCGGTGGCTCGATCACCCATCAATGGATTCCTGGTATTTCTCGAAGCATTACTACCATTAGTCCTTTCCTTGCCTCCAGCTGCTACCTCACAAAGGTCTACGATTATCAAACCATTGGTTTCGGATACAAATAGAAATGATGAGTGACGCCGCAACCGGGACCTTAAGATTGTCCGTCACGCTACCAACTGCGCTATGAATGCGGCTACAAGTACACGTGCAAAGCGGTGTATAATGTGCAAACAGCACCGTTTTGCCATCCTGAATCCAGCCCTGCGTTCAGAATGACAAAACGTTGAAAATTATTTGCGAATTATACCCCGCTTTGCGCGTGGACTTGTTGCAAAGCGGGGCATTATTCACAGAACGCGTTTGCACCGTTTGGTTATCCCGAACGCAGGGCAAAGCAGATTCAAGTTATGCATATGAACGGGATAAAAGTTAATTAAAATTACCAGCTGAAGGCTATATGCTGCATGTACCATATCTTGTTAATTATCTATTTTAATTACTTGTAGACGCAGATTTCTCTTGTTGTGACACTTTTACCTTCAATATACTGCTATCTTTTACCCATTCCTAGATTAAAAAAACAAAAACGTATTTCTCCTGATAAACGCTCTCGGAAGCTATAGATAACATGGTCAAGGAGCATTTATTGAGCATGCATTTTCTAATTTAAAAAAAAAAATCATTTAAATTTATGTATTTTATGCTCCTTTCCCTTGAATTTGAGGTGAATTTCCTCTAACCACTGATAAATATTATTGTTAAGAGGAAAATCATCACAAATTAGAGAAGAAGTCTCATAAAATTCCTAAATTTACGGCATTTGAAGAGGATTTTCTTAATTAAAAAATGTAGGTGTGCTACTATAAGGGAAGACGCTATTATTTGTGGAAGTACGACTGACCCGAAATGAAATAGAGAGCAAATGACAAATAAAGAGTGGGTGCAATTTGACAAGAAACCTTTCCATATATGGTAGAAAATTACTTGTCACAAGCAATTTCTCGTTTTTCGACCATATTTTTTAAAGTATAAGATCGATCACCACATGGAGTTGGCACACGATGATTAAGCCATAAACAAGATATATTTTTTAAAACTGTATGACCATAGCGTATACATTATTTAAACAAAAAAACAACATAGAAAAAAATTAGGGTTAAATCATCATGCGCCGACTCCCTGTGATTATACTTTTACATTTTTTCCAAAGCCAAATCATTATGTGTCGAATATCATTAGGCCAGTCAAGGCAATGTTTTGAACTCACGATTTTGAAGTCCAAGTACTAGAGTAGATACCAACTGAGCTTTTCCGATAGATATACTTTTGCATAAGCTAGCTTTTATAAGGGCATGACAGAGCGTGGACTAATAAATTAAGCCTCAAGGGGAATTCATCACAAAATGTATGGCGAAAAAATATCAAGTAACTTCCCTCTGGTAGGAAACCTGGAAATGAATTAAAGACAACAACAATGGCAACAACAAACTTAAACAACGATACACACAATCAAGAAGTCACAATGAAACTGAAAGTGAGTTTTTTCGGTAAAAAATTAAGCACAAAATCGAAATATGCTTAGGTGAATACGTCTAATCGGTATCTTTGATTCTCATCTGCACCACGAAACTTAAAGTATACTACTCAAAGTCTGCTAAGCACCAAAACTTTTTTTTATACTATAATTTCAAGAAAAAATTAAGTTTATGAGAGCCGGCACTGTCAATAACATCCTGACAGCGCCTCTGCATACTCCTGATTAAGTTCTTGATTACTCTTTGGGAAATAACAGACCATTCTTCTCCAAGGAATTGGCCGAGCTCCTGGAGTGTCCTTTGCTGGACCTTGCGAGCCGAAACTCGGACCTGTAGCTCATTCCACATGCTCTATCGGTTTTTAGTCCGGTGAGCGAGCCGGCCAGTCGAGACGTGGAATGCCCTCTTCTTGGCGATACGTTTGAACTATACGGGCCGTATGAGGACGGGCATTATCATCCATCAAAATAAATCTATCCCCAATAGCACCAGCGTAAAATCTTACGTGGATATTGAGGATTTCATCAATTAACCTACGAGCTGTCAGAGTACCTATTTTTAATATAACAAGATCAGTCCGCCCAACCCAGCTGATGCCACCCCAAACCATGATGGACCCACCCCCATAACGATCGCGCTCAGCAATGTTTGCTGCATGAAACCCTTCACCCGGCCTTCTCCACACCCTAGCCCGTCTATCAGTGTAGTCCAGGCAATACCCGGACTCATCAAGGGGCGCCAGCGTCTTATGCGCCAGCCAATTGTGGTCCAATGCCCATGTTAACCGACGCCGACAATGAACTGGGGACAGCGGAATTCGAAAACTTGGTCTTCTTGACCTCAGGTTATGCTCACGCAGCCGTGTTCGTATGGTTTGAGTCGAAAGTCGCACTCCCGAGGCGTTTTGAAGGTCGGAATTTAGCTCCATACCGTAGCGAACCTGTTCCTTCGTGCTTGAATTACCAAAAAACGGTCTTCTGCGACGGAGGTTGCTCTACTCCTACCTCAACCATGTCTCCTTACAGGTGTACCATACTGTTGGTATCGTGCCCAAGCTCTGGTTACAACAGTATGGTGTACCCCCAGTACCATGCCAACCGTGATGATCACGGTGGGAAGCCCCTTGCTCCACCATATCTACAGCACGCCACAATTGTTCGACAGATAAATGTCGTCTGACATTTGGATTAGCCATGAGTAACGACTTAAAAGTCAATAAAGTACTGAAAAACAGAATCTACACGAAACATGTACGTGTAGAAAATGAGAAAGGACAGGTAAGAAACCGGGGTTCCTCATTTTGCGCGAGTTTCGCGAGAAAATTGCGTGTCAAATTTGGTAATGAATCCATTAGATATCTTGTCAATACATTATTGTACAATTTTAAACACGAACACGAATGTTTTTTTTAATTCAGCTCCTGTAGAGCAGCGAAAAAGTTGGGTGCTTAGCAAACTTTAAGTCGATTAACATTTTCTAGGCCCGAGGTTATAAAACTTATGTAAACTGACAATGTTCTAAAATTTCAATTTGAGATTAGGCTTTAATTCTGTTGTAATACTAAGATAATGTTTTTGACATTAAAGGTAATATTAATAAGTTGTTATGATTTACATTAACAATATAATCAGGGACTTTTACGCTTACTGATATTTTCACAAAAAATAACTTATTACAGTCTACTTCAAGTATTTTTCAAACACTTTTTTCCACATGACACTATTAACTTCATATGTATAGATGGCGTAATTTTCTAAACTACATTCAGAAAAAATGTTAAAATAAAAGTTTAGGTCGATAGTCATACTGTTTTTTTAATAAGAAACAAGTAATTTATCCTTTTCCTAATATCTCATCACTGTCATGTGATAATAGTGCTGACAATATGTTAATACATACAGGGGAAATAACTGGGCGTTCCAAGTTAAAGGTATACTGCAGGATAATGGGTTATCTCTCTTATGGATTAATCAAAGAACGCCCAGCATAAATCTCGCATCTATTAAACAACGACTATTTGATAATTATGTTCAGTTATGGTCAATAATACGTCTAAATTGGCCTGCTATAATCTGTTTAAGGAATCCCTTGTACCTGAAAAGTATCTAGATATTGAATATGACCTAAAGTTTAAGACGGCATAAAAAATATTTAGAACCTCATCACATGATCTTAACATCGAAAAAGGTAGATATACAAACATCCCTCGTGAAAATAGATTATGATTAAACTATAATATGAATTGTATTAAAAACGAATATCACTTTTAAATGGTTTGCCCAAAATACTCAGAATTAAGGAAAAGGCATATGAAGAAATATTTCTACACTTTTGACGTCAAACTCTAAAAAGGAAATTATTCACACATCCAAATATATTCATTTCGCAAACAAAATGATAAAATATTGATGCCACCGTACCCTGTGACTATTGTTAAACATATGTATCCATCTTTGTTAACCTAAGTTTGTTTTGTACTATGTATTGTAATATGTAGCTAGAAACAAGGTAAGTGTTTAAAGCTTTTTGAGAATTAAATGGTAAATGGATAACCAATATGTGTAAATGAAAAACCAACGAATCATTCGTGGTAAAAATCAAAAATCGTTCCTTATTGGTGAATTTAAAATCTTATATAGCGGGATGTTTTATCTTCTCAAACGAACGCACTATTAATTTCTATAGACGGTAGAAGAACTTAGTGTATAGTATAATGCAAATATGTCGTCGGTTCCATTTGTCCCATGCTACTCGCAGTTTCTATCATCAAAAGAGGAACTGTCGTAGAGCGGACTTATACCCCCACCAGCACTTTATCAAAATGCAAGTGCTTTAAGTGCATTATGTATTTGTAACAAATATTGAGGTCATAAGCAGCATTTGCGTGAATTTTCATGATTCGAGGTCGCTTGGTTCTTGAATTAGAGTCCGGAAATGAAAATTGAACAAAAATCGACTGTGACCTTGACCCTTTACCTATGTGACCCAAAAACAATAGGGCTCTTCCTTGGGTCATAAGCAACATTTGCATGAAGTTTTATGATTGTAGGTCACTTGTTTCTTAGGTTAGAGTCCGGAAACGAAAATTGAACAAAAATTGACTGTGACCTCGACGTTTGACCTATGTGACCCAAATACAATAGGACTCTTCCCTGGGTCATAAGCAACATTTGCATGAAGTTTCATGATTGTAGGTCACTTGTTTCTTGAATTAGAGTCCGGAAATGAAAATTGAACAAAAATCGACTGTGACCTTGACCTTTTACCTATGTGACCCAAAAACAATGGGGCTCTTCCTTGGGTCATAAGCAACATTTGTATGAAGTTTTATGATTGTAGGTCACTTGGTTCTTAGGTTAGAGTCCGGAAACGAAAATTGAACAAAGGCTGACTTTGACCTTAACCGTTTACCTATGTGGCCCTAAAACAATAGGGCACTTTCTTGGGTCATAAGGAACATTCGAATAAAGTTTCATGATTATAGGTCACATTGTTCTTGAGTTAGAGTCCGGAAACGAAAAGGTCTACAGACGGACGGACGGACGGATGGACAGACAGACAGACATGGTGAAACCAATATAACCCCCCCCCCCCTCTTCTCCGTAGGTGGGGGGTATAATTAGGTCGCAGGTCACAGGCAAGTTTACACACAACCAGCAGTATCTCAGACAGTCGGAAATCAGTGAACAGTCCATAGTTGTATACCATGCTTACTTATACAGGTAGTAGCATTAGGGGAGGTTACCAGTAAAGGCTTCCAGTTCAGCCAGTTAGTTTATGTCTCTTTTAGATCACGGGAAAATCTAAAAGGCCAATCACAGCCATGCCTTCAAATACAAATGTAATATTCTTGCGCGAAAGAATCGCGTGGTGAAGAATTGAATCGACTGATTTCGAATTTAAGAGGAGTTTGAGTAATGTACAAATCGTATAAAATTCTCGTATAATGCCATTTTTGAAACGCACAGTTGTCTGGCGGAAACAAGTCTTAAAAAAGAAAATTGAACCCAAGTTGTCACTCCTTTTTTTGAAAAGCTATTGACATCTGACTGGATTGTTCTCACGCACTAACACTGTCGGGCGCAGAAGCGTCCACCAAAATATTACTAGTAACACGATTGTATAAATCAATGCACACAAGCATGAGTTTTTTTGAATGGGTTTTACCCCGCTTTCAACAATTTCGCAGTTATATCGCGGCGGCCGGAGCACCTAACAATGGATTCCTGATCCTGGTATTTCTTTCACCTGTACTACCATTAAACCTTTTCCTAGCCTCCGACTGCTATCTCACATAGGTTTATGATTATCTACCCATTGGTGAGAGACAAACGTCGGAAAGGATATTTGCCGCCACCGGGAATCGAACCCACGACTTCCAGATTCGAAGTCTTTTGCCTAACCAACTGCGCTATGGTGGCGGCTCACAAACATGAGATACGTTTTCCGGTTCTATTCAAGTGGGACCGGAAATGTAAAGTCATATAGATGAACGGACGAAGCGTTATTCAATACGGATATCCATTCTTCTTGAAACACTTTTAAAGTGAGATACATAATATTCACCTTTTTAAATCGAAATTTCTATGCACTGAGAGCAATTTAAAGGAAAAACATCGAAAACAGGAGAAATTGCTTGTTTCAAGCAATTTCTCCTTTTTTTCTTAATGTTTTCTTAAATATTTTTTTGCTTTATTTTTTTTTTTAAATTCAATGCACATCGAGTTAACGTCTACATATTCTTTGAATTTGAATCAGCCTAAAATCTTTTGTCGCGTAGAAACTGTGTTACACAACTGAAATTACAAAAGGACGTCATCAATGCAGGTTTTTCTGGAGAACAGATTATGAGTATTTACCAATTTTCGATTGAACTTAAGTAGGGCGGATCCCATTGACACGCATTTCCTTAAGCAAAATGCGTCCCTTTTAACCGTTACATTTCTATGCTCTCCGATAAATCCCCCTCGATTCTACTTCCTGGAAAAATGCACTAGTACTCGCGCCAAATGGATGGGCAAATGAAAGAACCAAGATCGATAGCCGCTTTCGGGAATCGAAATCAGGACTTCCGGTTCAAAAAGCCGACGCTCAACAACAAGACCACGGACACCACATCCAATAGGGCAGATTGACGGCCTTGGTGGTAAATGCACTCGACCCGTGACCTGGAGGTGCGTGGTTCGACCACCACTGTCGCCGGGATGTGTTTATGGGCAAAACACTTAAAAGCCAGCCCGAGTTCACCCAGCTGTAAACTTGGGTAGCGGTTGGTTTAAACCATTGCCCCTCTCTCAGGGACGTGAAAACATCAGGATCGAGTGTTCGAGAGCGATTCTGGAGCCGCCACCATAGCACAGTTGGTTAGGCATAAGACTTCCAATCTGGAAGTCGTGGATTCGATCCCCGGTGGCGGCAAATATCCTTTCCGACGTTTGTCTTTCACCAATGGGTAGATAATCGTAAACCTATGTGAAATAGCAGTCGGAGGCTAGGAAAGGATGTAATGGTAGTACTGGCGTGAGAAATACCAGGAATCCATTGTTAGGTGCTCCGGCCGCCGCGATATAACTGAAATAATGTTGAAAGCGGCGTAAAACCCCATTCAATCAATCAATCAATCGAGAGCGATTCTATAAGCTTAAGCTTTCGTCGCAATCGAACTAAAATAAATTAGTATAAACTAATCGGGCAGATGTCATTATCTTATTTTATATTTCAAATAGACGCTTAATAATATCTCGATTCTAAACTTGGTTAAGGTCATCTTGTCTCATAAAAATCTCATTACAAATCCTATATATCTACCATCCCGGATAATTTTAGGTGCGGACATTTAATTGGAATCTGACAAAATGTCCAAATGGAAATATATTGTGATATAGTCCGTTTGACTTCTATATGGACCGACCTTTTCATCAAAAGCATAAAATCGAGTTTGAATGAAGAATTTGTATGTGGTTAAATCTTAATTTCAGTTTAATACCATTCCAAAAAATATTTTTTGAAAATAAAATGACTTCAAAATAATGTTTTGTCTATCTAGTTAATGTTAATATTTTCGCATTTTCTACTCTTAAACACGAGGGGAGAAAAAGGCTGTTTATTATTGATCTACAATGACCTGGCACTCATTAAATATTCCTTTTGGCCCCTATTGATAGTCGGATATTATGTTTCTTAATATAGACTTAAACTCGCGAAGTTTAGATCCAATAAACTGTATCATATCTAATCACGCATACGGAAATTTAGCGCAGGTGGTTTGGCTGTTATCCCAAAACCGAAATGACATGGGTTCAAGCCGACACATGATCAATTATAATTCCAATGATCAATTATAATTCCAATTTTTTACGGCAACAATGTTTTACCTATTTTGAGACAAAAGTGTAGCATTAGACTATCAGTGTTCTAACAGTCAGACTTTTTTTGTCATAAGATTTTATCATTGCAAAATGCTGTCCATTCATCACTGTAAATTATAAAAGTGAATTATGGAAACAATAACAATAATGTTTCTCAATTTGTAGTTCAAAATACATCGCAAGCGAAACTGAACAATTGAACTTTTGAAATGTATCTATAACCAAAAGATGAAAAGTATTTTTTTTTCTTGGTCATTTTACAATTTATGACGGTACAGACATAAAAGCCTATGTTTGGTTTGATTGCGCTTATCGAATTCCCTTTTAGGCGCGATAACGTTATTAATGTAAAAAAATTGATTCTTATCGTATCTTATAATTCAATATCATAAAGCAAATGAGATTTCTATTTGGACTATTTTTAGTGCAAGTTTACTAAATACAAAATGTTATTTTCATTGGGGTATGAAACTCTTTTTTCGGGGGATCAGAATACAATAGTCTTGGATGGTGCAACAATAAAAATTGAATTATATAAGAATGATTAAAAAAATAATTGCAACTGACAAACAATAATAGTAAAGGAATAATTAAAAGGGTCAATGTAAGAAATAAATGAAAAAAAAAATAATCACAAGGATTAAAATATGTATCCCTGTCGGGTATCGAACTCGACCCCACAAGTGAACGCTTCACGGGAAGGCGTCTGTAACCAATATACTACAGCGACTTATTCAAATCATGTGAGATAGTTTGAATAAATTGGTAAAACGCAAGTTTACACTGCGGATATACTCGAGCACTGACGAAAGTTAATGAGTGCCAGGTCATTTTAGATAAATAATACTCATAACATGATGTAAATATATACGTGTAGTAAAAACACGTGGTTTTATACTATACATTTGACAGAAGAAATGTCCATTATTCCTTATTTGGACATGCTTATTAGCATATCGACGGTCATATCATCCTAAACTTAAATATCACGTGAATTGTACCGTTATTACTCGCCTTCTTATCTAGTTTTCCTCGTGAAATTCACAATGACTTCGTTAAATAATGCTTTTTGATTGGTCTAAATATGTGAATATGGGGTTCGTCTCAGAATAGATAAGAACAATTATCATTTAGCTGGCCAAACGGTTTTTAAACAAAGAGAGAATACACTCAGATTTGATATCCCAAGGAATTAAAAGTCATCGACAAAATTTGTTTCTTAAAAAGACTCGATTTCATACCAAAACGACTCACTTAAAATCATACACTTTTGACTAGGCCCCTATGCAAATCAGAACTATTTTTGGGTGGGCAACTCGCTGTTCCGTTGAATACAGATACAAGAAGGTATGAAAGGCTGGAAGATAACATGTAGACGGACGGACAAAATCATTATTCTACATTCAAAAATTCTGAAAAAACATGATTCGTCATGGTATTAGATGGAAAATATGAAATGACAAGAAAAAAATACATTTCATAAATTCATTTCTGAGATTTTCGGCGAAATGTTGGTCCATATAGAAGTCAAACGGACTATACAACCGTTTCTATACAACTCGATATTCTATTCACCTAAAGGAGAATGCATAAAACAAACAAAATTATCTCGTACATAAAAACAGAGAGACCGCAAATATAAGAAATGGTTGTGCAGAGGTTAGTTGGAGTTGACTTCGAATTCTAGTCAAATAAGACAATGCACAAGCGATCTGGGCTTGGGTGGATTTTTGGGGAGTTGTCCGGTTAAGAAGCAAAGCCATAATTGCCTATAAAGTCCGGATATTCACATGAATAAAACAAATTGTCTGTATTCAGGATACAATTGAACGTTTGCATATGTTTAACTTCTGTACGACGCCTTACACTTATGAACGGTACAAGTTCGTAACGTTTCACGATTGCAGGGGTGTGGAAATTCGACTTTTTTCCACTTGTCCAAGGACACGTAAAAGTCGATTTCCTACTTGTCCAGGATGAAAATGAGCTTGCCCACCAAAAATGAGAAAATCATTGTTTTTAATTAAGAAAATGCTGTAACCCAGCATTTTCTTCATTTAAGACAATGCTTTTCCCCTTTAATACAAACAATAGGATGACTTTTCTCCTAGATCATTTTAATACTGTATCAAGATTTGCTCTGGTATTTTATTGTCCACGGACAAGTGGCCTAGAAAAATGTACTTGCCCGAAAGTGGAAAAGTCCGTGTCTGACAAGTCGGGCATGTGAATTCCACACCCCTGGCGAATATTTGCATCTTGAACACAATGACCGAATATAGGATACAAATGAGCCTGTGCGTGAGATTTCCAACAATTTCAAATATGTGCAAAGCAAAGACTAAGCCAACCAGTGCATCAACACAGTCTGACCAGAGTCTTCACTATGCGTTTTGTAGAAAGATGAGGTCTCAAAGAATCTGTAGACCAAATTGTAGCTCTGTATTTACAGTTTGTGGCTGTCTACGTTGCTCAATGTTTACAACTAATGAACAATTCAAATTGTTGGAAATGTCACGCAGAGGCTCAAATGTATTTCTCGGAACCACGCGGTCGCTACGGATTTTCTACGTAAGGTGTTTTTTTATCCGCAACTTGGAGACTGCAGGTTATTCGCCAATGACATGCTGATAGAACTTTGTGGGTAAAATCGATCTATAGTAGTTCTGGAAAGGGGAACCCTCGTCTTTGTAGACTTACTAAGCTGTTGGTGCACTGATCAAAATAAGGTCTTAATATGTCAAATTTTCCTTTTGATTTGCTCCAATCCGACACACGAACCGGAAAATATATCTATCTTTCACAATCATTTTTTTGCGAAATTCGCCCATTTCATTAGCCGCCCAAAAACTATTATATACTACTTAGGACAAAAGTTCTGTCCGGTTTTATTTTGTTTGATAAAGATTTTAATATGAATGATACTTTTTTTTAAAATATTTCTTAGCAATATCGACCCTATCTTCAAAATATATGGACTTTTTTCACCGGTATCAAATCAAAAGCGACGTTGATTTAGTCCCAACGACGTTAATGACGTTTTAGCTTTTTTCAAGCTGCATTCGACACGGCTAAAGTTTTGCATGAGAGCCTTACTGTATTAATAATCCAAGAGATAACATTAAAAAAAGCTTGTAGAAAATCGGTTGCTTTTCAGAAACTTTTATTTTCATTTAAGAATACTTTTTATGTTGTTGCAGAATTGTTGTTGGATCGTAAAGTAAAGACGTTTTCTACGATTTTTGAATTAACCAAACATACGTTTAAACAAATAGTCGTTATTTATAAGGGATAACATCGCTTTACGGGTTTACTAGGCTTTCTTTAATGCTTTACGGTGGCTTATTGAGATATAACGGTAGATTATCATTTGATAATCTCACTGCCAAATCAGTGAAATTATCAAAAACTTATACCCTGCTTTTGTGCATTTCATCCTATCTGACGTCATCAATGTGGGGCGAAATAAGTGACGTCACAATGAACGTCGCATAGCAATCACGCGCAGAATGACGCGCTTTACCAAAATATGTCCTAGAAATTTCACATTTTGTCTCATTTTTGCAATAAAGAAATAGAATAATCGTTTGTTTTTCGAGTAAGATCGATTGATATTTCATTTCGTGAACACCAAAAGCTATATTTTCACTCGTGGCTCTGCCACTCGTGAAAATATAGCTTTTGTCGTTCACTCAATGAAATATAAATCTATCTTACACTGAAACAAACGATTATCCTCTAAACGTTTTTAACGATGTTAGTCAGAATAGTTGAAATAACGTTGTTTTGACCCCTTTTATTTTTAAGAAAAAAACATGCACGATGTCATCGAGATGGATATTGTGTACAAGTATGCATGTTTTTTATTCATTAAATTTTGCCTTCGCTTGGATTATACTGAGTTGTAATTAGACAATCATACGTGCTTGTTATTACGTCGTTTTATTATTAGTCCGTAAATCGAAGTTTTACCAAACCACAGTGGATCGGGATGTTTAGCCGTCATCTGTACAATAATTCTGCATTCATTCATGTTCTATTTCCTATCAAAAATATTATGCCACATTTGCATATTCCCGAAACCGGACAAGACTTTTGTCCGTAAGTATATATTTGAGTGATATTCTAAAACGCGTTATTGAGCGGCGTTCAAAGAGAGGTCGCTATTCCTCGAGAAATTCTCTCTCCAGTGCAGCCTTCAACCCTGGATCTGAGATTTTTTCCTCCAAATCCAGCAGATAAGATGTACAAACTGCCCAGCATGTATCTGGTTTATAATGTCTTAATTATCCAAAGCACTGGCAGCACACCCCTGGTTTGTTTATTTGTTCTGGATCAATGGACATTCTGATGAACCAACTGGATTTTTCTTTTTCTTGAATATATAATGTAAGAACTCACTGGTTTAAATGAATTTCTTCTCAAGACAATATTTAAAATGACAATTACTTGATTAGTCATCTAAATCATGGAAAATTTGTTTCTTTTGTATAAAAATAACGATTACAATTAAAAGAAACAATAGTAAAAGAGAAAAAGAAATTGTAGTGCACATCCTCTTAAAATGTTATTACTTTGTAATTTTTGAAAATGAATAAGACATATCTTTTTACATATACTAAGTTACACATATCTTTTTTAATACTTTACGCATTTCTTACAGCACCTCCAAATTGCAAAACATAAGACCTTGTGATTGAGATGGTGCGTGCATGGCTTGCATGTGGACATAAGTAAATTGCATTTTTAAACAGAAAGGCTTGTTGTGATGAGAATAAATAATTTTCTTTACTGCTTTTCGGTGGTTTATCGAGAAATAACGGTAGATTATCACTTGATAATCTCACCGCAAAAGCAGTGAAATTATCAAAAACTTATACCCTACTTTTGTGCATTTCATCCTATCTGACGTCATCTATGCGGGGCGAAATAAGTGACGTCACAATGAACGTCGCATAGCAATCACGTGCAAAATGACGCGCTTTACGAAAATACGTCCTAGAAATTTCACATTTTGTCTCATTTTTGCAATAAAGAAATAGAATAATCGTTTGTTTTTCGAGTAAGATCGACTAATATTTCATTTCGCGAACAACAAAAGCTATATTTTCACTCGTGGCTCTGCCACTCGTGAAAATAAAGCTTTTGTCGTTCACTCAATGAAATATAAATCGATCTTACACTTAAACAAACGATTATCCTCTATATATTATATCTTGATTGATATTGGAAACTACTCATTCCTGTGTTGTGGAATCTGAATCCTGAATTTTATCTGTGAAACATGTTCCTCTCAAACCACAAAGAATTTTTTCATTGTAAAGACAGGTGTGGAATTCCCATACCCGACTTGTCCGACACAGCCTTTTCCCCTTGTGGGCAAGTACATTTTTCTAGGCCACTTGTCCGTGGACAACTAAATACCAGAGCAAATTTTGGAACAGTGCTCAAAAGATCTAGGAGAAAAAATCCTAGTGTTTGTATCAAAGGGTAGGAAGTATTGTATTTAATGAAACAGCATTTTCTTCATTAACAATGATTTCTAAATTTTTATTTATTTATCTTTTTTTGCGGACATGTTCATTTTCATCCTGGACAAGTAGAAATTGACTTTTACTTGTCCATGGACACGTTGAAAAAATTCGTATTTCCACGGCCCTGGTAAAGAAATATTAAGAATCACAAATCAGTTACGTTCTCGATAAGAAATCATAAGAATGGCAAATCGGTTAAGTATGAAAATAAAAAAGAAACATCCTCTTCCTCTCAATACTTAATGCCTTTATCTACATACGCTTGGGTATTTTTTCTCATTCTGGGCTTTCAGCAGATGTTTGCATGCTTTCTTACATCAGAAATAAATATTTTTAGGTTGATACGGTCAGATTTTTTGTGTCTAGAAAGTTAATAATATTTCAATCAAATTAAAACAAGAGGAGGTTGACAGTCAAATATCGCTCATCTACATATGCGAGTTATAACTTAAAATTACCTATGCATAATTTTGACCTGACAGAGAAAGGGGTCATAGGGTAAATTTGAAAGATTAATACTCTGTTATTTGGAAAGAGAAGATTGTTGGTGCATCTTTCTCAATTTTATATCCGGGATTTGATACTTTTGATAGTAGATTTTTCAAATATTTTGTTCTTTAATTGTTTCTATGTTAAATCTAGGATCCCGCAGCATAGGAAGTTCAATTTCAATAAAGTCGGTGCAATAATTTGAAGTTTTTTGAAGGTGCGTCATCCTACATCCACAATTTCTCTAAACATCTACCTCTAGCCCAGTAGGCCAACATCGATGAAACTTTGCGGGAATTTTCCTTGATTAAGCTTTGCCGAATTATCAAAAAGAAATATATATATTTAAATAAAATCGACCCTTTACTCCGGTTGACACGACAACTTAAAGGGGAAAATCTTCAAAAATCTTCTTCCCTGAAACCAGAAGAAAGACAGCTTTCATATTTGAAACTAGTATGTAGCCTCATCTATTGGACCTTTCCAAGTTTGGTCGTATCATGCACCTGGAATGGTATTTTGGCTCCACCCAGGTACTCTTATATTACCGGTACATAGAATTACAAATAAAAAGTCTTAAGAAATTGATTTCTCTGAAACCAGAAGACAGACAGCTTTATTTTATGGTATGCAATTGCATTTTGTTGACCGCTTTCAAATATTTCATATCAAGCCGCATATCTTTCAACATATGAATTGAAACTGAAACATTTTAGAAAAAATCCGTAAAGGGTATTGATTTAAACAAAAAATATAGTTAAATGAATTAAATAATTATAACTATATATAACTGTATTTGTTTCTAAAACAATATCCTAAAGAGATACAAAGTCAATAAAAGAGCACCGCCTACGCTCGGCTGTTTACTGCTGTATGGTGGAAAAAATCTAAGTAAAAAAAGGCGCATTATTTGCACAAAATACATTTAGAGATTTCCCCCTTGATAGTAAAGGTTCTCTTTTGATAGTTACCATGTGTGCCAAGTTTTAAGTGAATGCCTTCAGTAGAACCAGAGATATCACAAAATGTCAAAGTTTTCGTTCAATGACGACGACGACTACGACAACTAGGGCGACATCAAGGCTATAGCCATACCTTGGGTTTTCTCCGAAAACAGCTTTGCTTAAAATGACATATCTCTCTCTCTCTCTCTCTCTCTCTCTCTCTCTCTCTCCCCCCCCCCCCCCCCCCCTCTGTGCGTGCATGCGTGTGTGTGTGAGAGAACCCACGAAATAATTTGGAAAAAAAAAGTAATCAATAATGAAACTGGAAAAAAATTCTTCATACTGCAATGTAATATTTCATTTTCAATTTGAAATGTGCGTGAGGTGCGAACATTGAGCAGCATAGACAGCCACCCACTGTAAATATAATGTAACCTGACTGTTTACATCTACTTTGAGACCTTATCTATCTACTAAACGCATAGCGAAGACTCTGCTCAGACTGTGCGGATGCACGGGCTGGTCAGAGTCTTTGCTAAGTACATATATGAAATTGTTGGAAATCTCACACACACAGGCACACATATTTCCAAATTCATGGAAGTATGTAACTAAAAACACAATCATACTGAAGATTAAATCCAGTTCGAAAAACCATACAGGCTAATTATGTTTTTAGTTTCATAACTCCATGTATTATGAAAATCTGTTCATCTCTTAATTAAATTCTATTTGGTTTACAAAAAAGTTTTCAGAATACTCAAGATTTGCCGGATAAGATTTTGCTATCACAGATGTTAAGAAATATCTTAATATGCACACCCTTACTGTTCTTCTTGCAATTAGTTAAAATAAAATGGCGTTATTTTTTGCGAGTATGATAAGACACTAAAAATATTAGGAAAACATGGTGTAAAAAGAAGAAACTATGAAAAACGATTCTTCATTTTCCATATTGTTTTCTACCCAAAATATACAAGTTTTTATTAATTTTATTCTTCTTATTTTTAGAATTTCAGAAACCAAATTTTTCCTTTGCAACTGCATTGAATTTTGACTTGGTTTCTGTCATCTCTTTATGTATTTTGAAATCCACAGCCGATTGTTTCACTTTCTTATGTTTGTTTTAACCTTTGTCACTAAACTCCATTATGAAACAATTTCACACCCTAAGAACTGTTACAACAGACAAATACCTCTGCATGAAAACATGTTAAGGATTCGTAATGAAAACTGTTAAGGCGTCTGCTAATTTGTTTGATTACATGTCGGTTTCGACATTATTTGAACAACCAGAAGAAAAGTTTGACTTTTTATAAATTCCCATTCCATTCCTTGGATAATGAAAAATCCTGATCGAAATATTTTTGACATTGATATTGCGGTTAAAAATAGTTTTTAGGTAAATTTGATCGAAAAACAGTGTTTTGTCTACTTCTTTTTGGAATTTTAGAACAGAATGAAGAAATATTGAAAGATTTTATCTGTTCGGCGTTAAAACCACTCAGTCTTCTCTATCATACCCGTTATCTAAAAGGAATGTCTTCTGTTTCGAAACTTATATGCATTATTTCAATTTTATAAATATGTTACGAACTCTGCCTATTTCTTTTGGTATGTTACAGTATCTTCACTACAGTGTTACAACCTCTGTCATTGATATTGCATACAAAAATCCCAGTTTTCTTGGCGTCAGGATTTAAAAAAAAAACAAAACACACACACACACACAAAAAGAAAGCACAACGAAATCCGAGTTATCTTATATTTAAGTCTTTTCTGCGAAATACGAGGTAGATGGGGAGAAATGTCCTAAAACTTCATTCAATGCGATATATCTAAAAATAACACTCTGACCTCATTTTTAATTTATGAAAAACAGTATGCCTTCCTTCTTATCAATTATATCTGTCTTACTTTCAGGATAAGAAAGCACACGCAAATGTAAATTATACAAATGCCTATACATGGTAGTCTAATCAACATCGTAAAACATTCACCTGCATTAAATGAAAGGGATCTTGTCAAGAAGGTGTGGGCTTAAAAGCCCCAAATCGAAATGGACTGAACATTCTAAAAATCATCGGTTTAAATCTCTTCTACAAATGACGGTCTTTCGATTGTTCCCTTAGCATTTCTCCAATATGAAAGTTTTGTTTAAATAAATCACATTTGCTGTTTGTTAAAAATGTAATAAATGGGATCGCGGTGCATATTTAAACATAGACCTGTTCACAAATGGGTACCATCAGTCAAGTGCGTTGTTTGAGTTGCTTCGAAATTCTTAAGAAAATATAACCCTGAAGTGAAATTATTTAAAAATATAAATCTAAGCAGAAAAAGGTCCTGTTTCACATTTTAATCGAAAATGGACACTAATTTGCATTGAAGTAAATACGAGAATTGAAGGGAAATCCCTTAATTCGGTCTATATAAAAAGTCTATCAAACCTTCTGAACTATCGCCGAGATTTGTACAAAAAAGGTCAAAACAGCTAGCCGTGCTCTGATCTAAAATATTTTCTGAGAGGATAGACCCGCCGAATTACTAGATGATTATAGTTTTTAGTTTTTAAGTTTTTCAAAAATCACAGGACGTCCACGAGAGCATGGACGCTCTAACGCCTCCTTCCCTACGAAAAAGTTGAAGTACTGGTTCTAGAGCGTGAATTAGCAATTCAAGAACAGTCGAACTAGCTCTTGAACCAGTTCTAGAACTGATCCCTGAACTTCTTATACTAGATATTGAACCAGTTCTTAAAATTGAGTTCAAGGGTTAGGATAATTTCACCAATTATCATAAGGCCCTTTTTGCATTTATACTTCACCGCCCTGACTCTAATGCTACAACGAGTATATTGTAATAAAACTTCCTTTTTCCTTTGATGTTTTTCGAACAAAAATCTTCTGATGTTGGTTTAATCATGAACGTGAAAGTTTGAAGTAAATCGGATAGAGACTGTGGACTCTTTTGGGAAAATGAGTGTAAGTTAATAGACGGGTGGATGGCAAGACATACGGACAGACAGGAAATCTTAGCTAGAATAGCTAATAAATCCCATTCAAATAAATGAAACATAAGAAATATTTTCCATAAGAATCTGTAACCTATATTAGTGATGTAGTTACTAAACTGTAACACTCTCTGTCATGCACCGTAACATATATTTTATTTTATTTTTTCGATTTTTTTATTTTCAGTTGTGAAAATAGGGAAGAAAAATATTACCAATTATTTCAATTGGAATTATTGTTAGAGATTGCATGAATTTCCAATATGAAACGCAATCTAAAAGCTTTTAATGCCTTTACTTTGAAAAGTGACAAACAATACTTCTAATTTCCCTTTAATCTTCAAAGTCCAAGTTATTTTCAGGATAAGATATAAAAGTAAATGATTATGCGGAGTATCAGACTGTAAAAGCTACACTTGTCATTATTAAATTCGATGGATAAAAGATATTATTTTGAAAGGCGTAGCGTTTTTTGTTTTCAGTAAGGACAGAAATCGTGACTGTTTTCATTGCGAATCCTTAACATGTTTTCATGCAGAGGTATTTGTCCGTTGTAACAGTTCTTAGGGTGTGAATTTTTCTGTGATGAAATGGTTATACATAGACAAACCTCAAATTATGTGCTAACAATACAGGTGGCCAGCAGAAAGGTTTTTCTAATCAAATTTTCAGTACAAGACTGCAGTGTTTGTTGTTATAATTAAAAGACATTTACTACAGTCTTACCAATGGCAATTAAAGGATTTTATTCGAGCAGCTCGTGTCTAGGATTATTGACGTAAACCTTGAATTGCAGCTTTTAGATTGGTTTCCTGTGAATATAGTAGTGGATGTGTACTTTTAAGTTACCAATTAATCATTAACACTAATAAGCACATTCCTTTGCAAAATGGCGGTGATGAGACTTTAATAAAGCAATAAATTGTTTTCGATGCTCTCCGAAAGGGGGGGGGGCATATAGCCGCTGCTTCGTCAGTCCGTCCATCCAACCGGCCTCCCGTCCGGAGTAATTTTTGGCGAAATTCGACGAAACTTCTCAGTTGAACTTCATGTGGTATACGAGTGCCGATGTATTTGCCCCGTTTGATGAATTTGATGTCACGGAAAAGGGGGCCATAAAGTAAAATCATTTTCTTATTGCCTAAATGGCCAGAAATAAATGAAATTTCATGATTGAGTATCCAATCAGATCAAATTACAGTTTAAAAATTTATTTTACCTCCGCGATGCTCCGTTTTTGCGTGATTTCCGATGAATTGCAAGTTGAATGGTTTAAAAGATGAAAAGGGTCAGAATACACGCGTTTCCGTTAACACTCATATGAAAACAACAGTATTCAGTACAACCCGAAATATTAAGATATCTATGAAAAGACATGGATAAAATATACTGCACAGATTGTTTAAAAAAATTACAAACCGTATCACTATAAAATCAATTTTGTGCGAGCTTTGTTTTTAATGAAATGGTCCGAAATCTATGAATACGTAGCTAATCCGAATGGAGAATCTTTCAAACAATCAGTGATGTCAGTGTTCAATGATTTGGGGAACTTCGAAGATGATACGTTTATTTTTCCTCATTGATACATTCATAGAAGAATAGTTCCTAGACTTTGTCGTATTCTTGATCAACGACAGTATTTCAAGGATTTCGATATGTGCTACAGATACGTTGAAAACCAACGTCGTCAAAACATGTTGGCATGTTTTCTGTGTTTTGACTGTGAGAAATACTTCTGTGTTAATTGCATCAGCAAACACGAGGGACATTTGACATACTCTAAAAACGACAAATACAATTCTAATAATTCAGGTAAAATAGCGTCTAGAATCCTAAATAAGTTTAAGGAAGATGTTGATCTACAAACAGGAGGGATGAACAAAGAGGAATCCAAGTACATTCTATGCGATATTGTAGATTTGAATTTTTATAATGACCCCAAGCCAATGTATGCCAATGACGTTGACATTCTAATATCTTATTTTCGGATAGCAGATAAAATATTTTCCGATTCTAACGATGAAGAATCTTCATTCGATTCAGACGAAAGTTTTTCTTGCTTCGATGAATTTGATAAAATTCCTATCAATGATCTGTGTATTCTAAACGATGGTCAGAGATGGCTTATTGTAGAGTCACGTACACACTGTATCAGAATTTGTAATATTTACACAAACAAATCTCGCCTCATCAAATTTTCAGACACACCAAGTGCTGTTACGGAAATTCCATCCACAGATTGTTTGCGGACTCTTATTGCAGTTGCTTTTCCATATGAAAGCCAAATTAATATATTTGACATAGACAAAAAACCAGCACAAATTGTTTCAAGTATTAAAGTTGAGGGAGTATGTGAAGATATTGCATACTGCAAAAATAAACTTATCACAAAGGCAACTGATGAATATTTCAAGGAATTTACATGTATTAATATTTTCGATATGTCGGGGGAGATAATCCAAGCGATTTATCTTCACAATATTCCAAACTTTAAACTGAAATGCCAAATATCCAAAATATGTGTTCATTCTGATAGTGAAACAATCTTTGTTTATCAATTATCCGATAAAGCACGTTTAGCTAAGTTGTCTCTAGATGGCCAGGTTCTAAACTATCTTGTTTTTACTGATCTTATACCTAGATATATTTGTGTAGACCAAGATCAGAATGTTTATGTAATGGACGATGAATTATCTATATATAAACTATCTCCCGATCTTTGTCGCAGGGAAATAGTTGACATAAAGGTATTCCCAAGTAGCCAACTCCCTTATTTTTTGAAATGCCACAATGGCAGATTGTATTTCGTTTCAGAAAGATCTGTTTATATCATTGTGTGACCATCCATACTGAATTGAATTTATCTGTAGAAGATAAATTCAAGATTTTGTCTTCTGCAAATAATTTTTTTTTTTTTTTTTTTTGGGGGGGGGGGGGGGGGGGAGAGACCGTAGCCTCGTCGTAGAGGCATCGAACGATCGCCCCACGGACATCGTACGACCACCGTGCGATATTTTGCCTTTAAATATTTAACGGCCACACGGATTACAGTGTAAAAAGTTGAAAAATCGCACGGTCTCCTTGCGGGGATCGCACGTTACCTTGCGATCACCACACTGGCACCTCAATGATTCTCGTAATAGTTTTATGAAAACCCGTGCGGACACCGCACGATTTTATGAACACAAACGCAGTAAAAAATAAAATCGTACGATGTCAAAAATATCATACGAGAAATCGCAGGCTGCGATATCGTACGGCGACCGTGGCAAATGTAAACTAGGCTTTAATATTGTAGGAAAAGAGATAAATTTTCATCTACAAAATCTATTGAAAAACAATACCGTATTTTGTATTAGCAATAATTTCGAAATCGAGTACCCCTTTTTGTTTTTTTTTCTTGACCGTACAAAAAGTTGAAATTTACAAACGACGCAAAGTTTTGCAAGCGTAATATTTTTTCTCCACGTCGTCTTCTAGAAATTAAATAAAAACTACTGAATATAAGTCTTTCAAATTACATCTTCGCAAGCTATACAAAATAGTATTTCAACAATAAAATGTTTTAAAATTGTAATGGAAAATAAAGATATTACAGATCACTAATCATCTAAGTAAAGGGCACAACGCTTGTATTTTTCATAATCTTACACCTTCATAGCCATGTTGATAAATCTATCCATGACTTTGTTCTTTAACTTTCTTTCGATTTTCCGTTAACAATTAATATAAGTCACTTCCGACATAGCATGAGGTAATTTCCAACAAAATACGTCTTCAGGATTAAAAAAGAACTACTGTATAATCTATATAGAGAGAAAACCCGTGTTACATCTTACAATTTTTCGCTGAAAGTCGCAATTATTCCTCGATTAAATTGTTATAATGTTGTTCTTTCGAAATTAAAATGATACTCGATTGTACAGAATTAACTAACGAATATTTTAATATATACTGTTCACAAAAAGTAGAGGATATTGTAAGTTTGATATGTGGTATTCTGGTCAGCTTGGGCATCCATACATCCATAGGGCCCCGTTTTTTTAATCATCAACAAAGAAGCCAATTGTTTGATAACGTGACAATATCTAACTGTGAGACACAGGGTTTGACAGCAGTCTGAACCCACGTTCTTCTGGTTTCCAGCATACCATTGACTCACTTACGGTGAGCTTTCATTAGGTCTCACATTATTCCAACAAAATGTGATGCGAATACATGATAGAGATAAACATCAAATGATTTTCTCGAATTTATGCTCAACTAAAGTATGAATTTCCATTAAAAGATACTCCATGTTAAAATTAGCCCTATACCCCTCTCTTCTTCAATGCTGAATTTGCAGGACATGTTTAGCAGAAAAGGGAATTCCATGACTACCATATTACCATGAGACAACTGCTAGTTGACCAAGAAAAAGTTAGATTATCCTAAATTGTTTGCAACCACAATAACCTGATGGATTAACATATTATCCCCTACTTTTTGTGAACAGTATATAACACTTGTGAAAACAAATCATATGGACTTATAGGAGAGTTGATTGTTATTGTTTATATTGAGAATTTCACGCGCATGCGCATTACTGGTAGGCAAAAAGAGTCAGATCTCTATGCGAAATGACAATTAAAACTGGTTCAAAATCAACCGTTCATTTAAATTTAAGATAAAAAGAAAATTAAATATTATTTGTACGAATGTTTCCCGTTAATGATCAATCGATATATAAAGAATCTCTTACGTAATAGCCCTTTATAAGCTTCCCGAGATTGGACTATTTCGCCCGACATATCGAACGAAGTTGCCATCGACGATAGATCTTTTAGCTATTTAGAATTAGTTTTTTGACTCTTTAAATAATGTATTTATTTAGAAAGATTGTAACCTAGAATCTTTGAATAAACATGGCCTAGGGTCTGTCTTATATAGACGCTCGAGTTGCGCAATTTAGCTCGAGGGACTCTAAAACACGTGTCCGTGGTTTAGCGCAAATATTCTTCCTTTGTAAACTTGATGTTTTCTTTTTTGTCAATTGTCACGTCATTCATAAAGAAAGTTGAGAATTAATTATGAAACATAGTAAGTGTTTAGGTTTTCAAACATTCGTAACTCAGTCTACAGCACTCATGAAAGCTCTGACAAAGCTGTAGTTGCACCGTTTCTGTAAACAAACCCAGAAATAGTTGTATCTTAAGATTTTTATAGAAAGTTGGATGAAAACGGCGGTGGATGAAGGATTTCTATAAAAAGGGTACTAATGTACAATAAAGGGAGAGAAGATTCGTTTTCCTAGTAAAACAAAGTTTTGTTTGAATATCTGTGTAAAAATGAAACAACTAGGCTACAGATGGGGGTTCGTTTGAAGCCATTGAATCCCTTTTTGCATCCGCCACTTGAACAAATTAACTTTCTTTACCGCTTTCCATAACGTAATGAATTTGTATGACATGAACTAAATAAAAAAGTTTGACTCAGATTTATCGGTTCACGGCGTCAAGTAGAAATAAATTTTCGTAACTACAGCCGATCGAGATCTGTTGTATCCGTAGTCGCGCCGTTTTCAAGGGTAAAATCAGACGAAATTGTCATACGTGTTGGGGAAAACGTAAGATGAATAAGTAAAATTCATTAACCCTTTACATTAAAGTAATTTTACCGAGTTTGAGATGACTCGGGTTAGACAACGTTTGGGGAAAAGGTGACTTGTAACGTTAATTCGTTCAGAATTTCAGAATTTTCTACTTATTTTTCCTCACATTCATTATATATTTTTGTTTTTGAAATGTAGTTAAGTCGTCGTTAAGCAACAGAACATCGTAAATCCATTTTAATCAGGCTGTTTTGCGATGTTTCGTTCGCCACCAACGCTTTCAATTTCAAGATTATTTTTTGTCGTCTGGTCGGGGTAAAAAATGAAGATTTACAAAAGAACGATCACATTATTTCATCTTTAACAAATAAACAAATTACGTATGCTTCAATTTCTTTCCTACCCGTTAAAATTCGATATGTTACCCTCGTATTATTCATCGGGAACTACATAAAGTAAAATAGAAAAATGGTTGGAGTACATTTTCGTTTTTGGCGGCTTCCATTTCCCGCTGAAGCAACGCTGCGTTTCAGATATGCAGTAGGCCTAACTTATATTTAAATTAAAAATATCCCGGTCTTTTTTTCGAATTTGAGGAAGAACTATTAGTTTTGACAGCTTGTTCAAGACACGGAAGATCGATCTACTAAATGATCGCGGCTCAGAATTGAAAAATCCTGTGGGCCTTATTTATCGCCGCTGAAATGGAACCTTAAATGAAATATTTTATCAAAAGCTTGATTTAATCTATGACTGATAAGGCATTAAAAGATTTGTGTCAAATGAAACTTCACACTTTATGCCTAATGAATGGGTAAAAGTTGTGTCCAGACGAAAGCAATCAATCAGTAGCGTGTGCATTGTCACGGTCAGGTCAATTAAAATTTGGCACGTGTTATAGAAGTTTGACTTTATGACACACGCAATTGTGTGATTAGCGGCTACTGTTTTATGACATGGGCAATATCGATAAGCGCATCCGGTTACGGTCAGATGAAAGAGATTCCGCGGCCGTGTAATATGGATCATTGCGTCAGAAACAGTGAACTTTATGACACATGTTTGTGTTAATAGCGGCTAATATTTTTTTGTCGCATAATGAAAATTCTTTGATAGGATTTTACAATCTTATTAGAAAAGCTGTTAAGTCGGCAGATCGTGTGTTTGGCGACATTTGTTTTTTATCTTAAATTAACCAGTTTTCTAAATTTGCGGGGGACTTTTATCGCAAATCGGCAACAGTAGGTGGTGTTCTCAAAATTTAAAGATTAAACTAATAATTGGATTAATGATTTTAAGACAAAAAAGGGAAAAGGGCCATAAAAACCTTCCCCAATGTTTGAAATTTCTGTGACAGGATGAATAACGGAAATGGGATAAAGAACATTAGGCATTTAAACTCGAATCAGCTCAGTATAGGTAAGATATACTATATTTCGTTTATGAGTGAACAAAAACGTAAATACAGCCTAATTAATATCGAATGCGCGATATATCAGTTGCTCAACAGCGATTTGTTTGCATTCATTTGCATTTCTGGGTGGTTATCTTTCGACGAGAAATATTCTTTTCTCAGACAATGTCATGTGATGACAACTGCATAAACAAAAGGTTGGATGATTTATCTAAATTTTGACACCTTTGTCAACAGGGAATAATCATTAGAAACGTACAATACAATAACTTGAATATTGGATATTTTACTATTTGTGTATGCAACTGGTAGATCTTTCTGCCTACAGGAGTGACCTCACTGGAATTTACTTCCGGAGGTCGTTGTATGGTAAAAGTAGATCTTAACGAAAAAATAGTGCAGCTTGAAAATGGCATTTTGAAGTGGAGAACAGTGATCCACGTGCATATTTATTTGATTTTTTGCTAGTCTTGCATCTCTTCTTTAATATAAGGCTTGGCTCGATCTTTTTTGTGCACGATTTCCTTTCCGGGAGGACGGATGAGCGACGGTGGGCGTGCCCGAACTAGCTGACCTCTTCATAGGTGGAAAAAAGACGGTTCCTTTACTCTGGCTTGAATAGCCCAAAAGTTAAACCTAAAAGACCCAGTTATTTTAGTCTCGAATGATAAAACAATGAATGTAGATGAAGCGCTGGTGACGTAATATATAAACGCATTGTTGTGGAATGCGCTGCAGCACCTGAAAGTTGAGCAATTTTATATAGAACAAAGAAGGCACAAAATTGGGTGGGGTCTGACCTAGATGGTAAAAAGGTCCGATTTTGAGAAAACGAGTTTTGACCTCTTCAGATAGTTGCAAATGACGTAATATTTTGTCAATAGTTTCAAAAAGTGTAAAAAATTTAATTTTGATGATTTTATCGATTTAAAATCAATTTTTTAAATTTTTTAAAAAATTAAAGGAAATTCCTTGTAAGTATTTCTTCTTGCATTTTTTAACTTTTGTTGAGGCTAAAATTATCATTAAGTCAGTTTTCGCGCTTTGGGTAGCAAGGATTAATTTAATTGGTCAAGTGGATGTAATTAATTATGTAAACAATGCGATAGAATGGACATAAAACACCCTTACCCCATTTAAAACCTGCGATTTTGTAATATGAGGGTATCACACAAAGGTGATCGAAAAATCGTTTTCTCACTGTAAATTTTTAATTTACTTTGCTCAGAGTATTGGAAATAGACATGTGCTGGCAGTAAACAGGAAATATGCCTATTTCTTCTAATTCTAAATCCCTTTTCTGGCTTGAAATTCAAACCCTTTTCACTATATGGGTAAGTTCAATATCGAAAGAAGCCCATTTCAATATTACTTTTCTGGCGTTCATAAAACTTCAAAGCAAAAATTCCATGCTGATAAACTTGGGAACCATTTGTTTTTCAATAGTCATGCAATTAAAAGTGAATTCTAAGTAAGTAATGGTGAGAAAATGCTTAACCCTTGCCCCGATAACGGTTTTTTCATGACTTTGTCGCAGGGGACTGGTCCTTTTTGATAGCGTTTTTTTAGAGTAATTTTAACACATTTTCCAACTCGTTTTCTCAATTGAAGAAGACAGTTTCAAAACACTTTTAAAAAAAGCAAATTAGAGACAAAAGCATTTGAATCAAGTTAATTTGCTAGGGGAAACATAGAGTCTTACAAGTCAAAATGATCAATTATGTAAAATGTTCTCCTCTTTATCGTGTCAAGTTGTTTCTTGTAAATTGACTGATCTTCCGTTTCTGTTACTTAAATAGTAAAGTCGTCATAGCTGAATACCTACACGTGAGTGAAATTCTCGACATGGCTCAAAATGATACAAGAGACCCATTTTCCAACCCTTAACACCCATTTCAGAATGGATATTAATTGAAGTGGGTACCCCAAGTCCATGTTGTAAAATGGACGTTTCTCCTTCCCGTTGCGGTTTCTTATACCTTTTATTGAGTTGTTATACAACATATCTGTTATAGAACAGAGCTTTCAAGGAGATTTTTGACATAAAACTGCATTTTAAGAAATTAAAATGAGCGGGCGCTGTCATTTTTGTTTTTAATTTCACACCCAGTATGACTATTTTGACATGTTTTTTGATGATTGGTTTTCGTTATTCCTACCCATTATGTAAGTTTACGATGCACAATCTCTTAAACGATGTTTTAGATCCTGAAACATTAAGCAAAGATTGTGGAATTTTGAATTCCACCCTTTACTCTATATGAGCCCCTTTTAATTTCTGGGGAACGCTATTATACCATTTGATTCCTCAAAGTTACGATTTTTGAAGCTAGGATGTTTGTTTTATTTTTTCTTTCTACTGCCATTTTGATACCTTTTAACAGAAAACACTCTTTTTGCGCATATTTTTATGATTAAGTTCTTTTAATTGGCATTAAAACGTGAAAATTGCGATTTTTTTGTTAAAATTACCTCGACCTTCAATGATTAATTCCCCTTTTTACTGCCTCAAAATCAAGTTATGTTTATCATTTTTTGCTTAACAAGTTTGGATGGAGTAATAGTTCAAAATTATACTTTGAGAAATCATTCCCAATGGCTTCTTACCAAAAATTATTTGATTAAGTAATCATGTTACATCACAAATAACAGTGCTCTGAATTCTTGCCTTTTTTCGCTAAACAGGTCATGTCCTAAAATCGTCATATTTCAGTGACAAATGCAAATATTAAAACCTTATTGACTTAACTTTGGTCACAATACCCCCCAGCATTGACAAAAGTATTTGGAAGTTAGAGGAATGTATGTATGTATTTCCGTTTATTTATCGTCGCTACCGTAGCACATGCCCATATGAGCGACGCCCCCAGAAGACGGTTAGTTGTTACGGGGGATAGTGCAAGGATACATGACGAAACTACTGCTGAGATCCGCCATGGTTCTTTAACGTGCTCGGTGTAAAGCACCGTCTCACGGGGCCTCGGTTTAACGTCTCATCCGAAAGACAATTAGTTTTTATTAGTGTACCAGCCCGGGAATCGAACCCACGCCGCCGAACTCCAATGGTTTTGAAGTCCGGTGCTCTACCAACTGAGCTAATCGGGCTGGTCGGGTTAGAGGAATGCAAAAAGCTCTTAAATTTAGGAGTGACCTCACTGGAATTTACTTCCGGAGGTCGTTGTATGGTAAAAGTAGATCTTAACGAAAAAATAGTGCAGCTTGAAAATGGCATTTTGAAGTGGAGAACAGTGATCCACGTGCATATTTATTTGATTTTTTGCTAGTCTTGCATCTCTTCTTTAATATAAGGCTTGGCTCGATCTTTTTTGTGCACGATTTCCTTTCCGGGAGGACGGATGAGCGACGGTGGGCGTGCCCGAACTAGCTGACCTCTTCATAGGTGGAAAAAAGACGGTTCCTTTACTCTGGCTTGAATAGCCCAAAAGTTAAACCTAAAAGACCCAGTTATTTTAGTCTCGAATGATAAAACAATGAATGTAGATGAAGCGCTGGTGACGTAATATATAAACGCATTGTTGTGGAATGCGCTGCAGCACCTGAAAGTTGAGCAATTTTATATAGAACAAAGAAGGCACAAAATTGGGTGGGGTCTGACCTAGATGGTAAAAAGGTCCGATTTTGAGAAAACGAGTTTTGACCTCTTCAGATAGTTGCAAATGACGTAATATTTTGTCAATAGTTTCAAAAAGTGTAAAAAATTTAATTTTGATGATTTTATCGATTTAAAATCAATTTTTTAAATTTTTTAAAAAATTAAAGGAAATTCCTTGTAAGTATTTCTTCTTGCATTTTTTAACTTTTGTTGAGGCTAAAATTATCATTAAGTCAGTTTTCGCGCTTTGGGTAGCAAGGATTAATTTAATTGGTCAAGTGGATGTAATTAATTATGTAAACAATGCGATAGAATGGACATAAAACACCCTTACCCCATTTAAAACCTGCGATTTTGTAATATGAGGGTATCACACAAAGGTGATCGAAAAATCGTTTTCTCACTGTAAATTTTTAATTTACTTTGCTCAGAGTATTGGAAATAGACATGTGCTGGCAGTAAACAGGAAATATGCCTATTTCTTCTAATTCTAAATCCCTTTTCTGGCTTGAAATTCAAACCCTTTTCACTATATGGGTAAGTTCAATATCGAAAGAAGCCCATTTCAATATTACTTTTCTGGCGTTCATAAAACTTCAAAGCAAAAATTCCATGCTGATAAACTTGGGAACCATTTGTTTTTCAATAGTCATGCAATTAAAAGTGAATTCTAAGTAAGTAATGGTGAGAAAATGCTTAACCCTTGCCCCGATAACGGTTTTTTCATGACTTTGTCGCAGGGGACTGGTCCTTTTTGATAGCGTTTTTTTAGAGTAATTTTAACACATTTTCCAACTCGTTTTCTCAATTGAAGAAGACAGTTTCAAAACACTTTTAAAAAAAGCAAATTAGAGACAAAAGCATTTGAATCAAGTTAATTTGCTAGGGGAAACATAGAGTCTTACAAGTCAAAATGATCAATTATGTAAAATGTTCTCCTCTTTATCGTGTCAAGTTGTTTCTTGTAAATTGACTGATCTTCCGTTTCTGTTACTTAAATAGTAAAGTCGTCATAGCTGAATACCTACACGTGAGTGAAATTCTCGACATGGCTCAAAATGATACAAGAGACCCATTTTCCAACCCTTAACACCCATTTCAGAATGGATATTAATTGAAGTGGGTACCCCAAGTCCATGTTGTAAAATGGACGTTTCTCCTTCCCGTTGCGGTTTCTTATACCTTTTATTGAGTTGTTATACAACATATCTGTTATAGAACAGAGCTTTCAAGGAGATTTTTGACATAAAACTGCATTTTAAGAAATTAAAATGAGCGGGCGCTGTCATTTTTGTTTTTAATTTCACACCCAGTATGACTATTTTGACATGTTTTTTGATGATTGGTTTTCGTTATTCCTACCCATTATGTAAGTTTACGATGCACAATCTCTTAAACGATGTTTTAGATCCTGAAACATTAAGCAAAGATTGTGGAATTTTGAATTCCACCCTTTACTCTATATGAGCCCCTTTTAATTTCTGGGGAACGCTATTATACCATTTGATTCCTCAAAGTTACGATTTTTGAAGCTAGGATGTTTGTTTTATTTTTTCTTTCTACTGCCATTTTGATACCTTTTAACAGAAAACACTCTTTTTGCGCATATTTTTATGATTAAGTTCTTTTAATTGGCATTAAAACGTGAAAATTGCGATTTTTTTGTTAAAATTACCTCGACCTTCAATGATTAATTCCCCTTTTTACTGCCTCAAAATCAAGTTATGTTTATCATTTTTTGCTTAACAAGTTTGGATGGAGTAATAGTTCAAAATTATACTTTGAGAAATCATTCCCAATGGCTTCTTACCAAAAATTATTTGATTAAGTAATAATGTTACATCACAAATAACAGTGCTCTGAATTCTTGCCTTTTTTCGCTAAACAGGTCATGTCCTAAAATCGTCATATTTCAGTGACAAATGCAAATATTAAAACCTTATTGACTTAACTTTGGTCACAATACCCCCCAGCATTGACAAAAGTATTTGGAAGTTAGAGGAATGTATGTATGTATTTCCGTTTATTTATCGTCGCTACCGTAGCACATGCCCATATGAGCGACGCCCCCAGAAGACGGTTAGTTGTTACGGGGGATAGTGCAAGGATCCGCCATGGTTCTTTAACGTGCTCGGTGTAAAGCACCGTCTCACGGGGCCTCGGTTTAACGTCTCATCCGAAAGACAATTAGTTTTTATTAGTGTACCAGCCCGGGAATCGAACCCACGCCGCCGAACTCCAATGGTTTTGAAGTCCGGTGCTCTACCAACTGAGCTAATCGGGCTGGTCGGGTTAGAGGAATGCAAAAAGCTCTTAAATTTAGGAGTGACCTCACTGGAATTTACTTCCGGAGGTCGTTGTATGGTAAAAGTAGATCTTAACGAAAAAATAGTGCAGCTTGAAAATGGCATTTTGAAGTGGAGAACAGTGATCCACGTGCATATTTATTTGATTTTTTGCTAGTCTTGCATCTCTTCTTTAATATAAGGCTTGGCTCGATCTTTTTTGTGCACGATTTCCTTTCCGGGAGGACGGATGAGCGACGGTGGGCGTGCCCGAACTAGCTGACCTCTTCATAGGTGGAAAAAAGACGGTTCCTTTACTCTGGCTTGAATAGCCCAAAAGTTAAACCTAAAAGACCCAGTTATTTTAGTCTCGAATGATAAAACAATGAATGTAGATGAAGCGCTGGTGACGTAATATATAAACGCATTGTTGTGGAATGCGCTGCAGCACCTGAAAGTTGAGCAATTTTATATAGAACAAAGAAGGCACAAAATTGGGTGGGGTCTGACCTAGATGGTAAAAAGGTCCGATTTTGAGAAAACGAGTTTTGACCTCTTCAGATAGTTGCAAATGACGTAATATTTTGTCAATAGTTTCAAAAAGTGTAAAAAATTTAATTTTGATGATTTTATCGATTTAAAATCAATTTTTTAAATTTTTTAAAAAATTAAAGGAAATTCCTTGTAAGTATTTCTTCTTGCATTTTTTAACTTTTGTTGAGGCTAAAATTATCATTAAGTCAGTTTTCGCGCTTTGGGTAGCAAGGATTAATTTAATTGGTCAAGTGGATGTAATTAATTATGTAAACAATGCGATAGAATGGACATAAAACACCCTTACCCCATTTAAAACCTGCGATTTTGTAATATGAGGGTATCACACAAAGGTGATCGAAAAATCGTTTTCTCACTGTAAATTTTTAATTTACTTTGCTCAGAGTATTGGAAATAGACATGTGCTGGCAGTAAACAGGAAATATGCCTATTTCTTCTAATTCTAAATCCCTTTTCTGGCTTGAAATTCAAACCCTTTTCACTATATGGGTAAGTTCAATATCGAAAGAAGCCCATTTCAATATTACTTTTCTGGCGTTCATAAAACTTCAAAGCAAAAATTCCATGCTGATAAACTTGGGAACCATTTGTTTTTCAATAGTCATGCAATTAAAAGTGAATTCTAAGTAAGTAATGGTGAGAAAATGCTTAACCCTTGCCCCGATAACGGTTTTTTCATGACTTTGTCGCAGGGGACTGGTCCTTTTTGATAGCGTTTTTTTAGAGTAATTTTAACACATTTTCCAACTCGTTTTCTCAATTGAAGAAGACAGTTTCAAAACACTTTTAAAAAAAGCAAATTAGAGACAAAAGCATTTGAATCAAGTTAATTTGCTAGGGGAAACATAGAGTCTTACAAGTCAAAATGATCAATTATGTAAAATGTTCTCCTCTTTATCGTGTCAAGTTGTTTCTTGTAAATTGACTGATCTTCCGTTTCTGTTACTTAAATAGTAAAGTCGTCATAGCTGAATACCTACACGTGAGTGAAATTCTCGACATGGCTCAAAATGATACAAGAGACCCATTTTCCAACCCTTAACACCCATTTCAGAATGGATATTAATTGAAGTGGGTACCCCAAGTCCATGTTGTAAAATGGACGTTTCTCCTTCCCGTTGCGGTTTCTTATACCTTTTATTGAGTTGTTATACAACATATCTGTTATAGAACAGAGCTTTCAAGGAGATTTTTGACATAAAACTGCATTTTAAGAAATTAAAATGAGCGGGCGCTGTCATTTTTGTTTTTAATTTCACACCCAGTATGACTATTTTGACATGTTTTTTGATGATTGGTTTTCGTTATTCCTACCCATTATGTAAGTTTACGATGCACAATCTCTTAAACGATGTTTTAGATCCTGAAACATTAAGCAAAGATTGTGGAATTTTGAATTCCACCCTTTACTCTATATGAGCCCCTTTTAATTTCTGGGGAACGCTATTATACCATTTGATTCCTCAAAGTTACGATTTTTGAAGCTAGGATGTTTGTTTTATTTTTTCTTTCTACTGCCATTTTGATACCTTTTAACAGAAAACACTCTTTTTGCGCATATTTTTATGATTAAGTTCTTTTAATTGGCATTAAAACGTGAAAATTGCGATTTTTTTGTTAAAATTACCTCGACCTTCAATGATTAATTCCCCTTTTTACTGCCTCAAAATCAAGTTATGTTTATCATTTTTTGCTTAACAAGTTTGGATGGAGTAATAGTTCAAAATTATACTTTGAGAAATCATTCCCAATGGCTTCTTACCAAAAATTATTTGATTAAGTAATCATGTTACATCACAAATAACAGTGCTCTGAATTCTTGCCTTTTTTCGCTAAACAGGTCATGTCCTAAAATCGTCATATTTCAGTGACAAATGCAAATATTAAAACCTTATTGACTTAACTTTGGTCACAATACCCCCCAGCATTGACAAAAGTATTTGGAAGTTAGAGGAATGTATGTATGTATTTCCGTTTATTTATCGTCGCTACCGTAGCACATGCCCATATGAGCGACGCCCCCAGAAGACGGTTAGTTGTTACGGGGGATAGTGCAAGGATACATGACGAAACTACTGCTGAGATCCGCCATGGTTCTTTAACGTGCTCGGTGTAAAGCACCGTCTCACGGGGCCTCGGTTTAACGTCTCATCCGAAAGACAATTAGTTTTTATTAGTGTACCAGCCCGGGAATCGAACCCACGCCGCCGAACTCCAATGGTTTTGAAGTCCGGTGCTCTACCAACTGAGCTAATCGGGCTGGTCGGGTTAGAGGAATGCAAAAAGCTCTTAAATTTAGGAGTGACCTCACTGGAATTTACTTCCGGAGGTCGTTGTATGGTAAAAGTAGATCTTAACGAAAAAATAGTGCAGCTTGAAAATGGCATTTTGAAGTGGAGAACAGTGATCCACGTGCATATTTATTTGATTTTTTGCTAGTCTTGCATCTCTTCTTTAATATAAGGCTTGGCTCGATCTTTTTTGTGCACGATTTCCTTTCCGGGAGGACGGATGAGCGACGGTGGGCGTGCCCGAACTAGCTGACCTCTTCATAGGTGGAAAAAAGACGGTTCCTTTACTCTGGCTTGAATAGCCCAAAAGTTAAACCTAAAAGACCCAGTTATTTTAGTCTCGAATGATAAAACAATGAATGTAGATGAAGCGCTGGTGACGTAATATATAAACGCATTGTTGTGGAATGCGCTGCAGCACCTGAAAGTTGAGCAATTTTATATAGAACAAAGAAGGCACAAAATTGGGTGGGGTCTGACCTAGATGGTAAAAAGGTCCGATTTTGAGAAAACGAGTTTTGACCTCTTCAGATAGTTGCAAATGACGTAATATTTTGTCAATAGTTTCAAAAAGTGTAAAAAATTTAATTTTGATGATTTTATCGATTTAAAATCAATTTTTTAAATTTTTTAAAAAATTAAAGGAAATTCCTTGTAAGTATTTCTTCTTGCATTTTTTAACTTTTGTTGAGGCTAAAATTATCATTAAGTCAGTTTTCGCGCTTTGGGTAGCAAGGATTAATTTAATTGGTCAAGTGGATGTAATTAATTATGTAAACAATGCGATAGAATGGACATAAAACACCCTTACCCCATTTAAAACCTGCGATTTTGTAATATGAGGGTATCACACAAAGGTGATCGAAAAATCGTTTTCTCACTGTAAATTTTTAATTTACTTTGCTCAGAGTATTGGAAATAGACATGTGCTGGCAGTAAACAGGAAATATGCCTATTTCTTCTAATTCTAAATCCCTTTTCTGGCTTGAAATTCAAACCCTTTTCACTATATGGGTAAGTTCAATATCGAAAGAAGCCCATTTCAATATTACTTTTCTGGCGTTCATAAAACTTCAAAGCAAAAATTCCATGCTGATAAACTTGGGAACCATTTGTTTTTCAATAGTCATGCAATTAAAAGTGAATTCTAAGTAAGTAATGGTGAGAAAATGCTTAACCCTTGCCCCGATAACGGTTTTTTCATGACTTTGTCGCAGGGGACTGGTCCTTTTTGATAGCGTTTTTTTAGAGTAATTTTAACACATTTTCCAACTCGTTTTCTCAATTGAAGAAGACAGTTTCAAAACACTTTTAAAAAAAGCAAATTAGAGACAAAAGCATTTGAATCAAGTTAATTTGCTAGGGGAAACATAGAGTCTTACAAGTCAAAATGATCAATTATGTAAAATGTTCTCCTCTTTATCGTGTCAAGTTGTTTCTTGTAAATTGACTGATCTTCCGTTTCTGTTACTTAAATAGTAAAGTCGTCATAGCTGAATACCTACACGTGAGTGAAATTCTCGACATGGCTCAAAATGATACAAGAGACCCATTTTCCAACCCTTAACACCCATTTCAGAATGGATATTAATTGAAGTGGGTACCCCAAGTCCATGTTGTAAAATGGACGTTTCTCCTTCCCGTTGCGGTTTCTTATACCTTTTATTGAGTTGTTATACAACATATCTGTTATAGAACAGAGCTTTCAAGGAGATTTTTGACATAAAACTGCATTTTAAGAAATTAAAATGAGCGGGCGCTGTCATTTTTGTTTTTAATTTCACACCCAGTATGACTATTTTGACATGTTTTTTGATGATTGGTTTTCGTTATTCCTACCCATTATGTAAGTTTACGATGCACAATCTCTTAAACGAAGTTTTAGATCCTGAAACATTAAGCAAAGATTGTGGAATTTTGAATTCCACCCTTTACTCTATATGAGCCCCTTTTAATTTCTGGGGAACGCTATTATACCATTTGATTCCTCAAAGTTACGATTTTTGAAGCTAGGATGTTTGTTTTATTTTTTCTTTCTACTGCCATTTTGATACCTTTTAACAGAAAACACTCTTTTTGCGCATATTTTTATGATTAAGTTCTTTTAATTGGCATTAAAACGTGAAAATTGCGATTTTTTTGTTAAAATTACCTCGACCTTCAATGATTAATTCCCCTTTTTACTGCCTCAAAATCAAGTTATGTTTATCATTTTTTGCTTAACAAGTTTGGATGGAGTAATAGTTCAAAATTATACTTTGAGAAATCATTCCCAATGGCTTCTTACCAAAAATTATTTGATTAAGTAATCATGTTACATCACAAATAACAGTGCTCTGAATTCTTGCCTTTTTTCGCTAAACAGGTCATGTCCTAAAATCGTCATATTTCAGTGACAAATGCAAATATTAAAACCTTATTGACTTAACTTTGGTCACAATACCCCCCAGCATTGACAAAAGTATTTGGAAGTTAGAGGAATGTATGTATGTATTTCCGTTTATTTATCGTCGCTACCGTAGCACATGCCCATATGAGCGACGCCCCCAGAAGACGGTTAGTTGTTACGGGGGATAGTGCAAGGATACATGACGAAACTACTGCTGAGATCCGCCATGGTTCTTTAACGTGCTCGGTGTAAAGCACCGTCTCACGGGGCCTCGGTTTAACGTCTCATCCGAAAGACAATTAGTTTTTATTAGTGTACCAGCCCGGGAATCGAACCCACGCCGCCGAACTCCAATGGTTTTGAAGTCCGGTGCTCTACCAACTGAGCTAATCGGGCTGGTCGGGTTAGAGGAATGCAAAAAGCTCTTAAATTTAGGAGTGACCTCACTGGAATTTACTTCCGGAGGTCGTTGTATGGTAAAAGTAGATCTTAACGAAAAAATAGTGCAGCTTGAAAATGGCATTTTGAAGTGGAGAACAGTGATCCACGTGCATATTTATTTGATTTTTTGCTAGTCTTGCATCTCTTCTTTAATATAAGGCTTGGCTCGATCTTTTTTGTGCACGATTTCCTTTCCGGGAGGACGGATGAGCGACGGTGGGCGTGCCCGAACTAGCTGACCTCTTCATAGGTGGAAAAAAGACGGTTCCTTTACTCTGGCTTGAATAGCCCAAAAGTTAAACCTAAAAGACCCAGTTATTTTAGTCTCGAATGATAAAACAATGAATGTAGATGAAGCGCTGGTGACGTAATATATAAACGCATTGTTGTGGAATGCGCTGCAGCACCTGAAAGTTGAGCAATTTTATATAGAACAAAGAAGGCACAAAATTGGGTGGGGTCTGACCTAGATGGTAAAAAGGTCCGATTTTGAGAAAACGAGTTTTGACCTCTTCAGATAGTTGCAAATGACGTAATATTTTGTCAATAGTTTCAAAAAGTGTAAAAAATTTAATTTTGATGATTTTATCGATTTAAAATCAATTTTTTAAATTTTTTAAAAAATTAAAGGAAATTCCTTGTAAGTATTTCTTCTTGCATTTTTTAACTTTTGTTGAGGCTAAAATTATCATTAAGTCAGTTTTCGCGCTTTGGGTAGCAAGGATTAATTTAATTGGTCAAGTGGATGTAATTAATTATGTAAACAATGCGATAGAATGGACATAAAACACCCTTACCCCATTTAAAACCTGCGATTTTGTAATATGAGGGTATCACACAAAGGTGATCGAAAAATCGTTTTCTCACTGTAAATTTTTAATTTACTTTGCTCAGAGTATTGGAAATAGACATGTGCTGGCAGTAAACAGGAAATATGCCTATTTCTTCTAATTCTAAATCCCTTTTCTGGCTTGAAATTCAAACCCTTTTCACTATATGGGTAAGTTCAATATCGAAAGAAGCCCATTTCAATATTACTTTTCTGGCGTTCATAAAACTTCAAAGCAAAAATTCCATGCTGATAAACTTGGGAACCATTTGTTTTTCAATAGTCATGCAATTAAAAGTGAATTCTAAGTAAGTAATGGTGAGAAAATGCTTAACCCTTGCCCCGATAACGGTTTTTTCATGACTTTGTCGCAGGGGACTGGTCCTTTTTGATAGCGTTTTTTTAGAGTAATTTTAACACATTTTCCAACTCGTTTTCTCAATTGAAGAAGACAGTTTCAAAACACTTTTAAAAAAAGCAAATTAGAGACAAAAGCATTTGAATCAAGTTAATTTGCTAGGGGAAACATAGAGTCTTACAAGTCAAAATGATCAATTATGTAAAATGTTCTCCTCTTTATCGTGTCAAGTTGTTTCTTGTAAATTGACTGATCTTCCGTTTCTGTTACTTAAATAGTAAAGTCGTCATAGCTGAATACCTACACGTGAGTGAAATTCTCGACATGGCTCAAAATGATACAAGAGACCCATTTTCCAACCCTTAACACCCATTTCAGAATGGATATTAATTGAAGTGGGTACCCCAAGTCCATGTTGTAAAATGGACGTTTCTCCTTCCCGTTGCGGTTTCTTATACCTTTTATTGAGTTGTTATACAACATATCTGTTATAGAACAGAGCTTTCAAGGAGATTTTTGACATAAAACTGCATTTTAAGAAATTAAAATGAGCGGGCGCTGTCATTTTTGTTTTTAATTTCACACCCAGTATGACTATTTTGACATGTTTTTTGATGATTGGTTTTCGTTATTCCTACCCATTATGTAAGTTTACGATGCACAATCTCTTAAACGATGTTTTAGATCCTGAAACATTAAGCAAAGATTGTGGAATTTTGAATTCCACCCTTTACTCTATATGAGCCCCTTTTAATTTCTGGGGAACGCTATTATACCATTTGATTCCTCAAAGTTACGATTTTTGAAGCTAGGATGTTTGTTTTATTTTTTCTTTCTACTGCCATTTTGATACCTTTTAACAGAAAACACTCTTTTTGCGCATATTTTTATGATTAAGTTCTTTTAATTGGCATTAAAACGTGAAAATTGCGATTTTTTTGTTAAAATTACCTCGACCTTCAATGATTAATTCCCCTTTTTACTGCCTCAAAATCAAGTTATGTTTATCATTTTTTGCTTAACAAGTTTGGATGGAGTAATAGTTCAAAATTATACTTTGAGAAATCATTCCCAATGGCTTCTTACCAAAAATTATTTGATTAAGTAATCATGTTACATCACAAATAACAGTGCTCTGAATTCTTGCCTTTTTTCGCTAAACAGGTCATGTCCTAAAATCGTCATATTTCAGTGACAAATGCAAATATTAAAACCTTATTGACTTAACTTTGGTCACAATACCCCCCAGCATTGACAAAAGTATTTGGAAGTTAGAGGAATGTATGTATGTATTTCCGTTTATTTATCGTCGCTACCGTAGCACATGCCCATATGAGCGACGCCCCCAGAAGACGGTTAGTTGTTACGGGGGATAGTGCAAGGATACATGACGAAACTACTGCTGAGATCCGCCATGGTTCTTTAACGTGCTCGGTGTAAAGCACCGTCTCACGGGGCCTCGGTTTAACGTCTCATCCGAAAGACAATTAGTTTTTATTAGTGTACCAGCCCGGGAATCGAACCCACGCCGCCGAACTCCAATGGTTTTGAAGTCCGGTGCTCTACCAACTGAGCTAATCGGGCTGGTCGGGTTAGAGGAATGCAAAAAGCTCTTAAATTTAGGAGTGACCTCACTGGAATTTACTTCCGGAGGTCGTTGTATGGTAAAAGTAGATCTTAACGAAAAAATAGTGCAGCTTGAAAATGGCATTTTGAAGTGGAGAACAGTGATCCACGTGCATATTTATTTGATTTTTTGCTAGTCTTGCATCTCTTCTTTAATATAAGGCTTGGCTCGATCTTTTTTGTGCACGATTTCCTTTCCGGGAGGACGGATGAGCGACGGTGGGCGTGCCCGAACTAGCTGACCTCTTCATAGGTGGAAAAAAGACGGTTCCTTTACTCTGGCTTGAATAGCCCAAAAGTTAAACCTAAAAGACCCAGTTATTTTAGTCTCGAATGATAAAACAATGAATGTAGATGAAGCGCTGGTGACGTAATATATAAACGCATTGTTGTGGAATGCGCTGCAGCACCTGAAAGTTGAGCAATTTTATATAGAACAAAGAAGGCACAAAATTGGGTGGGGTCTGACCTAGATGGTAAAAAGGTCCGATTTTGAGAAAACGAGTTTTGACCTCTTCAGATAGTTGCAAATGACGTAATATTTTGTCAATAGTTTCAAAAAGTGTAAAAAAATTAATTTTGATGATTTTATCGATTTAAAATCAATTTTTTAAATTTTTTAAAAAATTAAAGGAAATTCCTTGTAAGTATTTCTTCTTGCATTTTTTAACTTTTGTTGAGGCTAAAATTATCATTAAGTCAGTTTTCGCGCTTTGGGTAGCAAGGATTAATTTAATTGGTCAAGTGGATGTAATTAATTATGTAAACAATGCGATAGAATGGACATAAAACACCCTTACCCCATTTAAAACCTGCGATTTTGTAATATGAGGGTATCACACAAAGGTGATCGAAAAATCGTTTTCTCACTGTAAATTTTTAATTTACTTTGCTCAGAGTATTGGAAATAGACATGTGCTGGCAGTAAACAGGAAATATGCCTATTTCTTCTAATTCTAAATCCCTTTTCTGGCTTGAAATTCAAACCCTTTTCACTATATGGGTAAGTTCAATATCGAAAGAAGCCCATTTCAATATTACTTTTCTGGCGTTCATAAAACTTCAAAGCAAAAATTCCATGCTGATAAACTTGGGAACCATTTGTTTTTCAATAGTCATGCAATTAAAAGTGAATTCTAAGTAAGTAATGGTGAGAAAATGCTTAACCCTTGCCCCGATAACGGTTTTTTCATGACTTTGTCGCAGGGGACTGGTCCTTTTTGATAGCGTTTTTTTAGAGTAATTTTAACACATTTTCCAACTCGTTTTCTCAATTGAAGAAGACAGTTTCAAAACACTTTTAAAAAAAGCAAATTAGAGACAAAAGCATTTGAATCAAGTTAATTTGCTAGGGGAAACATAGAGTCTTACAAGTCAAAATGATCAATTATGTAAAATGTTCTCCTCTTTATCGTGTCAAGTTGTTTCTTGTAAATTGACTGATCTTCCGTTTCTGTTACTTAAATAGTAAAGTCGTCATAGCTGAATACCTACACGTGAGTGAAATTCTCGACATGGCTCAAAATGATACAAGAGACCCATTTTCCAACCCTTAACACCCATTTCAGAATGGATATTAATTGAAGTGGGTACCCCAAGTCCATGTTGTAAAATGGACGTTTCTCCTTCCCGTTGCGGTTTCTTATACCTTTTATTGAGTTGTTATACAACATATCTGTTATAGAACAGAGCTTTCAAGGAGATTTTTGACATAAAACTGCATTTTAAGAAATTAAAATGAGCGGGCGCTGTCATTTTTGTTTTTAATTTCACACCCAGTATGACTATTTTGACATGTTTTTTGATGATTGGTTTTCGTTATTCCTACCCATTATGTAAGTTTACGATGCACAATCTCTTAAACGATGTTTTAGATCCTGAAACATTAAGCAAAGATTGTGGAATTTTGAATTCCACCCTTTACTCTATATGAGCCCCTTTTAATTTCTGGGGAACGCTATTATACCATTTGATTCCTCAAAGTTACGATTTTTGAAGCTAGGATGTTTGTTTTATTTTTTCTTTCTACTGCCATTTTGATACCTTTTAACAGAAAACACTCTTTTTGCGCATATTTTTATGATTAAGTTCTTTTAATTGGCATTAAAACGTGAAAATTGCGATTTTTTTGTTAAAATTACCTCGACCTTCAATGATTAATTCCCCTTTTTACTGCCTCAAAATCAAGTTATGTTTATCATTTTTTGCTTAACAAGTTTGGATGGAGTAATAGTTCAAAATTATACTTTGAGAAATCATTCCCAATGGCTTCTTACCAAAAATTATTTGATTAAGTAATCATGTTACATCACAAATAACAGTGCTCTGAATTCTTGCCTTTTTTCGCTAAACAGGTCATGTCCTAAAATCGTCATATTTCAGTGACAAATGCAAATATTAAAACCTTATTGACTTAACTTTGGTCACAATACCCCCCAGCATTGACAAAAGTATTTGGAAGTTAGAGGAATGTATGTATGTATTTCCGTTTATTTATCGTCGCTACCGTAGCACATGCCCATATGAGCGACGCCCCCAGAAGACGGTTAGTTGTTACGGGGGATAGTGCAAGGATACATGACGAAACTACTGCTGAGATCCGCCATGGTTCTTTAACGTGCTCGGTGTAAAGCACCGTCTCACGGGGCCTCGGTTTAACGTCTCATCCGAAAGACAATTAGTTTTTATTAGTGTACCAGCCCGGGAATCGAACCCACGCCGCCGAACTCCAATGGTTTTGAAGTCCGGTGCTCTACCAACTGAGCTAATCGGGCTGGTCGGGTTAGAGGAATGCAAAAAGCTCTTAAATTTAGGAGTGACCTCACTGGAATTTACTTCCGGAGGTCGTTGTATGGTAAAAGTAGATCTTAACGAAAAAATAGTGCAGCTTGAAAATGGCATTTTGAAGTGGAGAACAGTGATCCACGTGCATATTTATTTGATTTTTTGCTAGTCTTGCATCTCTTCTTTAATATAAGGCTTGGCTCGATCTTTTTTGTGCACGATTTCCTTTCCGGGAGGACGGATGAGCGACGGTGGGCGTGCCCGAACTAGCTGACCTCTTCATAGGTGGAAAAAAGACGGTTCCTTTACTCTGGCTTGAATAGCCCAAAAGTTAAACCTAAAAGACCCAGTTATTTTAGTCTCGAATGATAAAACAATGAATGTAGATGAAGCGCTGGTGACGTAATATATAAACGCATTGTTGTGGAATGCGCTGCAGCACCTGAAAGTTGAGCAATTTTATATAGAACAAAGAAGGCACAAAATTGGGTGGGGTCTGACCTAGATGGTAAAAAGGTCCGATTTTGAGAAAACGAGTTTTGACCTCTTCAGATAGTTGCAAATGACGTAATATTTTGTCAATAGTTTCAAAAAGTGTAAAAAATTTAATTTTGATGATTTTATCGATTTAAAATCAATTTTTTAAATTTTTTAAAAAATTAAAGGAAATTCCTTGTAAGTATTTCTTCTTGCATTTTTTAACTTTTGTTGAGGCTAAAATTATCATTAAGTCAGTTTTCGCGCTTTGGGTAGCAAGGATTAATTTAATTGGTCAAGTGGATGTAATTAATTATGTAAACAATGCGATAGAATGGACATAAAACACCCTTACCCCATTTAAAACCTGCGATTTTGTAATATGAGGGTATCACACAAAGGTGATCGAAAAATCGTTTTCTCACTGTAAATTTTTAATTTACTTTGCTCAGAGTATTGGAAATAGACATGTGCTGGCAGTAAACAGGAAATATGCCTATTTCTTCTAATTCTAAATCCCTTTTCTGGCTTGAAATTCAAACCCTTTTCACTATATGGGTAAGTTCAATATCGAAAGAAGCCCATTTCAATATTACTTTTCTGGCGTTCATAAAACTTCAAAGCAAAAATTCCATGCTGATAAACTTGGGAACCATTTGTTTTTCAATAGTCATGCAATTAAAAGTGAATTCTAAGTAAGTAATGGTGAGAAAATGCTTAACCCTTGCCCCGATAACGGTTTTTTCATGACTTTGTCGCAGGGGACTGGTCCTTTTTGATAGCGTTTTTTTAGAGTAATTTTAACACATTTTCCAACTCGTTTTCTCAATTGAAGAAGACAGTTTCAAAACACTTTTAAAAAAAGCAAATTAGAGACAAAAGCATTTGAATCAAGTTAATTTGCTAGGGGAAACATAGAGTCTTACAAGTCAAAATGATCAATTATGTAAAATGTTCTCCTCTTTATCGCGTCAAGTTGTTTCTTGTAAATTGACTGATCTTCCGTTTCTGTTACTTAAATAGTAAAGTCGTCATAGCTGAATACCTACACGTGAGTGAAATTCTCGACATGGCTCAAAATGATACAAGAGACCCATTTTCCAACCCTTAACACCCATTTCAGAATGGATATTAATTGAAGTGGGTACCCCAAGTCCATGTTGTAAAATGGACGTTTCTCCTTCCCGTTGCGGTTTCTTATACCTTTTATTGAGTTGTTATACAACATATCTGTTATAGAACAGAGCTTTCAAGGAGATTTTTGACATAAAACTGCATTTTAAGAAATTAAAATGAGCGGGCGCTGTCATTTTTGTTTTTAATTTCACACCCAGTATGACTATTTTGACATGTTTTTTGATGATTGGTTTTCGTTATTCCTACCCATAATGTAAGTTTACGATGCACAATCTCTTAAACGATGTTTTAGATCCTGAAACATTAAGCAAAGATTGTGGAATTTTGAATTCCACCCTTTACTCTATATGAGCCCCTTTTAATTTCTGGGGAACGCTATTATACCATTTGATTCCTCAAAGTTACGATTTTTGAAGCTAGGATGTTTGTTTTATTTTTTCTTTCTACTGCCATTTTGATACCTTTTAACAGAAAACACTCTTTTTGCGCATATTTTTATGATTAAGTTCTTTTAATTGGCATTAAAACGTGAAAATTGCGATTTTTTTGTTAAAATTACCTCGACCTTCAATGATTAATTCCCCTTTTTACTGCCTCAAAATCAAGTTATGTTTATCATTTTTTGCTTAACAAGTTTGGATGGAGTAATAGTTCAAAATTATACTTTGAGAAATCATTCCCAATGGCTTCTTACCAAAAATTATTTGATTAAGTAATCATGTTACATCACAAATAACAGTGCTCTGAATTCTTGCCTTTTTTCGCTAAACAGGTCATGTCCTAAAATCGTCATATTTCAGTGACAAATGCAAATATTAAAACCTTATTGACTTAACTTTGGTCACAATACCCCCCAGCATTGACAAAAGTATTTGGAAGTTAGAGGAATGTATGTATGTATTTCCGTTTATTTATCGTCGCTACCGTAGCACATGCCCATATGAGCGACGCCCCCAGAAGACGGTTAGTTGTTACGGGGGATAGTGCAAGGATACTTGACGAAACTACTGCTGAGATCCGCCATGGTTCTTTAACGTGCTCGGTGTAAAGCACCGTCTCACGGGGCCTCGGTTTAACGTCTCATCCGAAAGACAATTAGTTTTTATTAGTGTACCAGCCCGGGAATCGAACCCACGCCGCCGAACTCCAATGGTTTTGAAGTCCGGTGCTCTACCAACTGAGCTAATCGGGCTGGTCGGGTTAGAGGAATGCAAAAAGCTCTTAAATTTAGGAGTGACCTCACTGGAATTTACTTCCGGAGGTCGTTGTATGGTAAAAGTAGATCTTAACGAAAAAATAGTGCAGCTTGAAAATGGCATTTTGAAGTGGAGAACAGTGATCCACGTGCATATTTATTTGATTTTTTGCTAGTCTTGCATCTCTTCTTTAATATAAGACTTGGCTCGATCTTTTTTGTGCACGATTTCCTTTCCGGGAGGACGGATGAGCGACGGTGGGCGTGCCCGAACTAGCTGACCTCTTCATAGGTGGAAAAAAGACGGTTCCTTTACTCTGGCTTGAATAGCCCAAAAGTTAAACCTAAAAGACCCATTTATTTTAGTCTCGAATGATAAAACAATGAATGTAGATGAAGCGCTGGTGACGTAATATATAAACGCATTGTTGTGGAATGCGCTGCAGCACCTGAAAGTTGAGCAATTTTATATAGAACAAAGAAGGCACAAAATTGGGTGGGGTCTGACCTAGATGGTAAAAAGGTCCGATTTTGAGAAAACGAGTTTTGACCTCTTCAGATAGTTGCAAATGACGTAATATTTTGTCAATAGTTTCAAAAAGTGTAAAAAATTTAATTTTGATGATTTTATCGATTTAAAATCAATTTTTTAAATTTTTTAAAAAATTAAAGGAAATTCCTTGTAAGTATTTCTTCTTGCATTTTTTAACTTTTGTTGAGGCTAAAATTATCATTAAGTCAGTTTTCGCGCTTTGGGTAGCAAGGATTAATTTAATTGGTCAAGTGGATGTAATTAATTATGTAAACAATGCGATAGAATGGACATAAAACACCCTTACCCCATTTAAAACCTGCGATTTTGTAATATGAGGGTATCACACAAAGGTGATCGAAAAATCGTTTTCTCACTGTAAATTTTTAATTTACTTTGCTCAGAGTATTGGAAATAGACATGTGCTGGCAGTAAACAGGAAATATGCCTATTTCTTCTAATTCTAAATCCCTTTTCTGGCTTGAAATTCAAACCCTTTTCACTATATGGGTAAGTTCAATATCGAAAGAAGCCCATTTCAATATTACTTTTCTGGCGTTCATAAAACTTCAAAGCAAAAATTCCATGCTGATAAACTTGGGAACCATTTGTTTTTCAATAGTCATGCAATTAAAAGTGAATTCTAAGTAAGTAATGGTGAGAAAATGCTTAACCCTTGCCCCGATAACGGTTTTTTCATGACTTTGTCGCAGGGGACTGGTCCTTTTTGATAGCGTTTTTTTAGAGTAATTTTAACACATTTTCCAACTCGTTTTCTCAATTGAAGAAGACAGTTTCAAAACACTTTTAAAAAAAGCAAATTAGAGACAAAAGCATTTGAATCAAGTTAATTTGCTAGGGGAAACATAGAGTCTTACAAGTCAAAATGATCAATTATGTAAAATGTTCTCCTCTTTATCGTGTCAAGTTGTTTCTTGTAAATTGACTGATCTTCCGTTTCTGTTACTTAAATAGTAAAGTCGTCATAGCTGAATACCTACACGTGAGTGAAATTCTCGACATGGCTCAAAATGATACAAGAGACCCATTTTCCAACCCTTAACACCCATTTCAGAATGGATATTAATTGAAGTGGGTACCCCAAGTCCATGTTGTAAAATGGACGTTTCTCCTTCCCGTTGCGGTTTCTTATACCTTTTATTGAGTTGTTATACAACATATCTGTTATAGAACAGAGCTTTCAAGGAGATTTTTGACATAAAACTGCATTTTAAGAAATTAAAATGAGCGGGCGCTGTCATTTTTGTTTTTAATTTCACACCCAGTATGACTATTTTGACATGTTTTTTGATGATTGGTTTTCGTTATTCCTACCCATTATGTAAGTTTACGATGCACAATCTCTTAAACGATGTTTTAGATCCTGAAACATTAAGCAAAGATTGTGGAATTTTGAATTCCACCCTTTACTCTATATGAGCCCCTTTTAATTTCTGGGGAACGCTATTATACCATTTGATTCCTCAAAGTTACGATTTTTGAAGCTAGGATGTTTGTTTTATTTTTTCTTTCTACTGCCATTTTGATACCTTTTAACAGAAAACACTCTTTTTGCGCATATTTTTATGATTAAGTTCTTTTAATTGGCATTAAAACGTGAAAATTGCGATTTTTTTGTTAAAATTACCTCGACCTTCAATGATTAATTCCCCTTTTTACTGCCTCAAAATCAAGTTATGTTTATCATTTTTTGCTTAACAAGTTTGGATGGAGTAATAGTTCAAAATTATACTTTGAGAAATCATTCCCAATGGCTTCTTACCAAAAATTATTTGATTAAGTAATCATGTTACATCACAAATAACAGTGCTCTGAATTCTTGCCTTTTTTCGCTAAACAGGTCATGTCCTAAAATCGTCATATTTCAGTGACAAATGCAAATATTAAAACCTTATTGACTTAACTTTGGTCACAATACCCCCCCAGCATTGACAAAAGTATTTGGAAGTTAGAGGAATGTATGTATGTATTTCCGTTTATTTATCGTCGCTACCGTAGCACATGCCCATATGAGCGACGCCCCCAGAAGACGGTTAGTTGTTACGGGGGATAGTGCAAGGATACATGACGAAACTACTGCTGAGATCCGCCATGGTTCTTTAACGTGCTCGGTGTAAAGCACCGTCTCACGGGGCCTCGGTTTAACGTCTCATCCGAAAGACAATTAGTTTTTATTAGTGTACCAGCCCGGGAATCGAACCCACGCCGCCGAACTCCAATGGTTTTGAAGTCCGGTGCTCTACCAACTGAGCTAATCGGGCTGGTCGGGTTAGAGGAATGCAAAAAGCTCTTAAATTTAGGAGTGACCTCACTGGAATTTACTTCCGGAGGTCGTTGTATGGTAAAAGTAGATCTTAACGAAAAAATAGTGCAGCTTGAAAATGGCATTTTGAAGTGGAGAACAGTGATCCACGTGCATATTTATTTGATTTTTTGCTAGTCTTGCATCTCTTCTTTAATATAAGGCTTGGCTCGATCTTTTTTGTGCACGATTTCCTTTCCGGGAGGACGGATGAGCGACGGTGGGCGTGCCCGAACTAGCTGACCTCTTCATAGGTGGAAAAAAGACGGTTCCTTTACTCTGGCTTGAATAGCCCAAAAGTTAAACCTAAAAGACCCAGTTATTTTAGTCTCGAATGATAAAACAATGAATGTAGATGAAGCGCTGGTGACGTAATATATAAACGCATTGTTGTGGAATGCGCTGCAGCACCTGAAAGTTGAGCAATTTTATATAGAACAAAGAAGGCACAAAATTGGGTGGGGTCTGACCTACAGCGATTCCCCGGATGTAAACATCACGTGACCCGTGACGTCATCCGTCAACTCATAGAAACGTAATTACTTTAGCGAAATTACAAAATCCTAAACGTACCCAATTATGTGCGCTACGTTATGGTTAAAATTATGGTCAGGCTAAGTCATTACCTTGCACACATGTGACATTCTTGGAAATCCACATTCAAATACACTGTATAACCGTGTGAAAAAATTCTCATTAATCCCGATTTTTCTCCCCTTTTCCGTAAAAATGATCTCATTTTCTAATTGAGTCCCCTTTCGGACATAAAAAGTATTCTGGTCATTAATCATCAAGGGTGAGCCAAATTTTCATGTCCCTAGGTTTGTACTCTTTCAGACGGCTTTATCATTTTGACGAACAAACTGAATAAGCTTCATCATAAATGCGCTAAATATATGGCCCTTAGAATGTAAACAAAGAAAGTGTCAACAGGCATCTTTTTCTCGTATTTTCATATGGAATATTTCAAATTTTAATTCATACGGTTCATTTTAATGACCTGACAAACATTACTTTGCAATATTCATAAATTGTCGCCCCTGAGTATGATATAAACACTAAAAATAGTTGATGACGAACTACGTACGAGGGAAATCTAATGATCACACAGCTCACCATACGCCCGATTTGCCCTAACGAGCTAAAAGTATTGGAGGGGGGGGGGGGGTGTAGAAATGGAGACACAGGTATGCAACACCACGGGTGAACTACTTTTATGGCGAAAGCATTCATTGATTTAGTGGTTAAGCTGCCAGAGGCAGTTTGCACATATTTGAACTTTGAGACTTCTTCAAAATTTTGTTTGTTAACTTAAGCCAGCAAAGCGTCAGAATCCAGAATTAAAGCCTTAATAGTCTTAAACTGCTGCTTCATACCAATTTTCAACAGTAAGTTCTTTTACAAATCAAAAGTTATACCTAACAGAATTTTTTTAAGTATTCTACGAGTGCCCTGAATTAAATGACTTTGACCTTGATCAATGCCCCTGATCTTGTACTTCATGTACAAGTCCTGTCATGAGCAAGGCACATGTGAAATATAAAGGCTCTAAGTTATGAAAAAAGTTAGTTATATTTTTACACAAATTTGACCTTGAAAAAAGACCTTGACCTAAAAATAAGATCTTGAAGATGGTGCTATCTGAAATGTCTTGTCCCAAGCAATCATCATGTGAAACATTACCTGTATACGAGATGTATCGGTATTCATGTGTATTCTGGTATTTTCGTGAAATGGCCACTGTTTTATGTACTGTAGTAGTATCAGTGGAGGTTACCATTCCAGTATTTCTATTCATCAAGTTTCAAGAGTGATCTCCTGTAGACCATGGGGAAACAAACGGCAAATTACGCACTCTGTAGCTGGTTGACTCTGATCAATCCATTTTTGCTGCCTCTAATCATATAGGCAGTTACAACTGTTTCCTGAAGAGCCATTGATTTTTGCTGAAGATCATATTAAACAAGATCCAGTCTAGAGCTACGAAACTAAATGTGTTTGTGAAATCATTCTTTAAAATTGCCTTCTTATTTATGAGAAGAAGACTTTACATACTCCCCCCTTTATGTTGCAGTAGCAACCAAGGGTATGGATGGATTTCAATTATTAGAACACCTTTGGTAGAGTCATCTGAGGCATATTCCTGCTAAGTTTTATCAAGACTGGTTGAGGAGATTTTGCAGAAATTGCAGACATTAAGCCATGCATGGACAACACTCACCTAGAGCAGCTTGTTTCATTATGTGCCAAAAATTCCCTACAATTAATACAATTGCCAGTGCTGTGAGGTCCTAAGTGTCTGTTTGTTTGTGATTTTTACGCAGCTCTTAATAATCCTATAGTTATATTGCGACGGGTGGAGCACTTAACAAAGGATACCTGGCATTTTCCAACCCAAGACTACCACATTACATCTTTTCCTAACCTCAAGATGCTATCCAGGATAAGTCTATGATTATCAACACATTGGTAGGAGACAAATAGTTGGAAAGGAAGGGTGCTGCTGTCAGGGATCCAACAAGGGGCCTTTAGATCGAGTCCTATAGCAATGGGATGTTGAATTGTCGTCAAATTCACATCATGAAGGTTTAGAACAATGGAATGGAAATAATAATTTTTAAACTTAGGGCATAAAAAAGACAAGAACGGCGCGAACTAACAAATAATATATTCTTTCAGTTATTTACAAAGGGAAGTCAATCACAAAATGAGTGGTGAATAAAGGATTGAATAAAGTTATGTCCCTTTGCCAAGAAAATATATAACATTTATAATTTCAGAAAGATGAAAATGTATACAAAACAATTTGTGTAAACATTGATACTTCCCCAATGATTTTATCATGGACAATTTAAAGAAATTATCAAAAACAGAAAAAGCAAATTTGTGGTTGGCAAACCAAAACCTTGTACAGAGTTCGACACTAACTACTTTTTGCCAAAATGACCTGTTAGCCTTAAATCTATTATTTAGCAATTAAGGAGCAAATCGTAAGAAAAACATTGTGGGAAAGAAGAAATTGCTTGTGATATGCAATTTCTTCTTATCCCACAATGCTTTCCATAGGATAATGAAAATATTATATTTGAAAGGCAACATAATAGAAAAAAGAACTAGATATATTAGAAATGAGATGGTCATTTCTTACAGGCCTGAACGACCTGAAACATGGTAACAATAACAGTCCTACTTAAATTCCACAGGCCTCGGGCCAGAGAGCTGGCGTTAGTGTCAATCTCTGTTGTATCAAGCAGCTAGTTACAAGGATTTGGTCGCCCATCACAAACATATTTTGTGATAGATTTTTAATCATGTACAGCTTAATGATATTCTTCAAATTCAATAAATTATAATCCCACAGAATTATAAACACTTTTTTGTTTACACATGAAACACCAAACCATTGAAAAATTGAAACACAAGTCAACCGTAATTCAAAAATGATCCAGGACTTAATAAACAGTCACTAAGTGCTATAAGAACATTTCGATTGCTCAGCACAAAACAGTTGTAACTGCCTATATGCACTGAGCAATCGATTTGTTGACAGCCCAAGTATGGCATATGACCTTATCTATCAACAGAGCTCAGAGTCAGGCATCTGGTCAGACTGTGAGGATACACATGCTGGCTAGAAGCTTTGCTACAGAAAGAGAGTGTATTTTAGATCAAATGATTTCAATCACAATAGTACAAAACCCTATGTTGCTGGTACTCATTGGAATCGTCTGGTAAAGACAATTCAAATGACTACCCACAACATAGGGTTTCATTGAGAAATAAACATTTTAGACTTGCTTTATGCCCCCATATCTGTACCATTGCACATGTGAAATTATTGGCTCATTTTAACTCAACAAATATCATTTTGATATGATTTGATTTGAATTGGGGTTTAACGTCGCTTTCAACGATCTTTCAGTTATATCGCGACGACATTTTGATAAGGGTTAATCGAATCATGAACATGCCTGGAGTATGAATACATTTTCTTTTTTGTGTGAGAAAAAAAAAATAGAAATAAATGAGAATGCTATATACTATTTAAATGACATGGTTAAGTCTTTTTTCAATTTTTACTATAAACATTAAAGACAAGATATCTATATGCATTTTATTTTTGAAACTTAATAACTTAATTCAAAAGCTTAGAATTCAGATTGAGTAAATTGCATGAAACTGTACGTCCATAATAGTGTTGGTATCAAATTAAAACTGTTCACTTCATCTTGAATAACCTTTAAGTTATTAGCAATGTATTTTTTTTTGTCAAGTCTTGGGTCCACAGACAAACAAACAGTAAAACAATATGTCCCATATCTTGATGATATGGGGCATTACACTGTTAATTTGAAAGCTTAGTATACAGATTCTTCAAATTGCACAAAACCATACATCTACACTAGCACAATAGCCCCAGATATTTTAGATGTGAGGTTTAATAACATAATTCAAAAACTTAGACTACAGATTCTGTAAATTCCATGTAACCAAGCAAGTATAAATTAAATTAAACTGTCTCCATCTTTCAACTTAATTTCAATATTAATTGGAACTCTTACCCACTGATAAATTTCATATGTATAAAGAAAAACTATAAGATTTTCAAAATCTGATTAAATATAGTAAAAATAGCCCCATGCACAAATGGCATAAATGCTAATACAATATATAAGCACTTTTGACCTTTGACCCTTTCCCGAACAGTCCATGAAACACCTTCTGCTGATTTTTATATTTGAGAAAATATTGTGGGAAAAGAATAAATTGCCTGTAGCAAGCAATTTCTTCTTTTCAATAATATTTTCTACTTCATGCCATTGTTTCTTTTCAAAATATAACAGTTTTCAAATGTCGTCTGCAATGTCTTTCAATTTGGACCAGTCTAAAATTCGGAGAATACAGGAAAGGGTACAGCGCTGGGATGTGGATTTCATCAGTGTCCAGTCTAAGCCTGTAATTTTTCTTTCAACATATTCTCCAGTTTCACAGCGTCTGCAGCAAACTTTCGAATTCCTTCCGCAAGTTTGTCATTAGCCATGGCATCTTCATTCATTTCCCAACGGAACTTTTTCTCATCTACAGCAACTTTTTCGATTTCCATCTGTTTTGCTGCATAAAGAGAAACAAGATATTATGGCCATTTTCTGATGCATCAGTATCATTTAAGACTTAATCAATTTGAAATTTAAAATGAAAATGTGTATATATGGTGAACAGCCTTTTTCCTGTATGAATTTGTACATCACATGTATTCAGGAAAGAAAAAAAGAAATAGAGAACAAGAGCATTATCGCCTGTGGGTGTCTACAAGCTGCCTTTCAGTGATCGCACTGCTTTTCAGTGATGGATAGAGAATAAAAAAATCAAATTAAAAAAGGGACATAATTTACCAAAATGCATCTAGAGTTGTCCCCCTTGAAAATATCAACTGCTCTTTTGATAGTGAACACATGTGCCAAGTTTCATTTGAATGCCTTCAGTTATACCATAGATATCACAAAATGACAACACCACTACCAAGGCTACAGCAATACCTCTGAAAACAGCCAAGCTTATAATTATTGTTTGTTTCAATGTAAAATTGATTTATATTTCATTGAGTGAACAACAAAATCCACATTTTCACAAGTGGTAAAGCCCAAAACAACCAAGCTAAATATTACTGACTCAATATTGGTTACAGGACCACCAAAAAGCGTTAAAGAGAATGATTGCTTATGACTTGTTTTGATTACAAGTCAGAAATGAAATTTTTGGTTAATTATGTATATTTTTGGGAATCTGTCATTAACCTTATGTTCTTCAAACTCCAAAGAATCCTGTCTCATTGAGAGGATTCTTTATGAGTTTTAACAACATAGGATTCATTCACAATAATTTTTAGACCAACAATATCTACTATTGATATATTTTGATTTAAAGAAGGGGATTTTGAAAATGGTTGCTTATTACTGATAAAAAACCATTAATGGACATGGTCACTCGAGCAAGATTGACTGCAAGTATAAAATTTACCGTTTTTGGTTACCAGTGTTGGTGTGAACTCTTCATTGGACTCGGATAACTTTTCAAGGAGAGATGGTCTGAAAACAGACAAATACAAATAATATGCTGTATGTACCATATCTTGTGAATTATCTATTTGAATTACTTGTAGACACAGATTTCTCTTGTATGACACCTTTACCTTCCATATACTGCTTTTACCCATTCTTAGATAAAACAAGATGTGTTTGTGAAACACGAATGCCCCCGTAACAGCATTTTTTTTCAAAGTTTGACCTTGACAGATGACCTTGACCTTGTCACATGACCTTGACTTTGGTACCAGCGGATGCAGATCATTGAGATCTATCATGCCAAATATTAGCTTTGTATCTTGAATAGGCTTGAAGATATTGGCAAGGTTAAGTTTTCGGGTTCAGTTTTCATGTTAAGTTTTCGGACAGACAGACAGACAGACAGACGGACATGAGTAAAACAATATGCCCCCGATCTCTCGATACGGGGGCATAAAAAATATATGACTGACCAAAAATAAAATGCTGTATTTCTCCTAATAAATGCTCCATGGAGCAATACATAACATGGTCAGAAAGCTTTTATTTAGTATGCATTTTTTTTATTTAAAACAAGATGTGTTTGTGAAACACGAATGCCCCCATAACAGCGATCTCTCGATAAGGCAAAGGTTAAGTTTGGTTAAGTTTTCGGACAGACGGACGGACAGACAGACGGACATGAGTAAAACAATATGCCCCCTATCTCTCGATATGGGGGCATAAAAATCATTAAACTTATGTCTTTTAGACCCATTTCCCATCTCCAAAAATTTAAGGCTGGTCTTAATAGTACACAGTTTATTCATCTTGTTTCGTTTGACAGTGAAAATTTTTGCTCCGAGGTGGAGGGGATGATGCTTTGATCTGTTGCCCAATACCAAAGGCCCTACATTCATCCTGTGAAAGTTTCAAGAGCATCCAATATTATTTGTTTATTTGTGGACTTAATCGTCTAAATAACTCAAATCAAGCATGGTTGATAGATGACTAATAACTTTGGACAAAATTACTTACGATATAGTTAAGAGATCACATCCAACTAATCCTTTAATCTGATCAGTATTCCTGAATGAGGCACCCATCACTACAGTCTTGTATCCATATTTCTTGTAATAGTTGTAAATACGGGTAACACTCTTTACTCCTGAAATATTTATCAAAATGTTATTATGTTTATCACACACCCATCACTACAGTCTTGTATCCATATTTCTTGTAATAGTTGTAAATACGAGTTACACTCTTTACTCCTGAAAAATTAATCAAAATGTTATGTATTATGTTTATCACACACCCATCACTACAATCTTGTGTTCATATTTCTTGTAATAGTTGTAAATACGAGTTACACTTTTTACTCCTGAAATATTTATCAAAATGTGATTATATAAATAGATGTAAATATGAGTAACACTCTTTACTCCTGAAATATTTATCAAAATGTTATTGTGTTTATCAGGCACCCATCACTATAATCTTGTGTTCATATTTCTTGTAATAGTTGTAAATACAAGTAACACTCCTTACTCCTACAATACAATGATGATTAAATTGCTTGTTTTGGTGAGAGATTGATGTTCACAAAATGAAATATCAATCAATCTTACTCAAAAACAAGTGGTTATTCTTTTTCTTTGATGATAAAAATCACACTCTGGAATTAATCCATTTTTTAGGTCTCTGCAATTGTTAACTTCCTAAAAATATGAATTAACCCTATATTATTCACCCTAGATGCAGTGGCCTAGATGAATGTACAGACTGCACAACATCACAAATCTCAGCTCTTAGAAAATTTGGTGAACAAAGGGTGATATTCTACTGTAAATGTCTCCTATGCTTTCAATATTTTCAATAAAACAAATGATGCTCAAATAAAAACATTTAATTTTTTGCCTGCCAATTTCAATTTTGGATAATTCCACAATAGTGAAAAGCAAATGAAAACTAAATCTTCTGCTAAGCTGACTAATACCACTACTGGCCCTTTGTCCCAGTTCTGTAAGCCATTTTTGGACCACGATCAATTGTGACCTTGATCTTTGACTTCCATGACTCGAAATCAATTGGGCACCTCTTTTGGAAACACTTGTGCAAAGTATCATGATGCTAGGCCACTTTGTTCTTGAGCAAGAGTCTGGAAACCACAAAGGTCTATGGACAGATGGAGGGATGGACAGACAAGCACAGATGGAGTGAAACCAATATACCCCTGTCTTCTTTGTATGAGGAGGGGGGGGGGTGTATAAAAACTAGGTTACCTGGATCTTCTAGATAGTTAAAAGACTTCTCTCCAGTATTTTTGACATACCAGTCAAATATTCTACCGACGAAGGGCGAGATCAAGGTTACTCCAGCCTCGGCACATGCTACTGCCTGTAATAAAAAGAATAGACAGTATGGTGAAAGACGATAATCATGTTTTTCAGTGTACAGTAAAACTTAGGGGACCAATAAAAAGCAGTCGCTAATAGAAATGGTCGCTTAAATTAATAGTCTATGATAAAAAAGAAGTGTTTTTTGATGGCATATAAAGATTGTCAGATAATTCTGACTGAATCCTATGTTGTTCGAACCCGAAAGAATAGTCTCAATGAGACAATTCTAATGGATTCTAACGTCATATAATTCAATGTTAAACTTTTTTTGTTTGGAAATGTCCTCTTTTTGGGAATTTTTACTTATGGCGAAAGGACTTTTTACGATGGTCCCTTAATAAAAGTGGTCACTTAATAGATGTGGTCGGCACCAGTGACTGGGAAAGGCCTGCGCCATGTGCCATAGTCACATTGAAATCTAAAATGTCACATTGTTATAGTCAAAGAATGGGCCCTTGTCACATTTGAATTGTCATAGATTAGAGCAATCCCACACCATAACCATCACATTACTTTTCATGCCACATTGGTTTTCTAAGAGGAAGGGACATTGTCCCCTTGAAAAAAATTCTTTCCAAATTACTGGGTCGCTCGAGCAAGATTAACTGTATGATCTTTTCATCTTTAATGCTTTTCAGTGGATATCTAGAAATAGGGGTAGAAATTATCACAAACTTATACCACACTTCTGTTTATTTCATTCTATTTGAATTCTATTCTAATTGATGGCGGAGCAAAACAAGAACTGTCGCAGAGCGGACTAATACCCCCCACAAGCACTTTGCCAGAATGCAAGTGCTATTAGTGCAGGATGTGTTTGTAACAAATGTTGAGGTCATATGCAGCATTTGCATGAAGTTTCGTGATTCTAGGTTGCTTGGTTTTAAGTTGGAGTCCAGAAATGAAAATTGAACAAAAGTTGGCTGTGACCTTGACCTTTGACCTATATGACCCAAAAGCAATAGAGCACTTCCTTGGATCATAAGCAACATTTGCATAAAAGTTCATACTTGTAGGTCAATTTGTTCTCAAGTTAGAGTCAGGAAACAAAAATTGAACAAAGGCTGACTGTAACGTAAACCTTTGACCTATGTAACCCAAAAACTATAGGGCACTTCCTATGGTCATGAGGAACATTTGTATAAAGTTTCATGATTGTAGGCCACTTGGTTCTTGAGTTAGAGTCCGGAAACGAAATTGAACAAAAGCTGACTGTGACCTTTGACCTATGTGAACCAAAAACAATAGGGCACTTCCTTGGGTCATAAGGAACATTTGTTTTAAGTTTCATGATTGTAGGTCATTTGGTTCTTGAGTTAGAGTCTGGAAAGAAAAAGGTTTACAGAGGGACGGATAGACAGACAGACGGACGGATGGACAGACAGACAGGGCGAAACCAATATACACCCCACCTACAAAGTAGAGGAACACCATTATCATGAACGTAACAAAGCAATCATATGCAAAAGGATGCCATTGAGGATAATTTGTCTTAATATTACCACATTTTGTCTCATTTTGCATGAACAAAAAAGAATAATCGTACGTTTCGAGTAAGATTGATTAATATTTCATCTTGTGAACAACAGACAACAAAAGCTATATTTTCTCAAAAATATAGTTTTTGTTGTTCACTCAATGAAATATAAATCAATCTTACACAGAAACAAACAATTATCCTCTATTATATCTTTCATTTAGAGAACAACAAAATCTGTAATTTTACTAGTTCCAATCAACAAGTGACAATATAAGTTTTTTTTTTTTGTTAAGGAAATGAAATACAATAGAATCCTCTTAATGTTTACCCTGCTAACAGAAACTCCTTGCCCAATTGCAACTGACCCTCTGTACAATTAATATATTTAAAGAAACAAGCAAATTCGTTGAATTGATATCCCCCGCCGAACATATTTTCATTATCAATGGAGTTAATATCAAACTTAGGTACAGGTTATCTTTTATCTACATCAACCTATAGTTTTCAAGAAATAGCGCGGAAACGAATATCACTCTGTATGTATATGGCTTAAACAGTCAGGGACAGAAACTCTAAATTTGACGGTCGAACAGGGTAACCCTGACGATATGCCTATGTCCTCATTGTAGTGAAGCTGTGTGCCAAGTTTAATTGAAATCCGGTCTATAGTTTTCAAGAAATAGCGCGGAAACAAATATCACTGTGTATGTATATGGCTTAAACAGTCAGGGGCAGTAACTCTAAATTCGACGGTTGAACCAGGTAACCCCGACGATATACGCATGTCCTCATTGTAGTGAAGCTGTGTGCCAAGTTTCATTGAAATCCGGTCAATAGTTTTCAAGAAATAGCGCGGAAGCGAATGTTTGACGGACCGATGGACGGACGGACATGGCAAAAACAATATCCCCCCCGAAAATTTTTTTCAGCGGGGGATAAAAAGTAGCTTCTGTTAATAGCAACTTCTGGTTTAAAACGACAAATTTGTTGCCAAATTGGAGAATTTTGCTATTGATAGGATTCCTCTGTACAAATATACAAACTCACATGAAAACAATAATTACTCTATTCTTTCACACAATTAGAGGGCCATAGAGGCCCTAGATCGCTCACCTGAGTGAACTGTCCAAATCTTGTTTAAAGCAGGTTTTGAAAAAGGATGAAAAAAATAATGTCAAAGATAGAACAATACTGTTGATACTGTATAATTAGACAATCCTTTTGTCCAGGTTTCAAGTTGATTTGGCTTAAAATGTGTCCACCAGAATGCATTCAAAGTTTTTCTAAGGGAATGATCCTGTGACCTACTTTTTGACCAAAGATGACCAAATTTTTAAATCATCTGAAATATGGTAAAGACAATCATTCTGACCAAATTTCAGGTTAATCCGACTAAAGATTTAGTCACTCCAGTGCATATATGTGACCTCTAGAGTGCATATAAGGTTTTTCAAAGATTTCAGCCAATGACCTATTTTTTTACCCCAATTGACCCAAGTTTGAACTTGTAAGAGATTTTATCAAAAAATCATTCTGATCAACTTTAAGGTTGATCAGGCAAAACCTGTGATTTCTAGAGTGCATATAAGGTTTCACCAAAATTTGACCCTGTGACCTAGTTGTTGACCCAACTTGACCCGATTTTAAATTCATTCGAGATTTTATCAAGAGCATGCAAAAATAAAGTGTCCTCTAGAGTGCATACAAGGTTTTTCAAGATTTGACACTGTGATCTAGATTTTGACTCAACTTGATCCAATTTTGAACTCATCAGAGATTTCACCAAGACAATCAGTCTGACCAAAATTCAGGTTGATAAGGCAAAAAATATGACCACTAGAGTACATACCAGGTTTTTCTAAGATTTGACCCTGTGACCTAGTTGTTGACCCCACTTGACCCAATTTCGAATTCATCCAAGATTTCATGTAGATAGGGCAAAAAATGTGAACTCTAGAGTGTATAAAAGGTTCTCTAAGATTTGACGCCATGACCTAGTGTTGACACCACTTGACCCAATTTCGAACTTGTCCAAGATTTTATCAAGGCAATCATTCTGACTAAATTTCAGGTTGATCGAGCAAACAATGTGGCCTCTAGAGTGCATACAAGGTGATGTTGACGACACACAACAGATATCCACCTAACCACAAAAGATTACCTTGAGCACTTCATGCTCAGGTGAGCTAATTATTGGATGAAAAAAGAATTTTTATGATATATTCTCTTAAAACATTCAACAAATGATAACATGGGATCATTATTGTTTGTTTTAAGGGTGTTTTATGCTGCTTTCAACAATCTTTCAGTTATATTTCAACAGCTTGAGCACCTAAAAATGAATTCCTGGAATTTCTCTCACCAGCCTCCAGCTGCTATCCCACATAGCTAGGAGACAAATAATCGGAAAGGATGAGTACTGCCTTTGGGAATCAAACACAGGACCTCTACATTGACATTCTGACGCGCCTTTTCATTGTTATGCATGTGACAGCCTTGTCACAAGCAATGCATATGTGAGATTTCAGGGCTCTATGACTTACCAATCCAAAGATACGACATGTAGATTTAATTCCAAAAATTTTACCTAAAAATGACATTGACCTTGACTGATGACTTTGAACTTGGTACCAACAGAAAGGCCTTGTGCCAGGCAATCATCATGTGAAATGTGAAGGCCCTATCACTTACCATTCAAAAGTTATGTCTAATGTTAAAGTTTTTTGTTGTTTTTTTCACAAATTTGATCTTGAAAAATGACCTTGAAAAATGACCCTGACCTTGAACTTGGTACCAACAGAAAGTGATTGTCCAAGGCAATCATCATGAGAAATATGAAGGCCCTATCACTTACCATTTAAAAGTTATCACGAAATGGCAAAGTTTTAGCACAATGACGATGACAACTATGAGGCCATCAAGGCTATAGCAAAACCTCGGGTTTTCTCTGAAAACAGCAGAGCTAAGAATTGGCAATCAGTTTGAAACAAAATTTACAGAGTAGGGGTAAATTAACCAATTTTACCTGGTAGAAGTTAAACAGGAGAGTCATGTTACAATGGATTCCATCTTCAGACTCTAGTACTCTGTAATTAGAGAGACTTTATTAAATAACCCTTAACAACACCGCATTTTTGGACTAGTCCAATTTTCAAAGGAACCTTCAGATGGCAGTTTTAGTTTGCTGAAATCTTATTTTTTTTATTTATTCATTTTTATTTTTTTTAGGAGGGGGGGGGGGGGTTGGTTAAAAAAAAAACGTGGCAGAAAACCAAGAAGCTGCATGTGGAAAGCATTTTTTCCAAATTGCCTTTCATTTCTTTTAGGGTAAAAAGAGGATCTATACAGGAATGGGTTTAAGAATTATATTCTTAGACACATTTTCTCTGGAATGATTAAATCCTGATAAATTTAAGGGTGTTAAAGATGTTGATTCAAACTTGGACAAAAAGTTTGAAATTGGATAAGGAAGAGGCAAGGTCCTATAAAGTTTGAAAACCCTGCAGATTAACTAAACATGGCAAACTGTTTGCAGATTATACTCACTTTGCACATGTTCTTGCATACAAAGTCGGGTATTTTTGCAAACAGTTCTCCATGTGTTGTTCTCCTTAACGCAAGTTACCCAAGACATACTCCTCATGCAGTTAAATAGCTTGTTCATGTGACATGTCACATTTGTCAAGATGAAAAGTGAGGAAAATGTCAATCCTTGGTTAGACTCTGCAGGCTGAACCTTTAGGACTTGGCTAATATTCTGAATATAGAATGATCAATCTACTTTTCTTTGCAAGACTTTTTGAAGTGTGACCTCGGCTTGACCTGATCATCTTTTTCTTCAAAAATTTAACTTATCTAGTTTCCAGATGATCTTTTTTCATGTGAGAGGTCACTTATACGAATAGCTTTAGGGTAAGTAAATATGGATAATTAAAGATATTAAACAAGTTTAGACAAGGTCTAGTTCATTCACATCCTGGTTTGTATTGATACCCTTTCATGGAAAATGGGACCATCCAGAAGTGAATCTAAAATTAGGGACTAGCTTCACTTATTATGCTCATCGAAAGGCAGGACATATTATGTGATCACACGTGGCATCCAGCATCCGGGTTGTGTCCACTCCTTTGTCCAAAGAATAACTCCATCACCAGTTGACTTGAAACTTGGCAGCTATGTTCCTCTTATCAATACAGAGTGCAATGAGAAAGAACCATAACTCTACCTAGTTTAATTTTTCAGATTTTGATTTAACAGTCTGCTTATAAGCAGGGTCTATTCTAGGAGGGGGGGATTGGGTATTTTAGCATATACTTTTGAAAAATCCACCCTGTTTTTCAAGGTGTTGGGGGAATTTTTTACATAGAGAAGGAGTAAAAGTTTATATCTTTTTTGAAATATTGACGAACTTAAACAGAATTCCCCCCTACTTTTCTAATCCTAGCATAGACACTGTATAAGCCAAGCATATTCAACTGATTTTATACTTGAATCCCTGTTTATCGAATTGCAAATCTACTGTTTACACACTGTGCTATTTCCCTGCCACAGTACTTAGACTAACATTCTTACAGGTACCCATTTATACACCTGGGCAAAGGTACCCCATTTATACACCTTGGTGAAGAGGCGCGAAGTGGAGTTACAAAAATTTCCACAAAACAGTAAGAATTTAATCCCAGGACCTTTTAATCCAAAGTCCAAAATCCTAGACACTAAACCTTAAACTCCATGTTTGACAAGCACTGTTGAAAGGTGAATATTGATGAGGATTTTTTTTTTTCATTTTGAAGTTGAAATCACTCCCTGTGTTTGAAGCCCTGCATTTACATTAGATGGTTGTCCAAGGTTGACCTGATGGCTCAAAACAAGACGGTTGTAACTACCTATGTTTATAGGTAGTTACATCTGTTTCATGCTAAGTCATCGATTCACTGAAATTGAGTTCACATTAAATGTTTGATCTCAAGCTACAAACTTTTCTCAACAAGATGTGTTTGTGAAACACGAATGCCTAAAAAACGGCAATTTTATAGAAACTTGACCTTAACAGATGACCTTGACCTTGTCACATGACCTTGACCTTGGTACCAGCAGATGGGTATCATTGAGATCTATCATCATACCAAATAAGAGCATTGTATCTTGAATAGCCTTGAAAAAATTGGCAATGTTAAGTTTTTTGGTTAAGTTTTGCAGACAGTCAGAGGGACAATGGTAAAACAATATGCCCCTGATCTTTCGATGCGGGGGAATTAAAAACTAATTTTAAATAGCACATCTGCTTATGATAAAGAACAATTGAGCAAAGTAAGTTTGAAATCCATTCTTAGATGTAATTGTCTAGACAAAATTTGATTGACTTATGCACGAACACTGCTCTGTCGTTGAGGTAACTAAAGCTCACTCATTGGAGTCACTGCAAATAAGCTTGACAAAAATTGACTTACTTGGCTGCCTCTATGCCCTCCCATGTAGATGAAAGTTTGATGAGAATTCGGTCTTTGCTAACTCCAACATCTTTGTACATCTTGATGAACTTTCTTGCTCTTGAAATCATTTCATCTTTGTCAAAGGAAAGCCTATAGAAGAAAGACAATATCGAATGATATTACAGTATACAGCAAGAGGCTTGGGAGGGCCTGTACTGTTCCACAGGTTAAAAGACTTCAGTCCTTGATAGTTTATCATTTCATCTTTGTCAAAGGATAGTATGTACAAAGAAGACATTCAGAGGTACAGATAAAAAGGGGGAATACCAGTCTAAAATCTTAATCTTTGAATGAAACCCTATGATGTGGGTACTCATTTGAATTGTCTTGTCGGGCACCAACACGATAGGGCTTGAACAAGAATAAGTGAAATACAGTGGTCTCGCATTACCTCGAGAGGGCGAAAACTCGAATTCGTGCGAAAGCTCGAGCTCACCCTCCGGTCCCGACGCGTCTTACTCTATTTTCATGTTGGTTATGACTGCACTTACTCGAACGCGCGATTGCTCGATCGCTTGAGCAGCAATCTCAGTCCCGTGGTCAAATTTTACTGCATTCACTCTAGCAAAGGGATTCGCACCTTTCTGACATCCATTGTTTTGCATCAAAATAACTTATTTGTTATTTCGGCCTATCGTCAAGAATACCTTTAGGCCTTTTTCACGGGGATTCGACAAGTCACAAAACTTGTTTTCACACCTCTTTGTATGCCACACTTATTCAGTTTAAGGGTGTAAATGACGGGAATGTATGATCAGAAAATAATTTTTGAGACTTTGAAACAGCAATAAAACAAATAGGCATTTTTGTCAAATTAGTGCTCATCATCAGTTTGAAAGTCATTCGAAAATCATCCTCGTAATAAATTCAGGAAATTATTCACCGTTATAACGAGAGATAATAAAGATTGCCCACCGGAACATCATAACTACATTTTTTTCAGTTGTGGTTTCAATGTTTCTGCCATCCATCGCTAGTATTCGGCACAAAAAAACGTTGTTAAAGAAAACAGCATTGATTTTTAATTGTCTTGAAGGAAGTTAGCTCCAAAGAAAACATTGTAAGAAAAGAAGGAATTGCTTGCAACCTCGCCTATCTTCTGACTGATAAACGTCTAAAATTTTGTCATTAAGAAACGATAGCTACGAAAATATTGTAAGGAAGAAAGAATATGCATCATATAATGCCTCTCATCAAAATTGTTAAATGTACAGAGAACAGACACTTCTAACAATGACGCCGACGCCTTAGTAGACTTTATGGGTTTTTTTTTTTCTGTTTTCAACGCTGACAATTCGACCAAATTAACAAACCGTTTTATATGATAGTTTCATTGGTACTTGATAAAACTATTCCTCTAGGAGTAGTTTACATAGGTACTGCGTATTTTGAAGGCAAAATATGCAAAGGTAAGTTTAAAAAGCAATGAAACGTCTTCATAGATGATAATTTTGCAAACTGGCATTAACTCGAATCATGCGATGACTCGAGCAAATTGGTCGGTCCCGTGTGTGTTCGAGGTATCGCGAGACCACTGTATTTAAATTCAAAATCCAAATTCAAAATTTTGGAAATTAAGAAAATTCAAATGTGTACCCAAGAGATAGAGTTTGAACAAGAATCATTGAAATATTCAAGCTTGAAATCCAAATTATCCCCCTTCTATCTGTAGCTCTGGACATTATCAAATGACATTATAGTTTACAGCAAGAGGCTCAAGAGGGCCTGAACCATTCCACAGGTTTAAAGAACTCTTCCTTAATAATTAACTTCGAAAATCAGAATAAATTTCACTGATGTTTTCATAGACGTTGACTTGAGGTTGTTGATTATGACCTCTATATTAAATGAATATAACATTTATTTCAGGGCTTTTTTTAAGGTTGGGGGAAGGGGCCTGAAGCCCTTAATTTGTAAGAAAATACATTAGGAGGGGAAAGTTTTCTATTTGACATTTTGGTAGAAAGATTGTAAATTTTCACATATAGAGGTTCATTTAGGTTTTCAGAACTCAAATTCAAGTCATTAACCAAGTAAAATATTCTAAAACCTTGTTGCTACAGCTGATTTAAGGTTCCAATGGTTAGACCAGCTTTGCATTCAGATGAAAAAACAAGAGGCCCAAGAGGGCCTGTATCGCTCCACTGGCTTTTAAATCTTTAGACTTTCATTAAATAAAGCTTACTTTAAATGAATACATTAACACTCCGAAATCTCCGAAGACCTATCTAATAATGATTAACTTGTTCTGGTCCATATTGCACAAAAATATTCAATCACAATGAACCTGCAACCCTTCACCCATCTTATTAAAACATAAGGTTCAGAAGGAGATGTCATTCGAAAATTTAGGGCTCAAAACGGCCCCGCCCTGCCAAAAAATTCTTGAACAATTTAAGTAAATGGTCACTAAAGGAACATTTTGGTAAAGTTTCATTGAAATCGGCCCAGTGGTTCAGGAGATGTCGTTTAAAGATTTCTGGCTCAAAATAAGCCCCGCCCTGCCACGCCCATATTTATGGGCCAATCAAAATTTCTTGAACAATTTAAGTAAAGGGTCACTAAAGGAACATTTTGGTAAAGTTTCATTGAAATCGGCCCAGTGGTTCAGAAGGATATGTCGTTTAAAGATTTCTGGCTCAAAATAAGTCCCGCCCTGCCACGCCCATATTTATGGGCCAATCAAAGTTTCTTGAACAATTTAAGTAAAAGGTCACCCAGGGAACATTTTGGTAAAGTTTCATTGAATTTGGCCCAATGGTTTGAGAGGAGAAGATTTTTAAAGATTTCAAAGTGAAAAAAGGCCACGCCCTGCCACGCCCATATTTGTGGGCCAATCACAATTCTTTGCACAATTTAGGAAGAGGGCCACCAAAGGATCATTTCTACCAAGTTTGGTTAAAATCCGCCAATTGGTTTGGGAGGAGATGTTTAAAGAAAAAGTTTACGCACGGACGCACGCACGCACGACGGACACTCCGCCATGACAATAGCTCGCTGGCCTTCGGCCAGTGGAGCTAAAAACCAGTGCAAACTGTTTGCAAATTATACCCCACTTTGACCATAAACTCATGTGCAAAGTGGGGTATAATAAGCAAACAGTTTGCAATGTTTTGTCATCCTGAATGCAGGGTTGATAATTCTACAGACCTTTTTTGATAATTCTGATAGAAAGATTGCAAGCACATTATTCAGGGTTTGTGTTTGACCTTAAACCAGGTTAATGACCCCCAAAAATCTGATAATATCTTAATTTGACCCTTGGACATTTCTCCCAAGGGGGTCATTTTAACCCCCTTGAGAGGAATAATTAAGGGTCAAAATACCTACGATTTTTACAAATTACTATCTAAAAGTTCTACAAATTATTTTCATGTTTCATTTCATTACAAGAAACAGTTAAAGTGACTCTTAAATAAGCAATATTCTACATATGCTATGCTTATGATCTGTTCTTTTGACCCCTTCAAATTCAGACCCCCAGAATCTCTTAGGTGAGGAGTCAATGTCTCCCTAATATCATACACTAACACAAGCCCTGAAATTGTATCTCTGAATTTACCTGGCATCCACCTCCGTTGACACCCGTCCGGGGATCTTCTTCAAGATTTCAGCACCAAAGTTGACAAACACTTTGTCCATAGCCTCTGTTACCTGATCTTGCAAAGACCTGCAACAAGAGTGTTATCCCTTGTTAACCCTTTCCTGTTTTACAAAATTTTGGACCTGTCCAAATTCGAAGGTTTTGCAGACGAGAATTTAAAGTGGATTTTTATTTGAAAAATAACCATTCAGTAGGGTAGAAAATAGTGTGGAAAAAGAAGAAATTGCTTGTCAGGAGCAATTTCTTCTTTTTTCACAATGTTTTCTAGATCATAAAATCACCAGCACGTAAAAAGCAGGGATTAAACAGCAAAGGGTTAATCTAAATCCTGAATGGCCTAAACTTGGTCCAAACCATCTACTTGCCTATATGAAGCTAAATCATTCCGTAAATCAAATTTTCAAAATAAATATTAAATCCACAAGGAAGCCCTTTTGAGGCTTCAGTCCTCCGATATCAAATAGTTTCCACAAAGTAGCACTTTTTGAGGCCTTCTATAGGTATGTCAAATTCCCATGCCAAACTCTTTTTACTTACATTTTTTGTTCACTTTCCAGCACTCATAAGCCAAGTGTAGGCTGTGTTAGGCGTGCTTCTGTTTGATAGCATGATCAATATTCTATAATCAATGCAAACAATTGGAAACAAGAGGGACATTTGCCCTAAAGCGTAGTTTACTAAATTAAATTTGGTGTAGTAAATAAAATTGTATTATGATATTGACTTTGATATCATGTTGCAAAACGTTCTGACTGAATTTCATGACATTTGAGCCAAAAATGTGGCTTCTACACTGCACACAAATTTTTCTAGAATCTGATCCCTTCACCTAGATGATGCTACATACCAACTAAAAAAGATGTCTGCCTTCTTGTTTCAGAGAAGAAGATTTTTGAAGATTTTCCTATTTTCACCCATCATGCTCAGATGAGCTAATGAGCTAAAAAGGATGTGCACAGGTGGAGCCCAAACATGAACCCAGGGTCTTGATATGAACAAACTTAGTAGGAGCCCACTAGATGATGCTACATACCAAATTTGAAAGCTGTTTACCCTTTTGTTTCAAAAGTAGATTTTTAACGGTTTTTGCTCTTTGATTCTATGTTAAAAGGGTAGCGCCTGTGTGGAGCCCAAATGTGATCCCAGGGTTTTGATATGAACAAACTTGGTGGAGGTTTCAGAAACGAAGATTTTCAACAATTTTCCTTCTTTTACCCTTCATGCTCAGCAGCGCTAAGAGGGATTTGCCCAGACAAAGCCCAATATGACCCCTGGGTCTTGATATGAACCAACTTGGTAGAGGCCAACTAGATGATGCTTCATACCAAATATGAAAGCTGTCTGCCATCTGGTTTCAGAGAAAAAGATTTTTAAAGAATTTTGCTCTATGATTGTATGTAAAAAGGGTTGTGCCTGTTCAGAGGCCAAATTTGACCCCAGGGTCTTGATATGAACAAACTTGGTAAAGGTCCACTAAATGATGCTACATACCCAATGTAAAAGCTGTCTACCTTCTGGTTTCAGAGAAGAAGATTTTTCTATTTTCACCCCTTTTGTCCATGGTAGAGGGAAAGTTAAGGGTGGATTTCATTTATTTGAACAACTTTCGTAGAGATTGACCAAAGGAACATCTCTGCAAAGTTTCATCAAGATTTGCCCACTGGTTTAGGAGAAGAAGATGTTAAAAGAAATTGTGGACAACAAACAAATGATGACGGACATTTGATGATCACAATAGCTCACCTTGAGCACTTCTTACTCAGGTGAGCTAAAAATTAATGATTTGTTTGAAATAAAATCCAAATCTAGAAGAATAATTTTCTTCCAAAACCTCCTAACTACAGCTTTAAACAAGCTGTAGTTACGAGGTTGTAGAAGGAAACCAACTGTGTTCTCACCCTCCTTTTCCTGTGGCGTAAGCAATGGCACTGTCAATGTGTTCCTTGTAGGCCGCCATGTTAGCTGCGGCCAGGATGAGGGAAGGGTTGGTTGTGGCATCTGTGGGCTTGTACTTGGCAATAGCTGAAAAACAGTTATAAGCTTGTGTGAGACATTCAAACAACTTCGTAAACTTGTTTGCTTGTTACAATGGGTTCAAGTCAGTTTCAATAGTTTTTCAGTCATTTCATGGAAGCCAAGACCAAAAATTACTGGTATTTCTCTCCCCAGCACTACAAGGGTTCGACGCTAAGGGGAGTCCTGGAGTTGAGACTCCTTCTTATTTTCCATCACTAAGTTGAATTTGGTTTCTATGTAGAAGAATTTTAAGATTGCAACAAGAAATGTTTTTGACACATCAACAATTACTACAAGAATTATTGAGAGGGTTCTGTTTTTGGAAGAATCTTATAAGAAGAAGTAAAAATTTTATTTTGAAATAAAAATTTAGTGAAAATTACAGGTTGAAGGGGAGATAATTCAGCAACCAATCATAGTTATAGGGCTGTCACACCTTAAATTTTAAGCCAGCGTGAGCGGAACGTGTTGGATTTTTTATAACATGCTGCGAACACATCAGGTAAGCTATGGACACGTTCCGCACACGCTATCGGCACGCTGTAACACGTTGGCACATGTAGCGATATGCTAAGTATCTCATAAAATTTTGTGCTTGCACAAAATTTCCCAGCCTGTGCCGAACGTGTTGGAACACGCTCCGCACACATTCTGAATACGCTCAGCATGCTAGAGACACGCTAGGAGCTCGCCCACTTATGCTACGGACAACCTAGAAACACGTTCCCCCAAAGTTTAACGTGCTTCTAGCGTGTTCCAAGCGTACTGGGAATGTGTGCATAGCGTGTCTTCAGCGTACTGAACGTGTGTCTAGCCCGTTGCCAGCCAGTACACAGCGTGTTTCTGGCATATGACAGTGTTTCAGTTTTCAATGAAAATATAAAAGTTCCGCTGCATATTTATCTTGAATTTCTACCATCAGCTTGTCGTAAATAAATAAATTTGTGCATGTACGTGTGTATGACCCTTTTGACATGTTCATATCTGCATGTTTCCTCATGATCAGTCTAAGAAAGACTTGAAAACTCGATTATAAGTAGCATTCTCTATATTTGACGATGAACTATTTCGTTTAAGTCATATGAATAAAACTTATTTTTTGTTATGTTGTGTTATGTTATAAGCTGCTTGTCTTTTCTTCCATATAAATCCTTTATGGATTTTCCTAATTCCTTTGATTGTCGAGGTTGAGAATGTAGCCTAAATGTGTATTAAACATTGCTTTTATAGCTTTACAAGTGCGTCTGCTCTTTGGTCAGAATTACAATATGTTCACAAAAATACAAACATTTTTTCGTCTCATTTGATCATTATCAATATACCAAAAAGACAATTACATTGTTGTACCTAGTGGCCATAATACAAGACATGTTTTACTCTATTCTGTTCTGTTCAGAATATTTGATTCTATTATATGTACTACAAGTTTGATATTTTGTACACCTTTTCCCCCTCAATATAGGACTAGCTTTTCAAGATTAAGAGAGGTTGTAGAAAGTCATCCTACATGGTAGAGCATATGGAGGAAGAAAGGAGTGCATTATGACAAGTAGTTCCTTACCCTTTCGCAATATTTTTCGAGTGAAAAGTACCAGAAGCTTTAATCAGCCTGTATTCTTATAAGTTTGTTATATACATGTTTTCATATGTAATAGGTGCCAGTGTATTTTTCTTTTCGTCTTTTCCTATTTTTCTTTTACATGAACCAACATACTTTGAATTTGAATATGTGTAGTGGCCGGTGGCCTGTTTATATATTAAAAGAATGAATTTAAAGTTTAAAATTTAAACTTTCTTGCAGAATTCACATTTACATCAAAAACACGCTGTGAACACGTTATAACATGCTAGCAGCGAGTTACAAACACGATAAGCATGTCTGAGGATGTTACGAGAACGTTGGACACACGCTCAAGAATGTTGGTATACGCTGGCATACACTATCAATACATTCGTGACACGTTACTCACGCGTTACTCACACGTTCAAACTCGCTATGAACACGCTACAAGCGCGTCCTGAATTGACAAAAAGAAAATGTAGGTCAGCATATGCCGACATTTTGCAGACTAAGTTGTTTTCTCAAACGCGTTAGGCACACACTGGCTAAAACGTTGGGGTAATACTGGGGCATTAGGCCTGGCTTCAAAATTGCAGGTGCACGACTTCATATGCAGATACTTATTATAAATAAAATTCAAAGCTGTAGCTGTAATGTTTTCCTAGAAAACTTACGGACAAAATGTCTACAGACAGATAGATGGACAGACAGATTGACAGAAAGACATCAATTGAGTTTCAAATATAGCCTTGTAGGTTGGTTCTATAAAAAGGATATTGTGGTAGTACTTTAGTGTTAGATATTTAAGGACCAATGGTTAGATGCTCCAGCTCTGGCAATACAACTGAACTAAACTACTTTTAAAACAGGGGATAAACCCCATTCGAATCAACAATCAAGTGAAAAAAAGAGATTGTTTTGTCAAGTGTCAATTTTTTATATAAATGTATACAGATTTACTATTTACTTGTGCAACAAGGCATAACAAAAATGTCTCTAACCAGGATATACATTAAATAGATGATTTATCATAAAAACTTCAATATTTATACATCACTTCAAATATTTAAGTTTAGTTATCTTGTAATAATAATATAGTAGTCAAATATATGTCAAATATCCAGGGGCTAGGTGTGCCAGTCTAAGTATCAAACAAGAAGGCTCGGGGACCCTAGTCCACTGACCTGAGTTCAACAGGAATAATTTTTCATAAAGTCAATTCATAATTATTTAATTTGCTATACAGTCAATATGAATGTCCTAGAGCTATTTTATTGAAAAGATTTTTTTATATGAATGTTAACCCCTTACTATGTGGTAATGATTTTGACCCAAAGCGCATAATTCTAACAATCTTGTCTCAGAACCAAATTTTTTGTTATTTACTAAATTCAAAATATCAATGGCTCAGTGTGAAACAGTTATATCCCCTCAAACATATAGAGAGTTAGAACTATTTTGCATTGAACCATTGAAATGCCCATTGCCACATTATTTTTGGAGAAGAATTTTTAAGTCAATTATTATCTTTTTCCAAATTTTCACCTAAATGGACAATGCTATTTATAACCCTAAATTTGAACAATCTTGGAAGACATCAGTATGTTAATAATGTTATACAGAAAATAGGGATGCTATTGCCTTTAAAAAATACTTTTTCCATTCATGGTTGCCCATGGCATTAATTTTTTTTTTTTTTTTTTTTTTTTTTTTGGGGGGGGGGGGGGGGGGAGGGTCATAAACATATAGGGAGTTACAACTGCTTCATGCTGAACCATCAACATGATGCCACACAGGCAAATGCTGGTCATGGCACAATCACAATAGCTCACCTTATGCACTTTGTGCTCAGGTGAGCTGGTAAAACTAATGTAAGTATGTGTTCAAACCTTCATCTGTAGCCTTATTATTTTATTCTCATGGCAAATTAAAACTTCTGCTAACTGAATTTAATTTTCTGAACACAAAACAAAATTGAAGAAAAAAAAAATCGGGTTATTTACCTTCAATATCCCCAGAATCACACACAACAGTGGTGGCTTTTTTCAATTGGTCCAAGGCTTTCATTTTTATTAGTTTTTCTTTAAAATGGTTCAATGCTTTAAGATACAAAATAAGCACAGCTTAAACCTATAATGATCATAGTGTAACCCTTAATTAAGCACAGTGTCACCCTTAATTGAGTACATTGTAACCCTGAATATACCATGGTGTAACAATACTAGGAAGCCATGAATGGCTCGAGTTGCTCCACAGGTTTGAAATTACTGTTATAGCAAATCAAAGTTTTAACTAGATTTTTAGATATTCTGGGTTCTACTGATGTTGAAAAATGATTTTCAAAGTTTCCACTAACATATATAAATGACCTGCGCCCGTAAAAGACATATTTTTCATCCAACTACAATAATTTTTGGCTGCATGATAATTGGTCACTCTAGGATCATACAAATGAAATTTGATTGAAATCCTTCAGTTAAATTCTGAGAAAATGATTTTTAAGGTTTCCACTATATAACATTTAGAGAAATGACCTCCACCCATAAAATACATATTTTCATCTGATCACAATAATTTTTGGTAGACTGATAAATGGACTCAAGGATCATTCCAGTGAAATTTGGTTGATATCCATCAATTACATTCTGAGAAATTGATGCTCAAAGTTTCTACTACAGGGTGTTTTAAAATATCTGTCCTTATTCTAAACCATTATGGTTCTGATATAACTAATCAGATTTATTGTGTAAATATTCAACTGCAGGCAAAATAATTTTTTTATTGATATATATATAATTTGTTATAATACCTATAAAAGTGTCCACTCTGTTTGACATCAATCTTATTTCTAAATTCTGGCCATGACATCAATTTTTGGCAATAATGACATCAGATCTTTATACGGAATTATCAATGCATTGGATCTTCTGGCAAATAGATTGGCTATTTCTCTTTATTGGTCACGGGTTTAAAATCTTCTACATTTGCTCGTCAATCACTATATATTATTTTTAATTTACCCCCAAAAGGTCAAATAGGCTCAGACAATTGTGGCAGACATTTCCATTTAGTCTTGAGAGACATGAAATTTCTTAATATTGTAGACCATTTTATAATAATCTGCATGTATAACATTGTGTGAAATAATTCTACCTTTCTGAAACTATTTACATATTATGTATAAGTGAGCTCACATATTTCAAAATTAATCAGAATTAAGTCGCAGTAACAGTGTTTGATCACAGCACGCTGCGCAAGTGCAATAGCCTTTTATAGTCTCATGACTGAATAGACACGCCTGCATTAACTTCTTGAACCGAGTCTTTTTGACTTTCTTTGGGGAAGCTTTCAAGAATTTAAGGTATAAAGCCATTTACCAGCAGAACAGAAGATTCACGTCTATTGAACACCCTCATAGGAACTCAAACATGTTATATATCAATCAAAATCTTATTATGTCTGCTATACAAATGAATATTTACATAAGTGATATGACTGGTTATAGCAGACAGAAGATTAAATCACAGGAAGATTAAATTTTAAACAATCCAATTTTTAATACATCACAAACATACAGAAAATAACCTCAATAATAACTGATAATAACACTGATGGTTGTTGTATTAAAGTAATTACAGTTTAAACCGATACAGAAAACTATTTCTACCCGGATATATTCAGTGAACCAAAAAAACAGGTTGATGTCTACAATAACAAGAGGCCCTTGAGGGCCTGAGATGCCCTACAGACTATCAAATTATACCTCGATTATTTCTGTTTTTGCAGGCATTTATTGCTTTAAAAAAGAAGCATAAATCTGAAATAAATCTAGCTGATTTTTTCCCAATTCATTTAGTTTTTACCCATTATCCACAGGGCTTCCTTTCCAGTGTTTTCATTACAAAGTCTGAGCAAAAATCAAAAAGGCCCCTTTTCCAAAGCAACCTTGCTTATGATCCTACAATCCTTCTGTGAAAGTTTCAATTGTTTGTTTGAATGGGTTTAACGCCGCTTTCAACAATCTTGCAGTTATATCGCGGCAGCCGGAGCACCTAACAATGGATTCCTGGTATTTCTTTCACCTGTACTACCATAACACCCTTTCCTAGCCTCCGACTGCTATCTCACATAGGTTTACGATTATCTACCCATTGGTGAGAGTCAAACGTCGGAAAGGATATATGCCGCCACCGGGGATCGAACCCACGACTTCTAGATTGGAAGTCTTATGCCTTACCAACTGCGCTATGGTGGTGGCTGTGAAAGTTTCAAGGAAATCCTGTAATATTTATGAACTTTATAGCGTAAACATGAATCGTAGTGGACAGAATGACAGACAGACAGAAGGACATGAACTAAGCCATCATTATGGCTCTTCTGACCTTTGGTCAGTTAAGCATAAATGTTGATCTTTTTTTTCAGAGGTTAAGGCAAGAAAATATTATGACTCTTTAAAGTCATTATTCCTCAAGATTCAACTGAGTAACCCTTAAACAGTGCTTACAGGGCTTCAGTATGACTTCAACACAAGCGCACCACCTACAGGTGCCTATGCTCAGCTGAAAAGGGGCATAATTAGCACAAAATGCATCTAGAGTTATCCCCATTGATAGTATAGGTTGCTTTTTTGATGGTAAACATGTGTGCCAAGTTTCAAGTGAATGCCTTCAGTAGAACCAGAGATATCACAAAATGTCAAAAAGTTTTCGCATGACGATGACAACGACCATGACACGAAGGCTATAGCAATACCTCGGGTTTTCTCCGATAACAGCCAAGCTAAAAAGAGCATCATTTGCACAAAATTCATCTGAACTAAACCCCTTGATAGCAAAGATTGCTCTTTTAAAAGTGAACATGTGTGCCAAGTTTCAAGTAAATGCCTTCAGTACATTTCTTATATGCCTTTCCTCAGGTTTTTGCTCAAAAGATCCTCTGGATTCAGCTATTCAAGGTATTTGATAAAAGTACAATATTTCCTCTAATAATAGAGCCCTCTCCTAACACTACATTTTTTACTAAAAAACCCACTTCAAATGTCTAAATTTCAGGAACATTTATAGTTTGTTGGTCCGAATGGGGTTTTACATTGCTTTCAACATTTTTTTCAGATATTTTGCGGAGGCTGGAGCACCTAACAATGAATTCCTGGTATTTCTCACACCAGTAAGTACCATTACATTTTTTCCTTGCCTCCAGCTGCTATCCCACATAGGCCTACAATTATCAACCCATTGTCCGGAGACAAATAATCAGAAAGAATGAATGCAGCCTTCCGGGGTCAAACCCAGGACCTCTAGATTGACAGTCCAATGTGCTTCCTACCATGCTATGATGGCCGCTAAGGAATGTCTTGAGTTTAAAGACATTAATTTTAATGATTTTTTAAATCAGAAAATGAGTTCTTAATTAAAGCTGACCTTGTTATGTATAGCTCCTGAATGCTTTTATTAGGAGAAATATGGTATAGTCCGTTTGACTTCTATTTGGACCAACATTTTGCCAAAAATCTGAGAATTGAAACATTTTTTTTCATGTCATATCATATTTTCAATCTAATACCATGACCAATTTGTTTTTTCAGAATATTTGAATGTTAAATTATGATCTTTTTTGTCCGTCAACATGTTAACTTTCAGCCTTTCATACCTCATTGTGTCCGTATTAAGCATAACGGCAAATGTTTATCCAAAAATAGCTCTGATTTGCATAGGGGCTGAGTCAAAACTTAAAGTGTAAGATCTTAGTCAGTCGTATTAGTATAAAGTCGAGTACTTTTGTAAAATTAAGTTTGTCGAAGTTTTATTCTTTCTTTGAATATCAAATCTGAATATATTCTCTCTTTATTCAAAAAACGTTTGACCAGATAATTGATAAATATTTTTATCTATTCTGAAATGAACCCCATATTCACATATTTAGCCCAATCAAAAAGCATTATTTAACAAAGCCGTTGGGAATTTCACAAAGAAAACTTGATAAGAAAACGAATGATAACGGTACAAATCACGTGGTATTTTAAGTTTAAGATGACATGACCGTCAATTTGCTAATGAGCATGTCCAAATAAGGAATAATGGACATTTCTTCTGTCAAATGGTTAGTATTAAACCACATGTTTTTACTTTATGTTTATAATTTCTAACTAGATTTAACAGCCACCATCACCCTTCGTGTTTAAGAGCGGGAAATGTGAAAATATTAACATTATATAGATAGACAAAATCATTATTTTGAAATCATTTTATTTTCAAAAAAATATTTTTTGAAATGGTATTAAGCTGAAAATAAGATTTTACCGCATACAAATCCTTCCTTCAAACGCATTTTTATGTAATTGATGAAAAGGTTGGTCCATATAGAAGTCAAAACGACTTTATGCATCTTTGGGGATCATCTTCATAAAAGAATTTAAGACTGTTTAAACTAATCTTCAACAATTTTCTGGAATGATCCACAGAAGGACTTAGGGACTCGCATCACATAGTTTTAAGGGTCCTGGCTAGTTAATTGTGAGTCTCAGACGCAAAACATGCATCCCTTAACCCTTGTCATGCTGAATAAATTTTGGCTAAAATTTTTTATTAAGATATAAGGGCAAAAAGCACTGAAAGTACCAACTGTAGGACAATTTTTATTTGAACAAGATGTGTTTGTGAAACACAAATGCCCCCGTATTAGCCATCTCTGGATAAGGCAAAGGTTAAGTTTTCGGGTTAAGTTTTCAGACAGACGGACAGACAGATGGACAGACAGACGGACATGAGTAAAACAATATGCCCCTGATCTCTCGATACGGGGGCATAAAAACTAAATCTATTGACAATTTTGGTTTGAAAGTGAGAAACAGGTGGTGTAGACTAACATCAGACTGTACATATGTGCAGGCTGATGTTGTCTATAGCTCCTGCCAATGCAGGAATATTCCGGGTTCAGTATGACAAGGGTTAAAACACTGGCACATAATTTGAGTATGATGAAATAATTCAATCCTAAATCCAAAAACACCCTCTGTATGCTAAATTCAAAACACCCTCTGGTGTATACTGGAGCTGTGTTCCTTTATTATGTACAACATTTGTAGTTATGTACATGTATTGCACCCCACGCTTAACAAAAAGAGCAACAAATGCAAATGCCAATGCTTGGTTGTGGGATCTTAGATACAAATCATGCTTATTAGGACAGGACCCCTAGTCTATTATAAAATTTATGAATATCAGATTATATGATCAAAATTAAATATGATCAACAAGTTCAACATTTGATATTTGACGTCCCAGGGCATTGACCTCCCAGCATCAAACACTTCTCTGTTATCAAGATGTTGTAATGATGGAAATATCATGATACCCTGACCATAGATTCAAGACAAATTGCTTAGTCATGATTTCACTTTAACCTTCTTGAATGACCTTTAACTTCAGGATAGGCTTCTGAATTTAGTGCAGCACTGTAGCATTCATCAAGATGTTTGAGCGTGACCTTGAGCTTAAGGTTAGGAGTCTAAATACAATGCAACATGGCTGCTTTTCTCTTCAAGATATTCAGTTGTGTGAAATATCATGAAAATCAGACAATGACATTTGACCTACTGTTGTGACATTTACTATTTACTATTATCAAGATGTACAGTAGTGTGAAATATAATCAGAATAGCATCATAAGCTACAGGGATAACTAGAACTTGTCACTGAATGTGAATTAATACCTCCGCAAGTGCTTTCAGAGAATGAGATACTTTTACAGAAGAGGCAAAAAATGCTTCAAATATAAAGATAACTCTTGGATTTGAGACCTCTAAATTGCGTCTTGCAAAACTTAAACATGTGATAAATGTTCTCAAGCTATTGGAAAACTGAAGGAGGAGTTTGCATGGTTTGCTCAGGTTAGCTAAAAAGGATAAGAATCAGCCTTACATTTAAAAAGTTGCACAGCTATGTTCAGAGTCTCATCTGGGTGACAATTATTTTACCCTCTGCAAATGATGTTATTCTACACCGTGGGAAAATAAAACAAAATTGTTATTGCATTTTAAAGTCGGAGTAAAAGGAGGGATAAGACTGGAAAGAGGAGAACAACTGCAGTTCCACTTCTAGAATATTGTTACAACAGTTACTTTAGCTAGAGATTTGTCATGCAACATCTTGACAGAATCAAATTCTTCAGGATTTTGACTTGGCTTTGTTGCTCTACTGCAAGCGCCTTCCTTTATAGTACCCCTACATTTATTCACTAACAAAATCTTATTTCAGTTTATCAAAAATATGTAAGAAATACATAAGTATTTTCACAGATATTCAGGTAATTTCTTCTTGTTTTTTGCCAGTGACAATATTTTTGGACAGTAGACAAAGGTCAACAAAGGATTTACTTTTGTTAGTTTTGCTCACATATGCCTTAAATTCTTAAAAGCTGTCTCAAACCCAATTCAAACAAAAAAGAGAACAGATCAGATAGACACATAATATCAAATTTGATACATCATTCAGACCGCATCCATACAACAAAAGACCAGGATGCAGAAGCTTTATTGTTTAGTCAGTAGCTTTAGTTGAGTAATTGAGTAAGGAGCTTTATTGTTTGGTCAGAAGCTTAAATTGAGTAAATGAGTAAATTAAGTACAGTAGTAGACTGACTCTTTCATCAAATTACTTTTCCCGTCTTTAGGTTAAACCTATTATTATATCAACCTTTACAGAACATTTGAAACCAATTGTCAATGCTTAAACGTATCTCAATCTCAAACATTTCACATCCTGTTGAACCATATTTCTGTGAGTGACAATATTTCCATGAATTGTCAATTAGAGTTACTTATCCAGTGGCGTAGCCATGTTATTTACATTGGTGCGGCAAAACTTAGCTCCGAAGGAGCGAATGCGAGCGCCGAAGGCGCGAAGCCCTTCTAGGGGGGTACGGGGGCATGCCCCCCCGGAAAATTTTTGAAACTAGAAAGCCATGAATGGCTTGAGTCGCTCCACAGGCTTGAAATTCTTGTAAAATCAAATAAATGTTTTGACTAGACTTTTAGATATTTGGGGTGCTACAGATGTTGAAAATGTTTTTCAAAGATTCAACTAAATAACAGATAGAGAAATGACCTCTGCTACTAAAAGCCATATTTTTCATCAAATGAAAATAATTTTTTGCTGCATGATAATGGGTCACCCAAAGATCACACCAAAAATATTTTATTGATATCCATTGATTACATTCTGAGAAAATGTTTTTCAAAGTTTCCACTATTTAACATATTGAGAATTGACCTCAACCCATAAAATGTGTACTTTTCACCCAATCAAAATATTTTTTGGTACACTGATAAAGGGTCACTCAAGGATCATTCCAGTGAAATTTAGTTGATATCCACATATCAGATTCTGAGAAAATGATTTTCAAATTTTCCACTATATAACATATGGAGAAATGACCTCTGCCCATAAAATGCATATTTTTCATCCAATCAAAATAATTTTTGGTACACTGATAAAAGGTCACTCAAGGATCATTCCAGTGAAATTTAGTTGATATCCATCAGTTACATTCTGAGAAAATGGTTTTCAAAGTTTCCACTATATAACATATAGAGAAATGACCTCCGCCCATAAAATGCATATTTTTCATCCAATCACAATGATTTTTTGTAGACCTATAAAGGCTCACTCAAGGATCATTCCAGTGAAATTTGGTTGATATCCATCAGTTACATTCTGAGAAAATGATTTTCAAGGTTTCCACTATATAACATTAAGAGAAATGACCTCCGCCCATAAAATGCATATTTTCCATCCGATCACAATGATTTTTTGTAGACTGATAAAGGGTCACACAAGGATCATTCATGTAAAATTTAATTGGTATCCAGTGATTAGAATCTGAGAAAACTCACTTTTTACCATATTTGGAAATTAGCCACGCCCATTAAATCCATGTTTTTCATTGAATCAAAATTTCTTGAACAACTTTGAAAGAGGGTCACCCAAGGATCATTCCTGTGAAGTTTGGTTGAAATCCATCCAGTAGTTTCTGAGGAGAAGATTTTTAAAGAAAAGTTTACGACCGGACGCACGCACGCACGGACGGACGGACGGACGGACGGACGCACGACGGACACAACGCCATGACAATAGCCCCAGTGGCTTTCAGCCAGTGGAGCTAAAAATGGTGAGATTTGGTGCATTCTAGACTATACTTGATCACAATTTTTGAGCGATTTTAGAGCAATTTCCAGGCACGTAAAAAGCAGGGATTAAACAGGAAAGGGTTAACCCTAGTACGAGGACTAATCGATAATGACATTAACAACTCACCATGTACTCACAGGGAATCGCATGTTTGACATCAACAGAAAACAGAAGTAAACAGAATTACCATTCTACAGACGGTCAGACCCCACCCGATTTTTGGCCTTCTTTGTTCTATATAAAATTGCTCAACTTTCAGGTGCTGCAGCGTATTCCATAACAATGCGTTTATATATTACGTCACCAGCCCTTCATCTACATTCATTGTTCTATCATTTGAGACTAAAATAACTCGGTCTTTTAGGTTTAACTTTTGGGCTATTCAAGCCAGAGTAAAGGAACCGTCTTTTTACCATCTATGAAGAGGTCAGTTAGTTCGGGCACGCCCACCGTCGCTCACCCGTCCTCCCGGAAAGGAAATCATGCACAAAAAAGATCGAACCAAGCCTTATATTAAAGAAGAGATGCAAGACTAGCAAAAAATCAAATAAATATGCACGTGGATCACTGTTCTCCACTTCAAAATGCCATTTTCAAGCCGCACTATTTTTTCGTTAAGATCTACTTTTACCATACAACGACCTCCGGAAGTAAATTCCAGTGAGGTCACTCCAGACGCTTGGAAGTTTAGATTATTGATGAGTCATCCCAGGATGCTAGCATTTCGTTGTGTATGGTGGATTAAAAGAACTATAAGACATCATGTTTTATAAACGTTTTATTCATCCGTTATATGCTCACATACATTTTCAGTCATTTAGCGGTCAACATAATCCAGTTTTATTGTAGCGGCATGCTGCATCTACGGCAATTATTGGTGCGGCGAATGCCGCACCTGCCGCACCCGTGTCTACGCCCATGTTATCGTAATTTCAGTAAAATTTTCACTATATTTTGATTAAAGATCTAAAATATTAATAATGAGCATCTATGAAAGAAATTATTTTGAAATATCTATAAATCACATGAAATCATTATAACTCTGAAATCCTCTAAAATTCCTTATTCCTAGGTACTTGTGTTGTATAAGGAAACTGCAAATCTCAAAATAAAGACCCATTGTATCTTTTATTTCCATACCCCAATGAGAAAAAATTGTTACTTATGAAGAAAATTTTGAAACTGAAAATAAGGCCATACATTTCTCTGGACAGTAATTTTCAAGAGACTGCTTGAAATAGGATGCACAGAAATAAGAGCGCTGTGGATTTTAATAGGTGTTTTATGAATGTTCAAACTACTTTGTTGAAAAGGGATGATTTTACCTTGAATTTTCAGGCTACAGTCAATTAGCCAGTTCAGTTCCACTTTCACTTTGAAAGCTCTTCTGGACCTAATTTTCTTGTATTTCATAAAAATCTTGGTATCATTTGAAAGATAATTAATATTTTTTTTCAAAATAAGCCATAGCTAAATGCACTGCATTTAGTGTGATATAAATATACTCAGTTCCAAAAGAAAGTGTGCACTTTTAAGTTTTGAATATCTCTGAAATTACACAATGTATCGCCATGAAACTTCGCATGGCCATCCCAAAGTGTATGTGCAAACGATATTTGGAAACAAAAATCACGGTATGAGCAAATTTTTTTCAGCTAAATTGAGGAATTTGATTTTGCATGATTTGCATGTGCATCACGCGTTAGGCGTATAATTGGTCTGAAAGTGAATTCAGCTGAATGTTTGCGGCTTTGCTAAGCATCAAATCACATTTTCAATACAATAGTGCATGACGCTTCAGCGTGGTTTGACTACCAATAAGCGTCGTTGAACAAAATCGAACCTTGTCAGATTTAGAACGTCATAAAAATTGATTGAGCATTCATATTCCAATAGATTTTGAGGTCATCATTTTGTAAGGCCTTTAAAAAGCAAATCGAGATGTCATAGAACGTCATAGCACCATTCAACGACAAGTTACTGGCCTAAAAAGCATAGCAATGTCTAACGTTGACGTACACGCAACGTCAGCATAAAAATTAAAACTTTTGTTTGGAAATGGCTTGGAGTGGCTTCTTAAACTCTATAATGCAACATCAACACATAGCTCTTATCAAAGAAAAAGTTGTATGGAGGTCAAATCTCGACAGTTTAAATAATACCATCGTGTATGCAGCATGCGATACTTTATCCAAATCTGATTTGACTTTTAATTTCAAAAGGTCTTGCCTAAACTATGGTATCAAATTACTCCATAATTTTCCTCCAACTTTGTAAAAATCAAAAGCAATACAAAAATTGAAAGTGCGCACTTTTTTATGGAACTGAGTATACATTGCATAATATAAGGGATCAAATTTAACCAATTCAGGTCCAATTGAACCTGTTTAGAACCAGGGGTGTAACCTATGGATTACCAATGCCAGGGAGAGTTTTAAAAAACCTTTTATCTGAGAAATGCTTTTCATTGATGATCAATTGTGGTATTTTTTTGTTAAGTTAATATAATTTTAATAACGATTTTGACACGATTCCTAAGATCGATTGCCTTTTCAGTGAACATATTTTGAGAACAGGAATGATACAGTTTTGCACAAGAATTGAGTTTTGAAACAAAAATCATTAAAAAAATCTCTACACATACTTCTCCAATGAATTTTGGCCCATACTATGCTACAAATACCTCAAGACACGGAACGACGGAATAACAGAACAGCGGAACGGACTAAATGTGGAACTACCAAAACGCGGAATCAGAAAGTTATATGGAACAGTCTAAATTACGGAACGGTCTAAATCACGGAACAGGGGGACAATGTGAACTGATAACGACGTCGTGACTTCAACCCCATAGTAACGTTGTCATAAGAACCATAGCCCAGGCAATGCTGAACTGGCCTATTCCAAAAATGAACTGACCACTTACAAATGCTGAAATACTTTGTTTATTCGGATCACCGGAAAACTTTGATACCATTCCGTTCAAACCAAGAGGCTGAAAAGTCTTTATATTTCGAGCAAGATCAGCATCAGAAAAAGATGATTGGAGAGCCGACAGTCACAGGTAATGTGATGTAATATACAAAAATTATAAAACAAAATGATTACAATACTATTAAATCGGTCTAAATTTTCTCACATTTCCTACATTTCATCTATCATTTCCATTTCTTTCTGTTCTCTTACCTTGCAATTCTATTTTTCTCTTTTCACAGATGGTGTAATGGATCTACGAAAAAGCTGCCGCGAAAGGGCCCTATGTATAAAAAGTCATACTCTTACGCCAAAGGAGAGGATGGCAAACTATTGACGGTATTCAGAAAAGATGTTTACTTTCCATTGGAAAATCCTGACAACATTGCCGTTGTCCACTTTATTGGTAACAAAGGACTCTCTCTACCCAGAAAGCATGGGAAAAGTCTGAAGCAAACAAAATTATTCTTCAGGACAAAGCCATCAGTACTAAAGAGAATTGCAGATTAAGTCCAAGAACATGCTCCTCACAAAATATACAAGCAAATGATTATGGAACAACCGGAACAACCAGAACGGACAGGCCGAGATATGTAAAACAACTTTCAAATATGAAAGCTGTAAAAAGTGCTGAGCAGTGTTTATGCAAGTGCACGTTCATTTTGTTCCTTTTCCATGAAAGAAAGCACCAGTCGGTTCATGAATTATTCTTTTCAATATTCACAACACTTGTGAAAAGAACGTTGGGGTTGCCCATAGTGGTGGATATGGAGCAGGCAATTGTGGGGGCAATACGCTCAAAAGCAGGCCTCATAATTGTCGGGTGTTGGAGGCATTTACGTGAGGATGTGCAAAGGAAAATGATCTCAGTTGGTATTCCTTTACAAACAAGAAATACTATAGTTGATAATTTGTATGATCTCTGTTTAAAATCAGCAGAAGCATACAGCATGCAGCTCGATAACTTTTGTCAAAAATGGCCAGAAGTTATCTCAAATTACTACATGGATAACATACATGCTAAAATTGAACATTTGTTTATTGGAGCATCCAAGGAAAGTTTGGAAGGTATGTAACAGACCTTGGAATAACTACAAATCAGTCAGAGAGGTTTAATTGGTTACTGCACGACCTTCAATCGTGGAAAGAAGCGCCAGTCGATTGTGTTATTCTCAGTTTTAAATTACTGCAGTCATACTTTTTGAACGAAATCAGACGGGTAAGACTGGTCTAGGCACATACACGCTTAGGGCAGAATTTGAAGAGTTAATGATAGAATTAAGCTCTTTCTCTTTTTATTCCTGCTATCCAAACGACATGGTAAAGTCCATCAAAGAAAAGAAGATAATGCTCCAACACCATGACATGCTGTCTGTAGATAATGAATGTGCCGACAACAGTAGAATTCTAAGGGCCCATGAAATACGCCAGAAAGACAGCATTTCACTGTCATCAAATCTTGGAGTATTTACTGTGTTTGATGACAGAAATCTTTTCTTTGTTACTCTTTTTTCACCGAACTGCAGTTGTCCACTGAGAGAAGGATGCGTACATATACTGGCTGTACAGTTAGCACTTAACATGCCGATCGATCAAGCTGGAATGAAAAATTTAACTACGGCAAGAAGAAATGCAAGAGGAGTTAAAAAAACAAAGCCAGGTCGTAAAAAACCTCGTCCAGGAGACGAAGATAAGATGCATGGAACGGAACCGCCATGCACGATTCCAAGAACGCCAGTACACAGAATGCCAGAACAAACACAGGACGATCCCGGAACTTCGCAAAATACGGAACAGCCCGGACAAACAAACTTACGGAACAGCTCTGAACGAATATTGTGTTTGACACCATAGAGTTAAACACAAGCTTCACTCGGGATGTAGCCTATAGCCAGGAAGTTTGGATTCACGCAGATAAGGATATCTTAAACGCAAATTTAAATGTATCAGATAGATTTCTTACCACTGATCCAGGGCTGGTTGAATGGAACCATAATTGATGCATCCATGGAAATAATAAAACATCAATTCCCTGGAATAGCAGGCATAGAATCCTGTAGCTTAGCGGTTCAATATGACTTTTCAAGGCATACTGATCCATTCATTCCAATTCTTAACAGATCTCCAAAAGATGGTAGAAATCACTGGCTCACAGTCACAAATATCGGTTGTGAGCAAGGTTTAAACATTTGTGACGCGTCCTTCGATGATGTACCTGAATTAAAGGCTCTGGTGTTAAGCACTTTGATCAACATAGAAGGGGATGAACTTATTTTGAATATGTTGGATGTTTTCCCCCAAAACAATTCCTACGACTGTGGCTTGTACGCAATTGCGAATATGGTTGCAATTGCCTACAGGAGAGACCCAACATCACAAAGGTAAAACCGAAAAAAGCTCAGGTCCCATCTGTTTACCAGCTTAGACAGAAAAAGATTTGAGCCCTTCCCAACACTCACAATTAGAAAGGTTAAAAGGGCAGTAAAAAGAGTTCACAGGATACCCGTACATTGTGTTTGTAAATTTCAAGACACGCATACGATCTACATCATTTGTGATGGATGTAACAAAGACTTCCATCCAGCTTGCAAAGGCCTTACCAAAGAAGAAATCAAACATAAAGAACAGGTTTTTTGTATTGAATGTTGTAAGAATCAATTAATCAATAAACTTCTATTTTTCTTTGTATTTTTGTAATAAAATTATTAAGTCTCAAAACTTTACGGAACCACGGAACACTTATGACGGAACATTGTGGAACAGTAAATACAGTTCCGCGTTTTACTGTGTTCCGTATTTTAGTCTGTTCCGTCATTCCGCTGTTCCTCCGTTCTGTGTTTTAGGAAACACCTTTGGAACATGAGTCACATCCTCTTAAGGTGTACCTCTCAATCCTTTCTTAAATGAAATACAACTTGGGGAGCAGACTGTATGGTCGTCAAAGGAATTCATGGAATTATTACGTAATTTGTCAAAAAAAACTTTCTCAAATTTCTATTCGAATCAACCTTATGCAATTTGAAGGAATAACCTCGAAGATATGGATCTTTGGTGGTTACCAGTCAACTCGGCCCATCGAATTACTCGGCTCGGTCAACTCAGCCCCAAAATATAGCCAATAGTAATGTGAACTGTATTGCATGAAATATATTCAAGTTTTGTACAAATGTTGCAGTTATACCTTGATAAGTTTATCTTTATTATTTTGTAAATAAGTATAATTTATTATTAATAATGTAATATATCTATTGAGTGTTTGCATATATGCAATTCTTTGAACAATTCTTAAAATTCAATTTAACTCTTTTTAAGGCAGATTCATAAGTACATTTCCTCACAACTGAATGAAAATTGAATAATATTGTATTTGAAATAATCAAACTTAACGAATAATCAGTAACATAATATTTTTGGCATAAAATGATTTTGGGCCGAGTTATAGAGTTATACGTTGGGCCGAGTTGCTGATGGGCCGAGTTTTTTTTTTTTTTTTTTTTTTTTTTATTCCAACATATGATAAGTATACAATTTAACAGTCACTGAAACATAGAAACGATTTATGCTTATTCCATAGAGCATATTGACCTATTTTTTATTTTTCAATCTATTTTCATTTCATTGTTCATCAGCTCTGCGTTCCGGACGTAAAAACGCTTCGCTGGCCCCCAGACGATACCCCGCCTTGCACGCGCACATACGTGCAAAGCGAGGCACCATCCCGAAAGCGCCTCGCTAACGTTCCCATCCCGAACGCAGGGCAGGTTCTCTTTTTTTCTACTTATAGGTTTATAGATCTATTTAGTTTTTCTCAAATAAGCTATACTTTCTTTTATAATTGGAGCGTATGATATAGTATAAGTGTCAGTTTTTGTATCTATTTCAAAAATATTTTGTGTGTGTGTGTGTTTTTTTTTTTGTTTTTTTTTAATTTTTTATGCAAATTTAGCTATGTTGTATTCTGAAGAAGGTCAATATACTTGGAGAATATTCATTATGGCCCTAATCTTAAACTACATAGGCATTGAGATGAAAAACAGTCCATAGAGAACAATTTAGCAAGCATCTAGTATTCAATAAAGAGCAAGAACTTTCAACAGGATTTCAGTTATATCATAGCTTGAAATGTATTTCACTCTTTGATCTATTTTCATTTTTTTATTTTCATACCAATCAGTTATCAATACATAAACATTATTTTTTAAGATACTTTTACATCAAGTTCTAAGCCTTTCATCACTTTAATTATAAATTGACTAAGTCAGAGATTGAATTGTAGAGATTGTTTTCTGAATTTATAAAAGGTACACCAAAAAAAGGAAATTTTATATGAATAGATACATAGAGGATATTGAATGAGAGGTCACTGAACACCGAATTTACCAAAACGAGTCATCCATAAACAGACAAAAACGAGGCTACGCCGAGTTTTTATCTGTTTATAGACGACGAGTCTAACAAATTCGGTGCTTGATGAGCACAAATATATATTCTATTTATAATATGACCCTATATTTCGCGAAAAATCGTCAAAGTTATTAAAATTCAACATTTCAATTTTCCGCGAAACATATGACGCCGTTTAAAACTGGCGTCACAATAAACATATTATAACGTCATTTTCGCTGTTACCATACAGCGTTGCTATTCATTCTTAGCTCATTTGCATAGTTATTCCACTAGTGTAATAACACCCGTTTAATATAAAAAAAATATTCAACGAGTTATTACGCTCCTGCGACGTAGTTCATATTATAACCATGTATAAAACAAGGGTTTACATGTCTTATGGGTAAAATCATAGATTTATATATACTATTTACTGAGTAAAACATGGTTTATACATACATACTTTCATAATGTTGGATTTTTACCAAAATAACAACAACAAATAACATTGAAAAAAAGAAAATAAGTGGGTATCCCGCCGATATATGTCAGAAATTCCACAGTACAATATGTTAATGTTTTAAGTAAGAACTAACTTAGTTATTTATTGAATAGGATTGCTCCAAACCTCATCCAATTATTGACTCTCAGCCATGTTTCTCACAATTGCCCAAGTCTCTTTCTCTGCTGTGTTAGCTTCGGTATGATTTAGAATAGTCCAGGCCAGTGTTAGACTTTTTTTATATCCTCTTATAGAAGGGGTTATTCCATTCTGTTTACAAGTGTATATATATTTCTTAAATAAGAGAAAAGTGATATCGATTTCCACTAGTCTTTCACCACATCCTAACATGACGTCTTGACTTATAAGATGGAAATTAGGGTAAAAATGCCTTATATATCTGATTGTTTCAATGATCAAAGGTTTAACTTTAATGCATTCATAAAACAAGTGGATTAGGGATTCAACACTTAATTCACAGAAACTGCACATATTAGTTTCTGACAATTTCATTTTAAAGAGAAGTGTATTTGTGGGTAGGATTCTGTGGACAATTCTTAACTGTAACCACTGTAGATATCTATCTTCGGTTATTTGAAAAACATTTGTATATATATTATTCCAACTATTTTTTATATCTGAGTAAATTGAAAGCCATTTACTTTTGCTTGTGGGAATTTCAACATTATCTATTAGTATTTTGTAAACATACTGTTGACATTTTTTATTAGTTAATATTGGTCTAAAGTAACAGGTTATACTAGGATTGTGATATTCTTTGAGAATGCTAGGGTTTTTTTCAAATTTATGTTTACATAAAAAGGAATTAATAGCCTTCTGAATTCCTATGTAGGTTAAAAAATTTACTTTAGTACCTGTCTGGTTTTGTACAGTAGCTAAACTCACAAAATTACCATTAGGAAGCAGTAGGTCTTTAATTAATCGAAAACCCTTTTCATAAAGAATTTTATAATATACTGACTTTGAATCAATAAGTACATGTCTATTAAAGAAAATAGGGGAATTTAATATATCCTGGTAGTCTTTAAATGTGAATTTGTCCATGTAGATAGCATACGCTTTCAAAACATCTTGCCAAAACATATTTTTAATTTTTTTTATTAATCCATTGCAGTAGTCTGTTCCCAAGTTTATTACTTTTTCCATATCAATAAAGTTTTGGGCAAGGCGATAACAAGTATTTTCACTAAATAATACGATATTTTTCAACCACTTCACTTTCATTGAATAAACAAAACTTTCAATTTCAGGTAGTTTTAGTCCCCCATCTGTGTGATCTTTAATAGCAACTGTGTTTTTTATTTTGGGTTTACCATCCCAAATGTAATTATTGAAAGACTCTTGCAATTTTTTGATAAAGGCGTTATCAGGTGTGGGTAGACTTATGAAAAGGTGTGTAAGTAATGGTAAGAGAAGTGTTTTAACGACTGTTATTCTACCAAGAGGGGTTAACTTACGTTTTTTCCAATAGCTTATACATTTTTCTATGTTCTTAACTTTAGTTTCAAAATCTAGAAAGAGCATATTACTTAAATTAACATCAAAATTGATTCCTAGTAATTTAAATTGTGTTTCTCCCCAAGTGAGTTTCCACCTTGTTTTAATAGAATGGGTGCTATATTTCTTTGCCCCAATCCATATTACTTTTGTTTTGTCAAAATTTACTTTAAGACCAGATAAATTGGTGAAATCATTGAGTGTTTCCAAAACAGCATTTAAACTTTGTTCTGATCCATCTAGCAATAATGTTGTATCATCTGCAAATTGGGAGATTATATATTCTTCTCCATTTACTTTTATACCAGTGATATTCTTGCACTTCTTTATCTTGTAATTTAGAATTTGAGCACAAAGGATAAAAATATAAGGAGATAAAGGATCACCCTGTCTACAGCCGCGTTTAACTGTGAAGTAATCCGATAAAAATCCATTTAATTGTACACAAACTTCAGTATCATATAGAAATAGCCTTATCCATTTTTTTATCATTTCTCCAAAATTGAAGAATGAAAGTGTGTTTTCAATGAATCTAAATTCAATAGAGTCGAACGCTTTTTCAAAATCTATTAACATGAGTAGTCCTGCTATTTTTTTATCTTCACAGTATTGCATGATATCGTAGACCAAACGTGTATTTTCACCAATGTACCTATCCTTTATAAAGCCTGTCTGATCTCGGGATACAAGAATGTTCAAAGTAGTTTTTATCCTATTTGCTATAGATCCTGATGCTAATTTATAGATTACATTCAGCAAAGTGATTGGTCTCCAATTCTTAAGGAATTGTTTTTGTTTATTTTCCTTAGGAATACATATGATAGTCCCAATTTTTGTATTTTTTGAAAAACTTCCAGCATTAAAAGCTTCGTTTAATGCTCTTACAACAAAATGTCCTATTTTTGTCCAAAATATTTTGTAAAAGTTTGTAGAGAAGCCATCGCAGCCCGGACTTTTGTCATTCTTCATATTTTTTAATGTGGCTGTAACTTCTTCATAACTTAAATATCCTTCAAGTGATAATTTTTGAGTTTCACTTAGTCTTTGAATTAAGCAATCCTTGAATTCAATCTCAAGATTGGTAGGTTTTGTCTGAGCATGACTACTATAAAGCTTTTGATAATAACATTTCACTTCTTTAAGAATTTCCTTTTGAGAATTTATTATTGTGCCATTTTCAGTTTCAATAAAAGGCATATTCTTAGTACTTAGATGTTGTTTTTCAAGATTGCAAAAGTATTTTGTATTTCTTTCTCCATTATCGATCCAGTGAGCACGGGACCTGACAAAAGCCCCCTTTAATTTTATCTTTCTTAATTCTTGTAGCTCCTCTTGCAAATTCAGCAATATCTCTTTATTGTTTTCATCTAAATTTTCTTCATTTTTTTTTATCTTGTTGCCAAGGGTTATTTCATATTTATTTTGTTCTTTCACTTTAAAGCTGGAGAATGAAATAGTCTCTCCTCTGAGTTCCATTAAGAGTAACTCTAAAAATAATTGATCATTAATAGTGAATATTATTTCTGATTTATCTATATTTAAAACTTCATTTCTATCATAAACTGGTATACAATATTTCAATATTATTTCGTCTATCTTCTTATTGATACATTTTACATATTCCGAATCATACAGAAGGCTATTGTTAAACTTCCAAAAACCTTTACCGTGTTCTAATGTTGAGAATTTCATATCCAGATCTATCATAGAATGATCCGATTTATAACTTATATCAATATTGCTATTTTGAAGAAATTTTTCCAAGGATTCAGTTAAAAGAAAAAAATCTATTCTTCCTTGCTGACAAGGATTAAGTCTTTTCCAAGTAAAGGCTGATTTGTCACCATTGATATGTCTATATGTGTCAATAAGATTTATTTCTTGTATTTTTGAGACTAAAAAATCTCGTGCATTTTTATTAAGATTTGTGTTCTTATAATTTTTGTAGTCTAATTTAGGATTAAGTACCAGATTAAAATCGCCGCATAGTATAAAATTATTCTTTTGTGATATTGTATTGATTGCTAGGAACACGTCTTGGAAGAAACTGGGACTATCTGTATTTGGTGCATAGATGTTCACGACATCGAAATCGACATCGCAAAAACTTAATGTTAATATAATAAAACGTCCATGATCATCCTTTTTCATATTCTTTACTTTGATTCCTGATTCTTTTCTTAGTAAAATTGCAACTCCTTTTGCATTAGATTTACCATGACTAAAATAGCATTCACCATTCCATTCAGAGTGAATGGTTTTTTCCATATCAGCTATAAGATGTGTTTCTTGTAAGCAGACAATTCCTGCTTTTTTCTCTTTGAATAAAGCAAAAAGATCAAAACGCTTTCTATTGTTATTAAGACCCCGGCAATTGTATGAAATAAGTTTGAGGCTATCCATACTTAATTTCGTTATTAATGAAAAACACTGTTTCAAACACTAATAGATGAGAGTCAATGATTGTACAAAGGTTTGAGCATAGTAGTTTAGGCTTAACATAAAACATTGTACAAATTTTGGAATTCAGAGACAACATAGAGAACTTAATATGAGATCAAAACACGAAAATTGCTTCATATATATTTGTAGTACAAATAATGTCTAATTTAGTGCTTTGGTGGTTTTAAGTATAAACTTCCTTTATTGATATCATAAAATTGACATTAATATCCAGCAAAAATCATTCTTAATCTCTCTCAGGGCTCTATACTTTTATTCAAAACTCTCACTTTTATCGCTCAAAAATAATAATCAGAAATCATTTGAATTTTGTTTTTTAGTTTGACACTGCTTTTAACAATTTTTCAATTTTATTGCTGCGGCTAGAGCAACTTATAATGATTCAAAATGATTTCCTTCCATTCATATCCCTCAAATTATCACACAACATCATTATTGGCTAGTGTCGGCCTCTAAGCCTCTAATTGGTCTGGAAGACAATTTAACAGAAAATTTTAGAGGTGGTGGGGGGTATGTTTTGTAAACAAAAACATCAGCAACTTCATCCGTTTCGGGGAAATTGATGATATTCTGTCACTTCCCTTTAATTTCATCTAAAACTCTCTCCTCCCACTCATTATATCTTGTTCTAATATCATCTTTAAATTTATGCTGGTTCTTTTAAGAACATAGTCCCACTAAAAACAAGAGTTAAAAACCTCCAGGTAACAATCCTGTTTTGATCTGTCCCACAGTAGCCATAATATTATGCAATTAATTTGACTTCTTGACATTCATTAAATATGCTTACATATACCCTCTCATATACCTATATTTACAAGTCATAATTGTTCAACATTAGTTTTCCCTTAAGCCAATACATTCATTTGCCCCTCTCCTACTGTTCACTGCATCCCATTTCTGCATCTTTGCAGACAGCCTAGACCAAAGTCACTCCACACACATGTGTAGCCCGACCTTAGCCCACCCAATCTGCTCTCTCCCTAGAATTATGTTTGCAAGGAATTAGATCAGATATGTAGAAGCCAATTCAAACCATCCAAAATTGACAATATATCATTTTTGACTGTTTGAATAGGGTTTTATGCCAATTTTAGCAATCTTTCAGTTATATTTCAGCAGCCAAAACACCTAACAAAGTATTCCTGGTATTGCTAACACCAGTATTACCCTTCCACCCTTTCCTGACCCCCAGCTGCTATTCTACCTAGGTCTACAATTTTAATCCCACTGGAAAAAGGCAGATAGTTGGAAATGAATTGAACCATTAAACCATTTTACAACCCTCAATATCTCCTTAGCACCATAATGCTAAATCAAACTTGGAATATCCTCATGTTGGAGCAGGAAGCACAGCCTGAGATCAGCATACACATGTGTGCAAGTTGATCTCAGCCTTTACCGCCCGATTTTAACCCTCAACACAAAACAGTTTGTAAAAAGTACCCTTTTTTTTTAAACAAAAAAAATAAAATCTAGATGCCCATTGTGTTCATCAATTGTTTTCAGCATTGAAGTGTTATTTGAATATTCAATATTGCAAGAAAACACCATTCAATGGTGATTTGGCACAAAAACCCAGTGAACACCTAAAACATTTATAGACGCTCACGTTAGTCTTGCGCCAACATAATACTAAAACACCCAATCAGAGGATTTCAACAATCTATTGTTGAAAATTTGAATTATTCTCACTTGTCCTTGGACAAGTTTGCGGCTGAACTCCCATGTCCGACATGAAGAATTACTTGTCTGAATTTTCAGCTATTCTCCCCTTTAGATTGACAAATACATTCTATGTGAGGAAAAAAGTCCTTCCTTTATGCTGGAAGTAGATAATTGTTCTGAACATTGAGAAAAGAGGAGAAATTCTCTTTTTAAAGTAAATTCTCCCTTCCTTCCATGTTTCCAATAATAAATTCATACTTCAATTAAATATCAAATATTACTTAAACCTTGACCATGAAATCTATTTCCATGGTCTATAATTTTATTCTTAAATCAAATTCTACTCGTCCTTGGACAAGTTTCCGAACAATAATATACTTGTCCTTTGGAAAGTTGTTCCCAAAAGGAAAGAGAAAAAAAAACAAAACTTCTTGACATCAGACTAAAAGGCCCAAGCTGGCCATGTCGGACATGTGAATCGCCCCCCCCCCCCCCTATCTAATGACCTAATTATTATAATATAATTTTAAATGGCTCTCTACTTGGAGCTATGAATTAAGTATTCTGTGTAATTAATGAACTGGCAGGGTGGGGCTTAACCGTGACGTAATTTGGCGAGTTTACTTTTCAATAGTTTGGGTTCTTTCGAAATTTAGTCGGTAATCATCGTTAACGCGTGCAAATAACTGTAACTTAAAACTTAAGGATTCACATGCTTTGAGAGAGTGAACACATTTTATCGTTTGGTTACCAAAGCCTCGTAACTTCAGCTTTATTAAGCTGAAGTTACGAGGATTTTGTCACCAGTATACGATTTAAGGTCTCAAGTTATTTATATCGACTCTCTTTAGAAGTAGGTTATTTAAGATAAAAGCTGGCTTCCCTTAACCTTAAGTGCAACGACCCGTTACTTAGGCTCCGCCCTGCCAGGGCATTAATCATGAATAATATCCATCTACAAGCAAACAAACTAGGTGTTTATCTAATATATACATGGTGAGTATCATCAACAGAGACTTTCGACCCTTAACCCTTTGCTGTTTAATCCCTGCCCTATACGTGTCTGTGATTTTATGACCGAGAAAAAAACATTGTGATAAAAGAAGAAACCGCTTCTGACAAGCAACTTCATCTTTTCCACACTACTTTCTACCCCACTGAATGGTTATTTTTCAAATTAAATCCACTTTATATTTTCGTCTGCAAAACCTTTGAACCCGGACAGGTCCAAAATTTTGTAAAACAGGAAAGGGTTAAACTACTGTTCTAAAGCCCTTTTTGGTCTTTTAATTCATACATCCCACAATGTTCTTTATAATATTTCCATAGAGAACAAAAAAAAAGAAACATGTACATAACAGGGACTGTTGATTCCTATCATGCCTGGCAGCATTTGATACATTCATTTTAGTCCAGTATTTCTTTAATATTTCTCTCTTTCTTTCACAACTGCTTTAATTTATGAAAAAAATACAAAAATGAAAACAAAAGTCATAGCCCTGGTTTAGTCTGCACATATGTGCAGACCATCCCATGTCTATACCCCCTGCTTAAACTTAATTTCGGATATAACCCTCATAGTCAAGCACAACAAATGTTAATAATTCTACTATCATTTCCATCATGTTCCACCTCAAATGAAGCTCTGGCCAGACAGTGTAGATCAAGATCAGTCCACACAAATGTACGGTCCAATCCAGGCCCACACCCAAACCAATCAAGACCTGTAGAGACCCTAATTATAGGTGTTCTGTCTAAATCAAAAAGCAGCACTCAGCAGGATAGGGGTCAAATGTCAACATAGTCTACACTCTCACACCTATGTATAAGGTTGTGATCTTAGTTTTGACTCATTTGCCAAGATAAATGAATTATAGAATACTTTAAACCTTTTACTTAATGGTAATTTTGATTTATCTTTGGTCAAGGTCACATCAACATTACAATAATTACATATTCTAAATTGATTCATATCATCTTACAATTTAGACTTCATTTGCTTTGTAAAACTTCCTAATTAAACTCTATTTTTTTTTTTTTAAATTGAAATTACTTCTTTGCAAGCATGTCGGAGACAAAGAATAATTTTCATTTCCTTCCCTTTAAACCATTGTGCAATTTTGCCTGAAATATTCTGACTCAAAATGATTAGTTAATGATAATAGTTATGATCAGTTTATCGTAGATGTTCTCCCAAAATCTTGCAACCACAGAATATATAAAGCTGTAATTACAAGGTTTCTGCAGAAAATCTGTGTTATTCTATATTACAAAAAGTTTGGTAATTACTATACGATCACACCTTTTATGTACTATTTTATAGAAGAAAATTTGCTTAAAGTACAGGGATGTGGGAAATTCGGAATTTCTCTACTTGTCCCCAGACAAGCAAAATATGAGTTTTTACCTGTCCTAGATCAAGAATAATAAAAATGTTCTTGTTGGTAAGCGGTAAAATCCATGCAAGACAATCGGGTATGGGAACTCCAAATCCCTTAAGTACAATATGCTAAATAGAACAGTTGCTATGAAATAAATGTAAACTTGACTTTGATACCATTTCTATCAGAATTTCATTTTTGATAAAGCAAAATGGAAACAAAAATCATACAGTATGAATACAAGAATATGGTATAAGCCATGGTCAGAGTGTAACCATTTGCATGCCGACTCCTGAATGTAACCCCTGCTAATCAGCATCATTCTTCACTCAAATTTTATGCAGAGATAACTCTTAAACTAAGTAGCTGCTTTGGAATAGTGAAAGCACTATTTCTCACTTGTTTTCAGTGATGTTGATTTATACAAAAAGGTAAGGTTTTCAAAGACTGCAATTCTAGGCTTGGTTATTCACAATGTACCTCCCATACTTACGAATTTATTTTTATTTCAACAAAATATCTATACAAAGCAAATATTATCACAAATGACCATTTTACAAACAAGTTTTCTTTATATGAAGTCGTCTGGTCAAAAGTTATCTGGAAAGCCTGAAAAAGGATCAAAATAAACACTACCTTAAACTATAAGGTGTACTGAAAGTTTCATAGAAAGAGATAATTATTTTTTTGACCATCGTGGTATGGTGAATATAATTTGAATTCTCATCTATTTAATCTTGTCTATATTATCCTGGATGTTATCGAAAATATCAAATTTGACTCTTTTCCCACTTGTTGACCGTCCAAATACTGCACCATTGAAAAACCATGCAGTGTCTATTGAATCGTGGGCGTTGAGTCTATTGATCAGCTGCGTATTTAATTTGGTTACGTCATCAACTAATCGGTGACCTGCTGCTTTCATGTCCTTACGCTTTTTCATTATTTCAATTTTAACATTGTTATTTGCTGTTTTCATTATCACTGGTTTTGTAACATTAGTCTTTGCTGGTAGACGGTGGATAGCAAGAATATCATCTTTTCTAATGTCGACTCCTTGTCCATGTAATATGGCACACACTTTTTTTGTGAGTATTTCCTCCGTTTCTGCACTTTCTTCTTCCACATCCATGATCTTGATATTGTTTTTTCTTGAATATTGTTCATTTCTATTACTCATTTTCACAGCATTTTGAACTTCCTCTGTCATTTTTGAAACTGTTTTATTCAATGTGTCAGATTTGTCTCTGGTTTTGTGGAAATGTTCTTCTAATGAATATTTCAGGTGTTTGTTTTCTATTTCTAGTTGTTTAATTCTATCATTAATCTTTTTGGTATCTTCTTCTACCTGTATCTTTACTTCCTTTTTAACCTGTTTTTGGATTTCTGTTACTATTTGATTATTGAGAGTTTCAAGAAGGTCAGTGTTTGCTTGTTTTATCATTTTCTGGATTTCATCTTTTTTTATTACAGTTTTCATATCATCCCCAATGACTGCCATTTCATCTCTGATATTCTTCAAATCAGCTGACATGCTTGAGAGTTCTTTGAACACTCTGCTTATATCGCCTGCCTCTCCCGCCTCATTGTTTTCGTTATTCTCCCCCTCCGCGAGACTAGTGTCAGCAAATGTATTTTTTCTACTACTTTTTGTTTTATTATTACTTTTGGGCTGCCCTTTGCCTGTCATTTTTAGAAGTTCGGCGTGAGAGGTGCTCGTATTTATTTGTCTGTGTTCGGATATGTTCATGAACTTCCGTAATTGTTGGTCACGGTCTAGTAGTGACAACCCAGCGAAAAAATGAATGGCTCTAAGCACCCAATGCAATCACCCAAGCACTTATTACTTAACTCTACAGTCGATACTTGTATAAATGTTCATATTTGTTCAACCGTTCATCTTCTCTCTCTGCAATATTCGTGTGTAAATCGAAGAATTTTCGTCACATGTTTTTCATGGCGTCCTCCATGTTTTATAGACTGGAACCCCCTTGGCTGATGGGCCGAGTTGAAAATGGGCCGAGTTAACCCTTTCCTGTTTTACAAAATTTTGAACCTGTCCAAATGCAAAGGTTTTGTAGACGAAATTTAAAGTGGATTTAATTTGAAAAATAATCATTCAGTAGGGTAGGATGTCGGTAAATAGCGATACATCACTAGTGTTTTGTTGTTATATAGATACCGACTGTAAATAAAATTTGTATTTGTATTAGAAAATAGTGAGGAAAAAGAAAAAATTGCTTGTCCTAAGCAATTTCTTCTTTTTTCACAATGTTTCCTCAATTATGAAATCACAGGCACGCGAAAAGCAGGGATTAAACAGCAAAGGGTTAACTAAATTTCAGGATCACTATTGAGTATTGATCTTATGTGTACATTATGTTTTGCAAATTTTGTACTTAAACATGTGAAGTGCACAAGATAAGCCAATAGCACTGTATTTTATTCTCGAACATCAATAAAAAAGATTATTTTCCAGAAGATTTGCTATTTCATTATGGTTCCCCACCCACCGTGATAACCAGATTACCCTCAATATCTCCAGAGTCTGCCACAACTATGGTTTCTGACTTGAGTTGTTCGAGTGACGACATGGCTATTTTCTTCTGGACTGGCTCTGACATAATGACAAACGTGATTTATGACAGAAATAGCTGCTGAAAATAGGTTAAAATTACGCTCTGATTAAACCGGATGCGGCAAGTGAAGCGAAACGAGATTTCCCGAACTTTTTAACGGTGCAGTGTTTAAAATGTAAATATGAAAAATACCAGTCTTGAGTTGAAGGCGTCACCCACGCCATTGAAAACTGATGGCTGCACCGAGATTTTTTTATTTTCAAAAAATAAATAAAAAAATAAATAAATGTAAAAATATCTCGAAATCTTTTTTAAAGCACAACAAACAAAGTAAAAACAGCTATACATTGTGTTTTACTCTTACCTTGACAAAGTTCAACAAAACAATCGCTTATAATGGCATTCCGTTCAAGCAAAATAATGTGTAGAAGCGATATCATCACAAGCTTACGTATCCCTCCTTTGATCAACATCTAATCTGGCATCAGCATATCGGAGAAATGGATTTATTTTTGCATATAGCATATTTCTTAGTGATTAGGACCAAAGACTTTTGTTAAATGGATGCTTCAAAATTACCCGAATGAAATATATTTTTCTGTCATAGTCATATTGGGATTTTCAGTGAACTTGAGTGAAATAAATGTGACCCGTCACGCGAAAAGGGACCATCTTTGAACTCTGTAAAATAAATATTTGAAATTTATTTATTATGACAGTAACAGACAGTAATTAAAAGAGATTATGTCCAGCATTGATAAATCAGAGGTCACATTTCAAAAATTCTTTCACAGGAAGGTAGATTGATCATTCTAGATACAGAAAATAAGAAAAATGCTAAAAGTTTCGATCCTAGTCGGTCTGCGCAATCTGTGCTGTCTGACTGGGTTAGACCCTTTACGCGCTACCAAGATGGTACCTTTTTGGTTGACGGGCCACAATTAAGCTACAGATGGGTGTGTCACGGAAGGACCAACCGAACAGGCGTGTCGCGTGGGTAATCAGGGAAGGTGGAAGGAGTGTAGCCTCCTAAGCGTTGAAAGTTTAATGGAGGGTTAATGACGCCATTTGATTACTATAAACGTATTTTATACTTATTTGAATGTTATTAAAATGGACCATTTTTCGCTGTCTACATGAAGAATTTTCAAAATTTAAAAGGGGAGTTTGAAACCATATTTTCCTTATCCGGCTAGGGTCTACATGTTTGCGCAAGATCCGTTCTATATCAGTTGTTTCAAAACTTTTAGAGGAATAATTAAAGAACTATTCGCAAGCTTTCATCAATTCCACACATTTGGCTTTGAAATCTCTTGCCACTTGATACCCCGGCAAATGGCAAGCGGCGCCTCCGTGATTTGAAGATAAGACCATAGACATCAGTCCGCAGTATAAAGAGTACGCCATCCTGACCCGGCATTTAACCACACCGGACTGTTTTTTAGCTCACCTGAGCACGAAGTGCTCAAGGTGAGCTTTTGGGGTTACTTGATGTCCGTCGTCCGTCGTCCGTCGTGCGTCGTGCGTCGTGCGTCGTGCGTCGTCAACATTTACCTTGTGGACACTCTAGAGGCCGTATTTTTAGCCCAATCAACCTGAAAATTGGTCAGAATGATTATCTTGATGAAATCTCGGACAAGTTCGAAATTGGGTCAAGTGGGGTCAAAAACTAGGTCACGGGGTCAAATCTTAGAAAAACCTTGTGGACACTCTAGAGGCCATATTTTTAGCCCAATCAACCTGAAAATTGGTCAGAATGATTATCTTGATGTAATCTTGGTCGAGTTCGAAATTAGGTCAAGTGGGGTCAAAAACTAGGTCACAGGGTCAAATCTTAGAAAAACCTTGTGGACACTCTAGAGGCCATATTTTTAGCCCAATCAACCTGAAAATTGGTCAGAATGATAATCTTAATGAAATCTCGGACAAGTTCGAAATTGGGTCAAGTGGGGTCAAAAACTAGGTCACGGGGTCAAATCTTAGAAAAACCTTGTGGACACTCTAGAGGCCATATTTTTAGCCCAATCAACCTGAAAATTGGTCAGAATGATTATCTTGATAAAATCTTGGATGAGTTTGAAATTGGGTCAAGTGGGGTCAAAAACTAGGTCACGGGGTCAAATCTTAGAAAAACCTTGTGGACACTCTAGAGGCCATATTTTTAGCCCTATCAACCTGAAAATTGGTCAGAATGATAATCTTGATGAAATCTCGGACAAGTTCAAAATTGGGTCAAGTGGGGTCAAAAACTAGGTCACTGGGTCAAATCTTAGAAAAACCTTGTGGACACTCTAGAGGCCATATTTTTAGCCCAATCAACCTGAAAATTGGTCAGAATGATAATCTTGATGAAATCTCAGACAAGTTCGAAGTTGGGTCAAGTGGGGTCAAAAACTAGGTCACAGGGTCAAATCTTGGAAAAGCCTTGTGGACACTCTAGAGGCCATATTTTTAGCCCAATCAACCTGAAATTGGTCAGAATGATTATCTTGATGAAATCTCAGACAAGTTCGAAGTTGGGTCAAGTGGGGTCAAAAACTAGGTCACAGGTTCAAATCTTAGAAAACCCTTGTGGACACTCTAGAGGCCATATTTTTAGCCCAATCAACCTGAAAATTGGTCAGAATGATAATCTTAATGAAATCTCGGACAAGTTCAAAATTGGGTCAAGTGGGGTTAAAAACTAGGTCACGGGGTCAAAACTTAGAAAAAACTTGTGGACACTCTAGAGGCCATATTTTTAGCCCAATCAACCTGAAAATTGGTCAGAATGATTATCTTGATGAAATCTCGGACAAGTTTGAAATTGGGTCAAGTGGGGTCAAAACTAGGTCACAGGTTCAAATCTTAGAAAAACCTTGTGGAAACTCTAGAGGCCATATTTTTAGCCCAATCAACCTGAAAATTGGTCAGAATGATAATCTTAATGAAATCTCGGACAAGTTCGAAATTGGGTCAAGTGGGGTCAAAAACTAGGTCACGGGGTCAAATCTTAGAAAAACCTTGTGGACACTCTAGAGGCCATATTTTTAGCCCAATCAACCTGAAAATTGGTCAGAATGATTATCTTGATAAAATCTTGGATGAGTTTGAAATTGGGTCAAGTGGGGTCAAAAACTAGGTCACGGGGTCAAATCTTAGAAAAACCTTGTGGACACTCTAGAGGCCATATTTTTAGCCCTATCAACCTGAAAATTGGTCAGAATGATAATCTTGATGAAATCTCGGACAAGTTCAAAATTGGGTCAAGTGGGGTCAAAAACTAGGTCACTTGGTCAAATCTTAGAAAAACCTTGTGGACACTCTAGAGGCCATATTTTTAGCCCAATCAACCTGAAAATTGGTCAGAATGATTATCTTGATGAAATCTCAGACAAGTTCGAAGTTGGGTCAAGTGGGGTCAAAAACTAGATCACAGGGTCAAATCTTGGAAAAGCCTTGTGGACACTCTAGAAACCATATTTTTAGCCCAATCAACCTGAAATTGGTCAGAATGATTATCTTGATGAAATCTCAGACAAGTTCGAAGTTGGGTCAAGTGGGGTCAAAAACTAGGTCACAGGTTCAAATCTTAGAAAAACCTTGTGGACACTCTAGAGGCCATATTTTTAGCCCAATCAACCTAAAAATTGGTCAGAATGATAATCTTAATGAAATCTCGGACAAGTTCAAAATTGGGTCAATTGGGGTTAAAAACTAGGTCACGGGGTCAAAACTTAGAAAAACCTTGTGGACACTCTAGAGGCCATATTTTTAGCCCTATCAACCTGAAAATTGGTCAGAATGATTATCTTGATGAAATCTCGGACAAGTTTGAAATTGGGTCAAGTGGGGTCAAAACTAGGTCACATGGTCAAATCTTAGATAAACCTTGTGGACACTCTAGAGGCCATATTTTTAGCCCAATCAACCTGAAAATTGGTCAGAATGATTATCTTGGTGAGATCTCGGACAAGTTTGAAATTGGGTCAAGTGGGGTCAAAAACTAGGTCAAATCTTAGAAAAACCTTGTGGACACTCTAGAGGCCATATTTTTAGCCCAATCAACCTGAAAATTGATCAGAATGATTATCTTGATAAAATCTCGGACAAGGTTGAAATTAGTTCAAGTGGGGTAAAAACTAGGTCACAGGGTCAAATCTTAGAAAAACTTTGTGGACACTCTAGAGGCCCTATTTTTAGCCCAATCAACCTGAAAATCGGTCAGAATGATTATCTGGATAAAATCTGGGACAAGTTTGAAATTGGGTCAAGTGGGGTCAAAAACTAGGTCACGGGGTCAAATCTAAGAAAAACATTTTCAGATTGTTAATTCAGGTGAGCGATTAAGGGCCACTATGGCCCTCTTGTTTTTTTACTTATCTGACTTTCAACTTAAACGTCTTGAATTTGCTTTCAAATATGATTGAGACGCTGCGTAATTGATTGTGTCAGTAATGAAGCCTGGGCGGGAGAGGGGTGTCATATTTATTATTGATGATCGTATCATTTGATTGACTGGGTAGATTTTCCTTATCTATCGATACAAGATCGAAGAATGGTGCAGATGGGACAGGTTTACCGGTCTAGTCACTGGCGGATCTAGGATGTCTATTAAGGGGATTTGAACATACAAATTCCGATAGGGTTTTATGGGACGCAGCTTTGAGACTAAAAAACACGTAGCAAGGACTCTCAAAAACATCTGATGTTAGTCCGTAGGATCTTCTGGAAATCAACTTCAGAAGAGGATTCCTTTCTGAAGTTGATTCCCCGGCAAAGGTAGGCATACATATCTATCCAATACAGTAAGTCCAGAGAATTGAATTCAATATTTGCACATAAAAAAATGTAAGGATAGCTAAAATGTTTAAAGCAGGGTCTCTGAAACCTTAAAGAGAATCGTGATCCGAAAATATCAACTTTTATTGTTGAAATCATACTTTCAATATGTTTTTTTAAACGACAACGAGCATTTTTATTTTTTCTTGTGCTGTAAATCTTTTAAGAACTAAGAAGAATTGTCTATTACATAAAGTGTGACTTGTAACACAAAAAAGGACCATCTCGATAGCGAACTGCGCGGGCTGACTAGGGCGGACACTTTTCGCACTTCTGAAACTAGAATGGCGGTTATCCCTTGCTTTTTTAGAATTTTTGAAATTTGACCACCGATTGACTTCTACTTTAAACCAATCTTCTTTTCAAAAATGTGACCCGTCACGCCAAAATACCCATCTAGGAACACCTTGAAATAAATATTATAAAAAAGAGATTGATTCTCGTATTGGCTAGGGGTCACATTTCTAAAATTCTTTCACTGGAAGGTAGATTAATTATTCTATATTCAGAAAATTAGTAAAGTGCGAAAAGTGTCGCGCAGTCTGACTAGTGTAAACTCATTACGCACTTCTCAGAAGTTCCCTTTTCGCGTGACGGGTCGCATTATTATAGTGCAGTGCCCAGATGGTCCTTTTTTGCGTGGCGGGTCATTAATTCTATTTACATTCTCACATACTGCAAGGTAATAAAAATTTAGAGTGTATTTGTTAATTTCACGAAGGTTTTGAGCTCAAACCCAATCACAAATCGCGGATTTATACATAAGTGTGATAAGGTTTCAGTTTCATATTCTTACGGAATCGATAAATACTCTTTTCGTGTCTTATAATGTAATACCATGAAGCAAAAGCGTAAACATTTGTCTACATTTAGACGGATTTCCAGTGGGACTACTTCGTGCAGAAGACTACAAAATATCTGCGCATTCACAATTTTTTTCATCGACGAATAGGACCAATTTTTCCTCCCATCAGAATGCGTGAAACTTAATGGAAATTAAATTAAATTAAATAATTCCAAAATGAAGATAAAAATATTTTGAAAAAAAAAAAAAATGGCCATTATTAATGCGCACAATTCGCGAATGACGAGGGAGACAAAAATAATTGAATCAATAAAATGAAAATAAATAAATAATACATGTACATCATATTGGCAGTTATTTTGACCTTTCGGCATATCAGAAATAGAAGTTAAGTAACCAATTACTGAGCGAGTGATGTATTTTCGTCGACTATCATATGTCGTCACTCACGTATCAGTTTGCGGTAATGCACTTTAGTCACTAAGAGCAATAATCGTGACGTTAACGTCTTAATGATGTACGTGTACGAAAATATTTGTGACCGTCATAAAATTGGTTTATCCAAGCTGCAGTTACGAGGTTTTGGCTGCCAAGCGTCGATGAATTAATTAACTTTGGGAATTAATATATTTTTAATATAGAGAGAGTAAGAAAGAAAATGGATTATAGCTTTAACAAGATTTTCCTAGACCTTCGGTAGTTAGAGTAGAGTAACGAGAATTCTGCATTTTTAAAGAAAATTACAGTAGAACTTTGTCCACTTTTGAATTTAGCAATCAGCCCTGCGTTCAGGATGACAAAACGGTGCAAACAGTTTGTCAATTATATCCCGCTTTGCACGCATATGCAAGTGCAAAACGGGGAATAATTAAAAAACTGTTTGCACCGTTTTGTCATCCTGAACGCAGGGATGTTCTTTCCCCATCATTTTTTCATCTTTACAAGTCGTGGAACCACTATCTGTCTCTAGACTTTAAAAGCCAATCGAGCTTTTTTTTCGGGAATTCTGCATTTCGAAAGAAAATTACATTAGAATTTCGCCCATTTTTTTTATCGTTAGAAGTTGTGGAGCCAACGCTCTTCATCTAGATATTAAACGCTAAACGAGCTTTGTTTTATTCAACGAGACTACCGGAAACCATCCCTGCGTTCGGGGTGACAAAACGACACAAACAGTTTGCCAATTATTCCCTGCTTTGCACGCAAGTGCGCGTGCAAAGCGGGATATAATTGGCAAATTATTTGCACCGTTTTGTTATCCTGAACGCAGGGTAGGATCAATGCATTTGCTCTTCCACTCTCGCCCTCTTTAACACTTTAATTTGCTATTTGAAACCAGACAAGTCTAATTTTCAAATTTAATACTGACTCACAAATAGTGCATGCAGCATTCTCGGTGCTTTGAATTTAACGTAATTGTTCAAGATTTTTTATACGACATGACAAGGGTTCGATATGCATATCATTATAAACAAAAATTTAATGAGATATCCAATTAAAACGGCCAAACAAAGAAACTCGTTATATTCATTTTCAATTTACATAGACACATATTTGAAATTGTTAAGCCTTTTACCTACGCAAAGATATCAAACTTGGCAACAAACTTGTCAAATACGTTATATCATGGGCGAACCATAATCCGAATTTTTCATATAATTTTAAAGTTATCACGTAACAATCTCAAATCAGAATATGAAAAATTCGCATGTGATGCATATATTTGGATCTGAGAACCCGAAATTGCTTAGCTACATGTATAGCTTAGCAAATGGCCTTAAAAACGACTAGTTGCGGACTTCGATCGTCCATAATTACATTTAGGATATTTGCGACATAGCCAGAACAATGTTTTTTTTTTTGTTTGTCTGATGGAGTTTAATGCCGCTTTTAACAATTTTTAAGATATATCCCGGTGACTTTAGCACCAACCAATGATTCCTGACAATGCCTACAGCTGCTATCCCACTTAGGTTTACGATTATCCACCCATTGGTGGGAGACAAGGCCAACACATAGGAATACATGCAATATATTGCCTTTGGAGAATATTGACCATATTATCAACACCTTCTTCGAGAGGGTTTTACGACTACAATGGATCACTTCCTTGATTTGGTGTCTTCTTGAGTAAAGTGGAATTTCAGCAAGTTACGAATCTGCCCTGCGTTCGGATGACAAAACGGTGTGAACTGTTTGCAAATTATACCCCGCTTTGCACACAAGTACACATGCAAAGCGCGGTATAATTTGCAGACATGTTTTTCAACATGAACGCAGGGCAGATAACACCCGAGTTTCTATACCCCACGATAATATGTCAGACGATTTCAGGTTTTGACCTTTTCTACAATCTTTTACCAATACACGAGTTTTAAGTATTTTCTTTTATAATAAGATCAATGTCGCGGGGGTGAAATAACCCCGTTGAATATTTTTGATATTACACGGGTGTTATTACACTAGTGGAATAACTATGCAAATGAGCTCAGAGCAAAAAGCAATGCTATTATGTAACCGCGAAAATGACTTCATAATGTTATGAGTCTCGCGTAAAATTAAAAAAGTTGAAATTCAAGAATTTTGACGATTTTTCGCAAAAAATTCGGGTCATATTATAAATAGAATACAAAATTTGTGCTCCCAAAAACAGAATTTATCAAACTCGTCATATCCCCCCCCCCACCCAAAGATTTTTAGCGGTTTATAGATGACTCGTTTAATAAAATCGGTATTCAATAACCAATCATTCAATATCCTCTCTAAATCTGCCATCATCCCGTTCCAAAATGATGTCGGATAGAATGTAATGTGATTTTTACCGATGGCATTTGAGCGGTTTATGAGTTATTAACTTAAAGGCCGTATAAATAAATCAGCTACAAAACAGCTGTAAATGTTTCACTGTAAGATATTGCTCGTTACTGATTTATTAAATATTATGTGTGAATAAATGATAAAACATGCCAATTTTATCGCAAATCGTGAAATGCATCACCGCTTTAATTATGAAAACCCACTCACGGACATATAAGGATTTTTGTGATATGAAAACCGCATGAAAGCAAACTGTTTTTTGAAATCTACTCCATAAAGATAAAACTCCAATTAGCATACTATAGTGGAAATCTCGCTTCTGCCATTCAAACAATCACAAGACAATCAAAATACCCATTCATAAATAGTCACAACTGTTGAACTCCGAAATTTTCAGCCATTTTGTTTCAAACACAGTAAATTGGGATAAAACAAAAAAGAGTTCCTGCCATTGTGTTATGGCATCAGTATAATTAAAATGATGTCAAGTATTGTGAACTAATTTTGTTATTTTGAAGTTTGAACATGTTTTCTTTAAACCGAATTTCTCGTCTTTAGTACATGGAACTACAGTTAATTACATCGTGAAATTGACATTCATCTCAACCAAAACCATTATAAATCGCTCACTCAGTGCTCCATCCATTCATTCAAAATACTCACTCAAACCATCAAAAAACGCTCAAAATGACGAAAAATGTAAGATTAAGAACTACCATCAAAATAAAAAGAGCAAGATTCGCGATTTTACTGACAAGATTGAAATCTTAAGCGTCTGATTGTTTCTTGAAGAAATAGGAAGCTGTTAATAGAACTTTTATGTATATTTTATTAAAGGGAGGTAATACATATCGATAATTTTGTTCATCCTGAACAAAATTAGCGATATTGGATTACCTCCCATAAATTCACTCAGAACTCGCTCCACGCACTCATTCAATTGCATTCCTAAATCATTCTAAAATCATTCACATTGTCAATTTCACGATGTTGTTAACTGTAAAAATCTAATTAAATAGAAAGGTACATGAAACCTCGGCTTTTAATGCCCTTGATTCTCTTTTGTCTTCGGATCACAATTGAGACCCAAATTCTGTGTTAATTGTGATGAATTATTTATGAGCACTGAAATGTTAATCTGCACATTTAAACCAACTGTCCACCCATTGTTTATATGTCACACTCCCTGACCTTTATGATATCATGCATTCTTCGAAGATTTATGGGCCCACTAAACCCATGTAATATGCCATGTTTTAAAACTGAATGATCAATCTATTAATATGCGTTTATGAGAGTCTTGCCGGAAGAAATAGCCCCCATTATACGTGGCTTTGTATTCGAGGACAAGTGCATTTATAAAGTGCTATTGTAAAATTGAACAGTGCGGAATAACATTTCTTCCCCGGTGAACTGTAAGATTTAACTAATTTTGTTATTTGCAGTATTTTGATATTTCAAAATATTCACTATGAAATCGTTTGTTGAAAGCTCACAAAATACAAACAGTCTATAGATAAACAGGTGAAATAAAATAAAATGAAAAAAATAAATGAGCTTTTTGTGTGAATATTAAATTAACATCAATTTAAATATGCACGCGGTATGATTTGTATAGATGATTAAGAAACACGGACTGTCTTTTAAAAGTACAACGTGTCATTTCATACTAATGCATGCTTTTAAGTTTTTCCTAATCTAGACACTAATTTATCTTATCATGCGAAACAAAGTAATGCGTCACCAGATATGAAGCATAATTCTATATTGAGTACATTAGTCCATAAGTACATAAGTACAATTAAAAAATAAAAATGATATAAATAATTAATAACAATAATAAAGAAAATAATGATCAAATACCAAAAAAAAAAAAAAAAAAAAAAAAAAGCAAACGCTTTTATAGGAACAAGGATACATATTTTCAATTGTGAAACAATACAAGTAATACCAAAATAATTATCACATCCAAACAGTCTGATTACTTATTCAGATTATTTTTCGACGTTATTTTCAGAAATCAGGGTTGGCAAGTATTGACCGGGCGGTTTTAACCGGGTGGTTTTAACCGGTTAAAACCACCCCGGTCAATACTCCTGGAAGTGGTCAATACTGGTCAATACCGGTCAATACTGGTCATTTGAAAAAAAAAAAAAAAAAAAAAAAAAAAAAAACACCTGGTGGTTAATACTGGTTAATTGAATATTTTAGTTGGCTGAGTGAGAGTGGGTTGTATATTTAGTGTTTAGAAAAGTATGAAATATAGTGTATATTGTGTACTATGTGCTGTATATATACAGATAAATTGGTTTATCAATATTCTGGCCATGGCCATTGTAAATGCTATTTTATTATACTGCAAAGAAAATTCTAGCATTTTCATTGGTTAATGCTGACCTGACAAACATTGATAGCTACGGCCGCTCCGGTATTACCTCTAATGTTTCCTTAAGGCGCCTCGACGTGAACATAGACAAAAAATCGAAACGGTAATGGCAGCCATGTTTCTCTCGCTTTGCTGATAACACGACCCGAATATACACACTAGGATACAGTTGAAAAGGATGTCAGTTAATAATGTGCAAATAAAAAATCATATAGATGTCAATAAATACCTAAAATTTGTACAAATCTGTCCATTTAAAGTGCCAAGTTTCTCGCAGTTTCAGCCAACAAACGCTTCCATATCACAATAGCGCAGAGTGTAGTAGTGTGACGTCACAACTATATATGACGTCATTTTGTACATGTTTACTTTTCATAGGGGCGCATTAAGGGATATTGGTGGTTTAAAAGAAATCGGTTTATACGAACGACTAAAAAAGGCAAGAGCAGATATTTAGCCCTAAAACTTTGAAGTATAATAAATTCGTAATACGGTTTCTTGCCTGGGTATATGACGATTTATTCCCGGCAGTAAAAATGATGTCAACCCTCGCCTACGGCTCGGGTGACATCATTTTTTCAGCCGGGAATAAATCGTCATATACCCCGGCAAGAAACCGTATAACTAATAATGTCACTTTTAATGAAAACCCTGAACTGGCATAGGTAACTTAACTGACCAGACTTTCACGCTTATCAAATTGGAAACACACTTTAACACATTTCAAATTGCAATCAGATGTCAAGCACAATCACTATCATTTCCATAGCCAATAATTGTGTATTGATAAAACTAAGAGACTAAAACACAACCAATGCAATAATTAGGCCAGTCCAAACTCAATTAGTATAATGTGTTGGTCCCTGGGAGATCCAAATTCAGTTTACAGAAAATTATTTTTGCCCTTGAATGACTGTACAAGTCTATCTATCACTCTTCATCTTTTCTTTTACAGTATGGTTATTTAGTTATTCATGAATAGAATAAAGTACAGAAACTATATTTGTATTATCTAAGGAAATACCTGAATAATGACTTCAAAAGACCAATTGACCACCAATCGACCACTGTATTGACCAGATAGCTTTTAGCCTTTCAAAATTGAATAACTTGTTATTTTTTTTTTTACCATTACTATGTCACTAATTAATGTTGCTTTAGTCTATTTTATCATAATACAAGAATATGGCACATAAAGGCATGATGGTAGGGGGGATGGTTTTATGAATTAACCAATCGACCTGTATTGACCTGTATTGACCGGTTAAAACCAGTATTGACCACCGGTCTGGTCAATACTCCAATCGACCAGTCGATTGCCAACCCTGTCAGAAATACTGTTGAGTGTTAAATATATGTGACAACATGCAAGAGTATTTACTAATAAAATATGAATTAACCCTTTGCCGTTTAATCCCTGCTTTTTACGTGCCAGTGATTTTATAATTGAGAAAACAATGTGAAAAAAGAAGAAATTGCTTCTGACAAGCAATTTCTTCTTTTTCCACACTATTTTCTTCCCTACTGAATGGTTATTTTTCAAATTAAATCCACTTAAAATGTTCGTCTGCAAAACCTTTGAATTTGGACAGGTCAAAATTTTGGAAAACTGGAAACGGTTAAGTAATGCAAGCGTCAATAAGTTTATTCTTATACAGTTAAGAACATCGTTAAATTGACGCTCATTCGATCAAAATCATACTAAACCATTCGCTCATAGCTCCTTTCACTATTTCCAAACACTCAATCAAAACCTTAAAAAAAGCTCCAATATCACTAAAACCTTGAAAGCTCTATTCATTGTGGTAATAAAATCGAGACGAAAAATTAAACCATCAATGAAAATATATATGATAAATGTAAAATGTTTCTACCCAAGTTCGGCAAGTTTCAATATAAGGAACTACACCCTTCTTTTTTAAGCCTATGTTTACAAAATCATTATATGAATGGAATATGGCATTAATACCTGAGGTTTTTTAAAATATGTGGGGCCCGTCGCGAAAAAAAGGTACACCGAAAAAGAATTTGGACAATAGATTGGTGCCAGGACCGGTCAACCAGAGGTCGCATTTGCAAAAATCTTATCACAATATCCAGATTGCTCCTTTTTTGTATCACATGTAATCTAAAAATACTCCAAGTTTGAAAGTAACTTAGTTTGTGCAAATTATTGTTAATGATAAATTAATAACTAAAATGGACACATCCACAAATAGAACCAAACGACAATATCAATAAGGAACAAAATGAAATCTCGCAAATACAGATGCAGTTTCAAGGTTTATGATAACATCGAATATCTATATCTCAAAACGTAGGCCTATAAGATCGCATTCGCGATAACTTATCTTGTGCGAGTAACAGAGAGATGGCAGCGCTACGTGACTAAAATGTCGCAACAACAACTGGTTAATAGAGCGGCATTAGAAGATTCTTCCTCTAAATGTATTGTGTTGCATAAAATTTGAATTGCAAGACACTGTTCTGCTTGTGTTGATTCTTCTCATATTTTCAATGAATATTGGGTAAAAAATATTATAAATTCTGAATTAGAAAACGGATCTTTCACTCATAAATCGAAAATCTTTCCTTATTGTGCTAAAAGAAATTATTTAGCGGGATTTTTCATCCAAACCAACCTCTGGTCATAAATTTAAAAGAAGTCTTTGAATAATCTACAAATTGCATCCAAGTCTTTTATAACGACATTTTCAAAAATGCACAGTTGTCTAACGGAATCAAGTTTTAAAGAAAAGAAAATTGAACCCAAGTTGGAACTTTTCTTTTTTTTAAAAACTATTAACATCTCGCCGGATTTTTCTCTCGCACTAACACTTGTAGACGTACGAACTAACACTTGTAGACGTAAAAACGTCCACTAAAAATCAGAAGAGATTTGGAAGATCAGAATGAATATACTGAACAACATTAATAACGCACCACCTTTCAGTGATAAATAGTTTTTGCCCTGAAATAGAAAGATTTGCTATAATAACTCTACATGATTTCGTCCGGCCAGTAGATACAATTGCGGTAAAATTTATAACCAAACTCATACTCTCTTGAGAAGAGACACTTGAATATGATAAATATATAATACGTACTTAGTGTTTTGTATGAGAAAAAATATCTAACGAGGTTTGGAGAATTGATCATTGTCGAGGCTCTGCCGAGACAATTATCAATTCTCACAACCGAGTTAGATATTTTTTCATACAATACACTTAGTACGTATTATATTTATCTTATAACCTCTTTTTGTCTTGTTTTCGTCGATGTTTCAAACAGAAATGCAAGTTTCTAAAAATAACTGCATGATATTATTGTTCTAAAAATAACTATGTGATATCATAAAAAATATCATATGGGTTGTTATCACACAGAAATGTGTATAGTTATAAGATAAACATGTTTTCTGCTTGTACGACCGATCGAATGCATCATACGAAACTAAAGTTGGTCGAGGTGGTAACGAAAAACCGTTTAAACGTTTATCAGATCAAGCCAAGTCTTTGAGTCTGGCGGAAGCAAAAACTTGAATTTGGGAGCATCATCGCGGCATGGTCATACTGAACAGATTCATTTACGTCATTAAAATTAAGGAAACTTGCACATGTCATGGGGTGTCATAGCTCGACTATTGTTAATACTGCGATTTAAACAACTATCGGCACTGTAAATTGGATGCAAACAGGATTGGGAGTCTGCATTGTAATGTGTTATGACCGGAAATTCGTTACTCTTTAAGTAAAAGTTTTGCAGGTTTTCGTGGACTAGTGATGACAATGAACCACAAAAATGAGGTTTTTGAGCCGACTATCAACTTTTTCATTAGCAAGAACCATAGGTAAACCCGTTAGCAACTCAATGTAATGGTCCATTCATCCCATGCCATTATGGTCTGTCTTCACAAACACCTTCTTAAAGCTGTACCAATACCTACTCTTTCACCCACCGGACTTATCTAAAAAAAAACCGAGGGTTTCAGAATCGAGCTTACAATGAGGGTTAAAAAAGATCGCGAAACCCCAAGGTTTTTAGTCAGATTGAGGCAGCATGTAGAGCAAATGAATGGCCTCGTTGGGAGTTTCTCATGGTAAAATTCTGAGATCCACGTATCGGACATTCTTTGAGAGCAATATTGCATATGAACTCACACGCTAATGACTTTTCCTGAGCGATGAAAACTGGCTCTAGTTTCAAAATTTTTGATTCTGGGGGTTGTCGCCTCCTTGAGTTTGTAACTCTTCAATTCGAATGTATACATTATCATTTACATTGTCACAAATCAATAATTGGTTATCGTTTATTTTGGTATACTATTTCTCCAAACTTTCGATTGTGGAAAAGGTTACATCTAAAAGAGTAAGTGGTGCGTTATTTTTGTTGTTCGGTATAGAAAAGTTTCGACCTTGGCAATTACAAAAAAACTAATCGTAAGTCAAAATCACAGAGCGTCTCTGGTGTTTTTAATTAATTGTCAGATTCTGATTTGCAATATGTCATTAGAATCGTCTTAAGAAGACGATTCTAATGAGATGATACATGACAGAATTCCATATTTCGTTTATACTGTAGACGTAACTTATTTCTTTTAAATAAGCAAAAAAGATCGTAAGGTGTTTAGTGAAACTGGTCCAAAACTGTAATCTTAAACACGCTCATATACATGAATTTGAGTGTGATTGGAGTTTTGGGTTGATACCGCCACAAATAAAAATTTGTTTCCCCCATCTCTTAAATTTATTCGATTTGAAGTTATGCATGGTTATATATTTCAGTTCGGAGAAGGGTTGGTTACGCATGCATAGTCCTATGACAAACAAATCAAAGTGTCATCGTTAATTAATTAAGGCCGGACCTACTGTCATTCGTAAAACAAAACACAACAGCGATCAACCACTGGAAAACAGGAGATCACTGGACATCCATCGTATGGACATAACACATTGGACTACCAGAGTTTTATAAGAGGCATTTTCTGTCAAGGAGTTTTATGTAAAAGGTCGAATCAATAGGCTCATTTGATAGTGCCTTTTTCGGACAGACAATGCAGTAAAACGTATTTCGCTGTAATTTGTGGTTTTGAGTTGTTGCGTGTCTGAGTTATGCATTGTGTTTTGTTAAATTCGGTAGTGTAAAACTACAAGTTGACAAGTGTTATATAATGGGCTAGTTAAATACATGTAGCTCAGTTTGTGATGTACTTCTAAAAACTAACTAAATTTCGTGGCTTATTCTCGTATTCTTTATTCAGGCAGCCATAAAGTGTTGTGTTATATAAAAAAAGTGTAGGGGAAAATAACAAAAAGAATTTACGTTGATCGATAAAAACCGGTGATTCAACGTCTAATGCTGAATGTAAGTATGCGGTCAGGAGCCATCGATCTACGTTACCCACAAAAACTAATCTGATTTATCGACAAAAACATATAAATATGAAATTACTGTGACATTGATGAACAAATCGTATACCAGTGGTCAAGGTTATAAACCTTCTTACTCACATAACGTTGTTGATGTATAGATTTATCCAGCAAGTAAATCTAAGGGATAATATTTACAAGAGAACTGAAAGGGGAAAAAAGATCTACATTTTGTATTTTACGTGACTTTATACAGCTGGAGTCTGGGAGACTAGTAGCTCACAGGGCTGTGTTCGTTGTTATTGAGATGACAGGCGGTTGTCACAGGGTAAGCGGGGACAATGAAAGTACATTTTGCCGACCTGTCCGGTGTCATTTTATTGCTGGGCGTGTTTTTTGTTATCTACGTTACCACGGGCGGTAAGTTTAATTTGTCTTTCTGTATGTCTTTTTGGCGTCCAAACTGTAAGACACCTGGTGCATTTAAGTAGATTTAAAAAAGAAACAAACTTGTTGTCTTAGTTTGACATTATAAGTCCTAGGATTTTACTAAATGAAAAAAAAAAAAAAAAAAAAAAAACACACACACAAAAAAAACGTATGTGTACAAAAAACTTCCTTAATTTGTTGATTCATTAAAATGTCTGTGGTTGTCTGCATTGCGGTTTTAGTTACAAATTTTCGTGGTTATGATAATTTGGTCCATACGCCTTGCTGTAACAGTAGATAATTTAAAATCGGGAATAACGAAATATGTATCTAGAAATTTCCTAATGGCCCTGTCACACCTCAACGTTTTAGCCAGCGTGTGCCTAACGCGTTTGAGAAAGTGACTAAGTCCGCAAAACGTCGGCATACGCTGACCTACATTTCTTTTTGTCAATTCACGACGCGCTTGTAGCGTGTTCATAGCGAGTTTGAACGTGTGAGTAACGCGTTAGAAACGTGTCCAGAACGTGTTGATAGCGTATGTCAGCGTATACCAACGTTGTTGAGCGAGTGTCCAACGTTCTCGTAACGTCATCAGAACGTGTTTAGCGTGTTTGTAACGCGCTTCTAGCGTGTTATAACGTGTTCGCAGCGTGTTTTGGATGTAAATATAAATTCTGCAAGCAATTACCACTTAAAATTCATTCTTTGAATATTTAAACAGGCCACCGGCCACTACACATATTCAAATTCAAAGTTTGTTGGTTCATGTAAAAGAAAAATAGGAAAAGACGAAAAGAAAAATACACTGGCACCTGTTACATATGAAAACATGCATATAACAAACTTATAAGATTACAGGCTGATTAAAGCTTCTAGTACTTTTCACTCGAAAAATATTGCGAAAGGGTAAGAAACTACTTGTCATAATGCACTCCTCTCTTCCTCCATATGCTCTACCATGTAGGATGACTTTCTTCAACCTCTCTTAATCTTGAAAAGCTAGTCCTATATTAAGGGGGAAAAGGTGTACCAAATATCAAACTTGTAGTACATATAATAGAATCAAATATTCTGAACAGAGCAGAATAGAGTAAAACACGTCTTGTATTATGTCCACTAGGTACAACGATGTACTTGTCTTTTTGGTATATTGATAATGATCAAATGAGACGAATGAATGTTTGAATTTTCGCGAACATATTGTTATTCTAACCAAAGAGCAGACGCACTTGTAAAGCTATAAACGCAATGTTTAATACACATTTAGGCTACATTCTCCACCTCGACAATCTAAGGAATTAAGAAAATCCGTAAAGGATTTATATGGAAGAAAAGACAAACAGCTTATAACATAACATAACATAACATAAGTTTTATTTTTATGACTTGAACGAAATCGTTCATCGTCAAATATAGAGAATGCTTCTTATGATCGAGTTTTCAAGTCATTCTTAGACTGGTCATGAGGAAACATGCAGATATGAACATGTCAAAAGGGTCTTACACACGTACATGCACAAATTAATTTATTTACGAGAAGCTGATGGTAGAAATTCAAGACAAACATTCAGTGAAACTTTTATATTTTCATTGAAAACTGAAACGCTGTCATACGCCAGATACACGCTGTGAACTCGCTGGCAACGCGCTAGACACACGTTCAGTACGCTGAAGACATGCCATGCACACGTTCCCAGTACGCTGGAGACACGCTCGAAGCACGTTAAACTTTTTGCGAACGTGTTTCTACCGTGTCCGTAGCGTAAGTGAACGAGCTCCTTGCGTGTCTCTAGCGTGCTGAGCGTGTTCGGAACGTGTGCGGAACGTGTGCGGAGCGTGTTCCAACACCTTCGGCACACGCTGAGAAATTTTAAGCATGCACAAAATTTTATGAGATACTCAGCGTATCGCAACGTATGCCAACGTGTTACAGCGTGCCGATAGCGTGTGCGGAACGTGTCCATAGCGTACCCGACGTGTTCGCAGCGTGTTATAAAAAATCCAACACGTTCCGCACACGCTGGCTAAAACGTTAAGGTGTGACAGCCCTATAAGATTAGAAACTAAAGGTTATATCATATTCAAAACTTAAAATTCAACGAGAAAGAGTAAATCTTCAGTTGTTTCAGATTTTTAGCTCGGCTGTTTTCGGAGAAAACCCGAGGTATTGCTATAGCCTTCGTGTCGTCGTAGTTGTCGTCGTGGTCGTCGACGTCATGCGAAAACTTTGACATTTTGTGATATCTCTGGTTCTACTGAAAGCATTTACTTGAAACTTGGCACACATGTTCACCATCAAAAGAGCAACCTATACTATCAAGGGGGATAACTATATTGCATTTTGAACAAATTATGCCCCTTTTTCGACTTAGATTTTTCCCACCATCAAGCACTAGACAGCCGAGCGTAGGCACCCGTAGGCGGTACTTGTTATATTTTGACTGTTTGAATGAAGCATTATGCCACAGACTGCATTTTATACTATTTAGTGGTTAAAGGGGTTATCTATTTTGATTGAAATGACTTGAAATTAATACTTCATAATTTAATTTTAGTTAATCTGCTTCGCGTGTACAGTGTGATTAGGTTTTCAGTTTCATACTTTCATGAATTAAAAGAATTCTGGCTTCGTCTCTTAAATATAAGGGTCGTCTAATTCGTGAAAATGAATGGCTTAATTTACTATTAAATTATCAATTAAACAAAGCACGCTTATTTGACAAGATAATGGGATATACTTGTATATCATTAAGATGTACATTCTTAATTAGATATGTACCTGCAGCATGTACTTATTAGCGTAACCGTTGAAAAGTGACTAAACCTAATCCACCAAAAGACGACAAAAGCTTTACATTGTAGTTATACCTCGTGTTTTCTCCGAAAACTGCTGGGTTGGAACTTTATGTATTGAATATCAGATCTCGGAAACCTAAGTTTGAGATCAACGTTCTATAGATTATGTTTCAACTCTTTAAAAAGAATTAAAAAAAAAATAATTTAAGATCTTAACTTCTATTCATATTACCTATTTTGATTCCCTCGACATTTAGTTTCGTATCATATGATTCTTTAATTAGGTTGTCGTCTGCATTTAGAAATATAAAAGTATTTATTTGAATTCATTATAGCCAGAATAAAGAATAGTCTTAATTTCAGTAACTTAAAGATAATTTCCATCTGACTATGACACTAATGTTCTCATTTATGTAAATTTAAACTATTTCGCTAAAGATGAATAATAATTTGATCAGTCACACGAAAAGGGCCATCTGGGAATTCCGTCAAGATGTTTGTAATAGATCTAGCACCGTGAGTTTCAATTCGAACTGTCTTCCTTTTAAAGAAGCGCCGAAATTGTTCATAACGTTTCTCATTTTTTTTTTTCAAAAATATAATTTTATTTGCCGGCGAGGATTTTGGAGCGTAATAATTGGTCCTTTAAGATACTAAAATTTAATTATAAAACACCAAGGAGATTTTTTATAAGGGAGAAAATATCGCTTATTTCGTTCATTTTGAACTATCATTTAGTTTCAATCAAAGCTCGCTTATCCAACTCATTCATCTTTCATTCCAAAATCATTCGCATGGTCATGATATTCTTATCACTAATTGAATGACAATCATTTTGAAAAGCGTATGATATATAACAAAATGTTAAACGATAATCAGCATTAACGTTGTCGTATGAATCAGACGTGCCGTGACGTGGACGCATTAATCACGTCACATGAAAGGCAAAACATGAACAATTATACGTTAATTGACCACAAAAGCACGACATTGACATTGAAATAAGTGCACACTATTCTAACTTTAATTGTTATTTCACAAAAATCAATGTTTCTTTACAAAAATAAATAAATAAATAGATAAAAAATAAATAAATAAATAAATAAATAAATAAATAAATGAATAAATAAATGAATAAATAAATAAATTGATAAATAAATAAATAAATACGTGTAATTAAATGTAAATAAATGTAAATAAATGAATAAATGTATAAATAAATAAATAAATAAATTTGATTAAACAAGACAAATTAATAGATTTCTCCCAAATACAAAAAAATAAGGATACGACGCCGATGCATACAGTTAAAAACATCGTGAAATTGACATTTATCTCGATCAAAACCATTCTAAATCGCTCATTCAGCGCTCCAATCATTCATTCCAAACACTCACTCAAACCATTCAAAAACGCTCAAACCCATTGCCAAATATAGAAACAACAACGTCATTCAAAATAATCTTTGATATAGAAAGATCGCGATTTCATTGACATATTTCAAATTGTCAGCGTTTCATAGGTTCTTGAAGAAATAGGAAGCTATGTATAGAACTTGAATATACTTTTTATTAAAGGGAGGTAATCAATATCGCTAATTTTGTTCATCCTGAACAAAATTTGCGATAAAGGATTACCTCCCATTAAATTCACTCAAAACTAGCTCCTCACACTCATTCAAATTCATTCCTAAATCATTCCAAAATCATTCACAAAAAAACAACAATAAATAAAACCTCATGCTCCGCGAAATTCAAGGCTTCGGAACTTTCAACATTGAATTTTCAATAAAGAAAGGAACCCTCACGGTAATGTACAAATTAGACACATCTTTTAGAATATAAGAGGGCCCGTGAATGTTAGAACTATTTTGAGAAGCCTTATTCCAAAAGTCATTTTTTCTGTCTATACATCCTTTGATGTTTATAACTTCCCCGCGACTCTATGATTCATGTCTCTATTGTTTAAACTTATATTGAATCTCTTTTAAAATCTTAATTTCACTCGAGGACTGGACTGAACGTCAATAGCATTTAGAAGTTCCTTTTAAAATTTCAGGTCAATAATAATCATAATGATAATCATAATGATATATATATTTCTTATTTAATTTGTGTATAATATATAGAATATATATATTTCTTATTTAATTTGTGTATGCAAAATTTTGAAGTGAGAACAGAACAGCGGATAAGAGTCTTGCTACTTTGATATTTGCACATTAAGAATAAAAAACCTCGAGAAATTAGCTTTCGATTGCAAGTTGTCCCGAGTTAGTTTTTGTTTATAAAACACATTCTAGTAAACAAAGTAATTTTCGTCATTTCTACCGCAAGGGAACAATACTTGCTAATTTTGAACAAATAAATATTTAAAGAAATAAGTTGCGACGAAGGTTACGGCATGTGCAGCAAGAAAGACGAATAATGTGTGTAACCTATTTATTTTACATCGATGGGGAAACAAGTTCCTACAACTTAGATTCATCTCTCTCGGTTCCAACCCTGTATCCTGAAAATTGCCTAGGAATAAGATAATCGAGTAAAAAACTGAACAAGGTGTGCACTACGTAGTTTTTTGTGCTTACACGCGCGCAAAAAAATAGGTCTAGTTTACGTCATCAATTTTTGTACGAAACGAAGTGCTTTTGTGCCCAACGCAGTGCTTACATATCACTGCGCTGTGCTAGAATCAAAGTACGGATAGTACTGTAGGCGAAGGAACTCAATAGACGATACAACACACGAGGTCAATTTTCTGGAATATAACCTTGATTATTCACCTTGTCCTTATCACGTATACCAGATATTTTCTTACTTATCACTGCCAAAATCACCGCTGTGTTAAAGATACAAAGCTTTTATATTTGATCTTGACGGGTGACCTAGCTAATAGGGAAAAGAAGAAAATGCTGCTAGCTAACACTTTCTCCTTTCTCCCTAATATTATCTACCCTTTCTGCTACAAATTTTACTAATTTGCCCACACATTGTATGTGATCTGAAACCCTTTACAATTTCGACCTGTATAAAAAATTGTTGTCTTGTAACGGTTTCATCTAAATTAGAAAAAAATAAAAGCATTGTCTCATCCTCAAACCTTTATACAGACGACAAAATTTTAGATTGGGCCAACTTGGAACAGTTTGCAGACAATAAATCAACATGAGTGTAATTTGAGTTTAATTTCTAGGAAAGAAATTAAAAAATAATGGGGCATGAGTATAGGGTTGACCATATTGTGGGAAAGGGAGAAGTTGACCCTATCAATTTCTTGTGTTCCCACAGAATACAACTTCTTTATGGAATTCAATTCAATGTAAAAGAAAGAGCCGACGAGCTTGTTCCCCTAGAAAAACAGCATTACTACGATTGTAAGACGGAATGATCGAATGGCTAAATTGCCTGACTAGTAGCAAACTAATCAACTCAACTAAAATTATAAAGCGCGAGTTGCGCCTGTCTGCAAAGCGATATCGGGCGTAGTAATCTATACCTTGGGAATTAGGTGTTTTTGGCGTACCCAGCGCTATATAGTGAGCATACCGTTCGACATTTTTCCTTTGAAGTGAGTTCGGAATGTGGCTTACGATGCCTATAGGTAAATGGAACCCTTTGTTTCCCTCGCCTAAAAAAGCCTTGCTAAAAAGATTCAAAAGTTGAAGTGCATGCCTTCAAATGTCACCTTGCCTCCTTATAAACCAGGCCTTCAGCGCTTTTAGCGCTTTGATATCTGTTTCTTTTTAACAAAAACATTTCTTAAAAAAAAAATAAATGATAAATAAATGATAAATAAATGATAATGATAATAATGATCAATCAAATCGATGCCATTCTCATTTGAATTCTTTTTGTCTGTCAAATGACAACCGACATTTAGCTCGAAAAACGCCATATTTATCATAGGCTGTAGAATAAGTTTAAAAAATATAAATAGCATTGTCATAAGAATGTACTTGTAAACAGCTGGCCGGTTAAACATGTCCCTTTGCGTCTAAGCACGATTGTTCTATTTTTGTAGTTGGACACATTATTTCGTTTCAAATAGTAAAGATAGACAAAATTTATTATTGCTTTGAATGTTCCGCTCGCAGAGAGTGGCCCAGTTAAAGCTGCTCTTTCACAGATAAGGAAAATATGATTTTTGAGAATTTTCGTAAAATCAATTGGAGGATCGACCTCATTATGTTGAAGCCTTTAAAATTATAAGAATCAACCTGGTAATGCATGGAAAGAACGACTGATATTCCTGAATTTAGCAAAAAATCATTCCGAAAAATAGAGCATCTAGTAACGCCTTAAAAATTATTCTTCAATTTCAAGTCAGCTATTTTCGCATTTGAATTCCACATAATTGTCTTATTCAATCAAAGATAAAGGTCAAAAGTATTTGACAGCTGGGAACTTCATACCATTACAAGCAAAAATGAAAGATTATTCATGGAAAGTAACGATTTTATAATTTATAGACTCGAAATAAATAGACTGGATCCCTTACTGATCTTGCCGCTTCGAAAAAATAAGTTGCAAAATTATTGAAATATGTTATTTTTAGTGATGGTACCCTTTGGCCATTCTTAATTGTCTAAAAATACACACATTTCCAAATCTAAGAACAAGTTTTGTATTTTTTGCTACGAAAACTGTGAAAGAAAAAAATACTGGTACGAAATATTGTGTGTAAGACTAGTTTATATCTACAACGCCATTCAAAATAATAATAATAATGATAATTTATTATCTCCCCCCCCCCCTCCCTTAATACTGTCACATTCAGTGTGTGGGTCAATTCTTCCAACCATATTTTCGAGATTTATTATTTTATTATTTTGAAATTGTCGTATTTCAATACTATCTTGATTTCTAATTGTCTGTAACCAGTGAATATACAAGCTGGTTCATATAGAAAATTACCCTACACGGATCTGAAATGGTATAACCAATGAACAAATATATAGAGGATATTGAATGAGTGGTTATTGAATACCCAATTTATCAAACGAGTCATCTATAAACAGATAAAAAACGAGGCTGCGCCGTGATTTTATCTGTTTTAGATGACGAGTTTAATTAATTCATTAGCACTCATTTGATATTCTATTTACAATATGGCCCGACTTTTTAAGATAAAACAAGGAAATACGATATTTATTGATTCATGTTAATCCGCGAAACATATAATACCGTTATTGAAATGAAGTAAGCAAATTTATTGTGCCGTCATTTTCCCAACGAAAGTATAACGTTGATATCCGTTCTTAGCTCATTTGCATATATATTCCATTAATATGATTACATCCGTGTAATATCAAAAATATTAAACGGCGTTATTTCCCTTCCGCGGCACAGGTCATATTATAATGAGTTTTACATGATTTCAGCAATATTTCAGGTTTAGCAATTATATCTTTGTCTTGATATGTCTATTTATATTTGACAAAGTTTTTAAAGTTTCGATCTAGTTAATGTCTTACACAAAGGTAAAAAAAGAGATGATGTTTCAACTAATCTTAAAGTACTTTCGTAACAGAAGGCCATAGTATATACCATTTCCTTGTATACTTTATAAATGTGCTGTCATGTAATATAGAAATGAAATATATTACCACACACCACGCGTCTGCTCGAAAAGTTCTTCACCTCATAAGGTCATCTTCCTCTTTTAAAGTACAAATAGTGTCTGTTCTGAAGCAGGGGATATTTTTTGTCCAAAGAAAGGTATGAACTTGCGGTTATAAGCAAATAACTAGATACTACATATGTATATATATTATCGCAATCAAATGGTTCTAGTCCCAACTTAGATCCTTACGTTTGTAAGGAACAACGCGGGTTTAGAATCTTTGGCAAGTGGAGATGGTGCACTCACGGCTTATAGTAATTAAACAAAGATGATGACAGAATCCTTAAGAAATTAATTCCAGATGGGGCAAATCGGAGCTTGCATTAAAAAATGCTTAAGATATAGGAAGGTACAATGATCATTCTGGATTCAGAAAATCAGACAAAGGCGGAAGGTTTCGTTTCTGGTCCAATTTTGCGATCAAAGCAGTCTGACCAAAATCGATACCTAACGCACAACTCAAATGGCCCCTTTTTGTTTAACAGTTCATAACCATCTAACCATAAATTGCAGGTTTCCACCAAAGAAGAATACAAACAGCAAGTTTGACGAGCTCAGAGGAATATCAAATAATAATAAGAAAACGAGTTTCTAAAAACAATGAAATATTACGATACCACGAATTATTTGGGGACGACGAGAATAAAGATATGGAGAAGCATATACCGAGTCGGAAGTCGCGCCTGACGAAGAGTATGGCGGCACGAAAACACATGGTAACCACCACGGAGAGATCCCGTCCGAGAAACGAAACGAAATTGGTATTCCGTAATTCTGTAAGTACATGTTTATGAATATAGCTAGATGAGCTGGTCAAAAAAGATCTTTTATTAGCCTGATATTTGCAGGGTTTGACACTGACAACGTTTTGCCACCAGCTTGAAGGACCTGTAAGCCAAAAATAATGCAGGTCCTCCCTGATAACAACAGGTCCTGCATGAAAACCATGTTTGATGTTTTAGCAATTTAGGTGATACACTGCTAGGAAAACATTGTTGCAACAGAAGAAATTGCTTATGACAAGCAATTTCTTCTTTTTTAAAATTTTTATCTTTTGGTAATGCAAGTTTTAGTATTGGAAAGGTAATTATTTTTCAAAACAACATATTTGGAATACTAAGTACTGCCATTAACTACAGGCCTGAAGGACCTGCAGCATGGTTACATCTACCAGTCCTCCCTAAAATCCACAGGTCTCGGGCTCGAGGACTGGTGCTAGTGTTGATCCCTGGACTTTAGGCTTTGCACAAAGTCATTGTTTAGTATCAGACTTTTGGGATCAAAAGAGTGAGACTGGAGCTTGCTCCACATACTTTTGAACTCATTTGTGAAATAACATTTTTTTCTCAATTCAAAATGTTATTTCAATACGATTGGTTAATGATAAAATCATAATGATAATTATTGTAATAATTAAAACACTAGATTATGCTTTGCCATTAACCTGCAGACACCACTATACTTGTCCAAATTGAAAGAGTTTGTAAACGATATATTAGTTATAAACATCGTGAAATTGACGAGAAGGGTGATATTAGAGTGAGTTTGTAATGAAAAGGAATGAGTGTTAGCGAGTTATGAGTGAAGTTAAAGGGAGATAAATCAATATCACTAATTTCTTCCAACTTGGACTAAATTAGTGATAATTATTACCCCCCCCCCCTTTAAAAAAAATAATAATAATTAAAAGAAAAAAAAAAATACTTCGTACATTCCATCTTGTGTGTCTTCATTTACCATTCAGACACTTTAAAACAGACATAATCCCAAAAAATCATGGAAAGATTTTCTGGATTTGAATGAAATTACGATTTGTGTGAACGATTGCGAACTGTGTTTGAAAATTTGGGAGCAATTTTGAATGGTTGAATGTTTGGAATGGATGAATTGAGCGCTTCAAGCAAGCAATTTAGAAATTGAAAAAAAATAAAAAAAAAAAAAAATTCACGATGTTACTTAACATAAATGACATGAAAATTTAAAAGTAGTGATGCTTTGTTAGAAGGTGGTTTACCCCTGAACATCGTTATGATTTCAAAATTCAACTGATGAATGAATTAAGTGAACGAAAAGTGTATATGTAAATTCACAACTCTCTTTAAACGAATTCTTGGACATAATTAAGACCTTTAAGTGCAGAAAATCCAATGCTTTTAATCGATCATAAGATTACTCGCATGTATAAAAATTTATCTTATAACTATACAAATAACCGTGTGATAATATCCCATGTGATATTTTTTTATGATATCACATTGATATTTAAGAACAATAGCATAATGCTGTTCGACGAAAAGAAAGCAAAATAAATTTAATACGTACTGAGTGATTTGTATGGAAAATTACTAACTCGCTTGTAGGAATTAATAATTTTCTCTGCAGAGCTTCGAAAATTATCAATTCCCCTTACCTCGATACATATTTTTTTCATACAAAACGTTAAGTAAGTATTACATATATATTTTTATTCTTTTTGTGTAACCATAGCTATTGTCGCGTGAAAGTGATCCATTTGTTTGTTGATTTTCTTTTTCAGAAAAGAATCCAATCATTGATCGCTGACATATACAACCTGCGCAAAAGACATTTACAACAAGCATGCGAGTCTCAAGGAACGCCACAAGTAGACGTCTTTAATCCAAACAAAATACAAAAGACGATCCTTGTTGAGAGAAAACACGCCATTCTATTTTGTAACATCCCTAAGGTGTCGTCATCATTTTGGAAACGAACTTTAACAGTGTTAGAAGCGGGTGGTCGTTATAGATCACCATTCGAAGTTTCGCTTGCTCAAACATCGTTACCCAACTTTCTAACGCTGAAAAATTATCTGACGTCAAACCAAATGGAGTCTTTCATAGGGAATGCTAGTTCTTTCATTTTTGTGAGAGATCCGTATGCTAGGCTGTATTCCGGCTATGTGAATAAGATATACTGTCCTAACAAACACTACTGGAAAACAATGGGTACCAGAATTGCCAAAGCTACAAGACGTTATCCATCAGAAATGAGTTTGAAATACGGACATGATATCACATTTGCTGAGTTCGTTAAATTTGTTTTAAAATTTACCGATCGAGGCTACAAACTTGACCCACATTTTGCGCCGATGAGCGCGAAATGCGATCCATGTAAAATGCCTTATAATTTTATAGGGAAATTAGAAACATTTCATAGAGACGCAGGGTATTTACTAGATGATTGGAGACACAAATTCAAAGATTTCAACATCAGTTTTAATGATTTTGAAACAGACTCTATAATAGACACAGCCGACCTACACATCAGATTGATGTATCAGGCTTGGGACTTCATTCGGGAGAGTGGCCATCCTCTACATTACATGGCCATACGGGTTTGGAACGATCTTCAAATCAGGGGGTACATATCCAAATCACTCCCATTTCCATTTCATCCATCGGATTCCGTGTTTATTACAAGAGAAACTTTCTTAAAAGCTATCAAAGAGGCTTTAAATAAGCTTGTAGATAAAGAAAAAGTGAAGAAGCAACGCGATGAAGCCCTTATCCAAGCATATCGGACTGTTTCAATTCGAGATATGGAGAAACTCAGGAAATTTGTTCTCAAAGATTGTAAGATGTTTGGTTATGATGATCGTCCGGCAAAGCTCTTTGACCGGAGTAAACCATTTAATATAGATCACCAGTATCTGGTCGGATTATAAAGGAGCCTCGGTGTGACGTTTCCAGCATTTTCATGTGGTCCCAACATTATGACTCAGCTCAGCCTGCGTATATACGAAGTCTGATCAGGGTTTTTTCTGCATGCCAATTAGATAAGGCCCATAAAGTGTCTGATTACAACAACAGCAGAATGTTTTTCTGAAACTCTTTTCGTAGGTTAATCGATTAATTAATCGATTAATAACGGTAGATTATAATTTTAATAAACTCACCGCCTCAACAGTGAAATACCCCCCCCCCCCCCAAAAAAAAAAAAATCCCACTTTCGTATAATGCACCATATCTGACGTCATCTATGCGGGGCCCCAAAAGTGATACAAGCTTGAATGTTGCATAGTAATCACGTGCAAAATGAGGCGCTTTAAGAAAAGTTGTCCATTCCACATTTTGTATCATTTATGGAATAATAGTTTATTCGAATGATATTTTGTTTTGTGAACAGCAAATGTAATATTCTCGTGAAAATATTGCTTTTTTGTTTACTCGATGAAATATATATCTAAATTTCACTGAAACAAACGATTATCCTCTATATCACTGTATGGAAACACTGTACGGTAGTTTGCAACGGTATATTCAAAATGGCGGATAGGCGTTCGTGAAAAAGTAAATGTTCTTTATTTTTGTTCGATATTACTATAATCTGTCATCCTGTAAAATAATGACAACATTTACGTAATCAGCTTTGAATACATTATCCATCGTACCTAATGATTGAACGTCCTATAGCACCGTCTGTGTGTAATACAGCTTCAAACATTGTGTTTTGATGACATTTAAAATTGAAGCGCAAAACGAAAGTAGAAATGGCCATATTTTCCCTAAAATGACCGCACCAGCAAATTCAAATGTGGCGGTGGATGGGGACAAGGTATCTCCCTAAATATGACCCAAAATGTATTGGACCTAGCCCCTTGTCTAGGAAATATAGACACTTGAAAAATTCGATGATGTACGCTACAGTTAAAACCGAAACTAAATCACTGAACACTGCGGTAAATGGATATATTTGTACTCACCAGATTAAATTTTGAATGAAAAATCTGTACGCAACGGTTTATATAAATTATCATGTGAAAATCTTTCAACGGATTTAAAAGCACGAAAAGGTGAAAAGGTGACTTTGATACTATTTAATCTTGCTAAATACTGCAGTAAGAGGAATATGTTCTTTTTGTTATTTCTATTTGTTTTGCCTTGAAATGAAGAAAACCGTCGAAAGGGTATCATTACACAGTTTTAAATCTAATTTAATGTTTCTACTTAATTCTTCTGTCCTTCCTCAAAAATCTTGTAAGACCCTGTACAAATCGTTAAAACTAAGGCGCTTAACAAAGGCATAGAACTTAAAAAAATGTCGGAGTATATTTCAGACATTCTTCTCGATGATGTAATATTAATTTATGATTTTTGGTTTTTTTTTTTTTGCATTGAAATTAAGAAAAATAATTGAGAGAGTATCATTAAACACCATTGTAAATTTAATGTTATTTATCTACTTAATTCTATGTCTTAGAAAGTTTCAGTTAAGTAATCAAAACATTTTTATAATTTTGAACTTACATTGTTGTTTCTGATATCATACGAAATGCTTTCGTTTTTTTAACTTTCAGCTTTAGAAGCTTACAGTTAGAAGAAATCTTATCAAAATAAATGATTTAATGCTCAATAGTTCTATACACATAAAAATAGTTTTATTTCTTTTAGTTATCTCTTTAAGAAAAATATCTTGTAATTTCCTTCCACAACATTTTTTGATTAACAAGAAATTTTAAATGTTTAGAGAAAATTCATTGAAGCATATAGTTGCCAAGCTGCGTGTCTTTACGTCCTTCCAATCTTCCAAGGTCATTGCTAGATAGCCCTTGTCCTTGCCTTAAATTCCTTAATAAATTCCTTCAAATGAATCTAGTATACATTTTCACCGTTCCAGAAACAAAGTTATTGAAAAGATGTTTTGGGTTTGAAAATAAGTTTTTCTCGAGTTCCTTATACCGTTATTGTTAAACACAACGGACGTTTTTAAAAAGTGTTCTATTAGAAAAAGGAATTGGTTTATGTAATTTGGGCAATTGATTTATCGCACACATAGGGGAGACTAGTATTTCGTCAAATTGTTGTGCATCGGCTTTTTTTTCAAATTGAATTAATACAGTTAAAAGCGCAACTATTTCTTTCATAAAGTAGTTCGAAAGCAAATTAACAATGGTCGACTTCACATGCCTTACCCGCGCTTTTGAATGTCACGTGACATCGTTAAAAGCACCCCCGTTGAAGCAAAAGATAGCTCCTAAAATCGCCCATAAGAATATGGAATTTTAAAACAAGCAGCTTTCACCCTAACCACTGAGCCAAAGAAAACTCTATAGCCTAACAATAAGAGATGTTGCTTCAAATTTCATTTTCTTTTCATTTTAAAAGGGTTTAGGGCCGATTTTAACATTTTTCAGTCTGATTACATCATCGAGAATAATGTCTGAAATATTGATCAGTTTTATGCCTTTCTTAAACGCTTTAATCAGGGTCTTACAAGATTTTTGAGGAAGGACAGAAGATTAAGTAGAAACATTAAATTAGATTTAAAACTGTGTTTATTGATACTCTTTCGACGGTTTTCTTCATTTCAAGGCAAAACAAAATAAAATCAGAACAAGAACGTATTCGTCTTACTGCGATTAACCAAGTACTAACCAAGATTAAATAGTATCAAAGTCCCCTTTCACCTTTTTGTACTATAAAATCCGTTGAAAGATTTTCACATGATAATTTATATAAACCGTTGCGAACAGATTTTCATTCGAAATTTAAACCGGTGAGTACAAATATATCCATATACCGCACTGTACAGCGATTTAGTTTCGGTTTTAAGTGTAGCGTACACCATCGAATTTTTCAAGTGTCTATATTTCCTAGACAAGGGGCTAGATCCAATACATTTTGGGTCATATTTAGGGAGAAACCTTGTCCCCATCCACCGCCACTTTTGATTTTGCTGGTGCGGTCATTTTAGGGAAAATATGGCCATTTCTACTTTCGTTTTGCGCTTCAATTTTAAATGTCATCAAAACACAATGTTTGAAGCTGTATTACACACAGCGGGTGCTATAGGACGTTCAATCATTAGGTACGATGGATAATGTATTCAAAGCTGATTACGTAAATGTTGTCATTATTTTACAGGATGACAGATTATAGTAATATCGAACAAAAATAAAGAACACTTACTTTTTCACGAACGCCCATCCGCCATTTTGAATATACCGTTGCAAACTACCGTACAGTGTTTCCATACAGTGTATATAATGCACCATTTCATTATCTAGGGTGCAACACCTGTCTGCGACGTTCATATTAAATTGTTGGAAATGTCACATACAGGCTCGAATCATTATGTTTGTATATTTGTTTTTATTTTCTAAAACAATTTTTTTCGCTTTTAAATTGAATTTATGTGAAAACGAACAAAAACCCTTTCTGGTCTTATTTTATTCTTTGAGTGGTTTTTTTATACAGTTTTGAACAATCCGTCAGTTATACAACTACTTAGTTCACAAATTCACGAATTGATGTGCTTCAACGAACAAATACAAGAAAGAAGATCAGAAATTTCTTGGTCAATTTCATACAAACGTGATTAGTGCCTCGGTCTAGAATCTAACCTGCGACCCTTGACTTCTCGCAGATATTAAGTCCAATTCTGAGTCCGCCACCTTTTAAAATTACTGAGCAACGCTAGATTCCACGAAAAAAAAAAAAAAAAAAAAAACAAAAAAACAAAAACAAAAAAAACACACACAAAAAATAGTTGATTTATTGATTCGTCATCATCAAACTATTATCCTGTATTTTTAGGTCACCTGAGAACAATGCACAAAGTTTGTGACCACTCCGTCCGTGTTTCTCTCCGCCCGTCCGACCGTACGTCGACAATTTCTTAAACAAACTTCTCCTTCTAAACTACTGGACCAATTCAGCGGAAACTTGACTGGAACATTACTTGGGTGAAGCCCCACCAAAAGGTTAATAGAATATAAATTCACGAAAAAAATGAAGAAAAAAACAAACACACTCTTATTTATAGTTTATGCCAATTTTCGGCATGGTAACCCAGGTGTGCGATTCTGGACCATACTGTTCCTCCTTCTTATACTGTTCTTATTTCAGAATTAATCGGTCCTCAATCACACCTTAAACAAATGTTTTCATGTTAAGACAAATCGACAAATTGTCGAGAATAGACCGGTATAACTTCCTATCGGCTTTCTCGGTCATATTTTCAAGCCAATCGCGCTCGAATTTGTACGTTTTCAGCTCGAGGGTCGAAGATAGGTTTGCAAGATTGTAAGACTAAAGATTACATTAGTTCATGAATCACTACCCGCCCCTTACCTTACATCCATCATGACACACTATTCTTTTGTGGGCGACATAGACGGCGAAATTTCAGCTTCTGCAAGCTGAAGTTTCGTCGTTTAAGTCTCCCATTTACGAAAATATTAAAATGAAGTTGGGAAAAATGGGTGTTTAACAGTCATCTCATTATAAATAAATATTTTGATAGGTCACTATATCTTTTGATTGCAGGCAGCGATCTGTTAATTGTAACACGAGAATACTACATTATGGAGAAATCGCGAGAGTACGATCAACTAGTGGTGAGATCGAAACGGTACGATTGATATATTCTTATCGCGAGAGCACGATATAGTCAGGCGGCCATATGAGAATAAGTGCGCTAGAAATCGAGTTTGTGGGCACTTTCGCGGCATGAAGGGCAACAGGGCTTAAGTTGAAGAGTAACATCTGCTCTTTCAGAATCTGCCTGTTGCCCAACCGAAATATCATTATCAAGGTCAATAAATGAGGTCAAAGGTCATTAGGTGCAAAGGGGAGTAAAATTCGAAAAATATAGCATATAGGCTATAAATGACGGGCATTTGTAAGCTGTGCGTATCAGAATCACATTGAAATGCCTTTAATATACAGACTTATTGTTTTCTTAACATCATACACAGTTATCTTGATATATTCGTCCACCTGTCTGTTATTATTATCAGTTTTTAAAGGAGACAAATGAAAGGCTGTGTTCCTTTTTTCAGTTAAACCTATAAAAATCTAATTTGTCGTAGGCTTTTCTTGCGTGATTTTTTGAGATCTTTATCTGTTTTGGGTGAATATAACTTTTTAACAATCGAAAATAATATCTATAATTGCAAGCACTTATCCTCTGACTATCCGTGTAATGGTAAAATACGTTACTTTTTAAATACTCCACAAAGAAAACTTTATTGTGGCTTATAATTTGTATTCTTTAAAAACATTTTGTGTTCTTTTTATTTTGGGTAAAAATAACTTTTTCGCAACTAAATATCATGTTTATAATTGTTACCAGGTATATCATGACTACCAGGGTAATTGTAAAATACGTTACTTTTAAATACACTACATAAGAAATATTATTGGGCCCTTCACCTGACAATTTTAGAAAAACACTTGATAATAATACTGATCAATTAAGCTGTAGCTTAATAAGTTTTAATAAATTTTGAAGTGACTGAATGCAAATAATAGATGCAATGAAAATACTGGTAAAATACGTTATATCCCAAAAATTAGGCTTTAAAATCGGCCTGTATTTCAGTTTTGACTTTCATTTGATTTTGTGATTTTTGTAATGTTAAATTTCTTATATAACCGTTGTTACAAAACACGACAAATCATGAAATAATATTTAATGCCTTTGTTATCGACCGATCTACGTTACCGCGGAAGAAAAACGTAACGCATGTAATTGTATTTGTTACGAATTGTGATCCTACCATTTTCTAAAAGGGTTAAAATCTTTCTTCTATGTTAACATTATCTTGTTCTATTGCTAATTGAGTGGGAATCAATTTCTAGAAGAATAGAAGCGTGAAATTGCATCTTATGTTACATCATTTTATACACCCATAATATTACATTTTGTATATGAGTGCAACCCACCCGTATTGCTTACTTTATGTATAAATGAAATCGAAAAAGCCTAGTTTACATTTGCCATGATCGCCGTACGAGATCGCAGCCTGCGATTTCTTTTATAATATTTTTTACATCGTACGATTTTATTTTCTAAGACGTATGTGTTCACAAAAATGTGCGGTCTCCGCACGGGTTTTCATAAAGCTATTACGAGTATCATTGAGGTGGCCGTGCGGCGATTGCAAGATATTCGTGCGAACCGTTCGCACGGAGACCGTGCGACTTGTTAACTAATTACACTGTAAACCGAGCGGCCGCCGCACTATCATCTTACGGTACCCGCACGAGGACCGTAGAACGATCCGTTTAAGATTTAAAGGCAAAATACCGCACGCTGACCGTGCGATGTCCTAGCAGCGATCGTGCGATGCCTCTACGACGAGTCTACGGTCTCCGTGCGGTTTTTCGATTTTTAAAGATTGTATAACTATTTTTTATACAAAATCGAAAGGGTCCATGGCACCCGTAAAGCCTTGCGATGATCGCACAGACACCGTGGGCCGACGCACGGGCACCGCACAATTTTGGGATTACGGCGAGTTACGGGCGCCTTACGGGCTCCGTAAGCCAAATGTATAACAAGGCTTAAATGTAGACGAGACCAATTAAAAGTTGGGTCAATGCGCATCATTGAAAACTGCCAATATTGTAATTAGAAAATTATCACGGATGATAAATCGATCACTTTCAGCTGAAAGGACATATCTTACGGTGAAACCCTGGTAGCGAGATAGGTTGATCCTTTTAAGAATAACAATATTTGAATTCTAGATTAAACAAAAGCCATGGTCTGTATGATCAAACGTTGCCCTTTCGGACAAAAAAAGAACTGTAGAGCATATATTTATGTAACGATATAAATTGAAATGGCGATTTACCACGTAGAACCACAGTCGATCGATGATTAAGAAAAACGTATGTTAATTAACGGCTCAACCAACAGCCGGTGTGGAAAAGACAATATCTCGAATTCGGTTTCATTCGACGAATTGAGCAGCGAAAAAAATACAAATAAGACCCTGATAAAAGAGCTTTTTACTTTCAATCATGTCTAATTGAGCTTCTGACGTGTTAGAAATTTGATCCACTCAATAGTAGCACTGTGCGTTATAGTGTAACTATACAGACGTAAGATTGTGGTTAGAATATATTAAAGATTTCTAAATGAAATGAATTACTTCATAGAGCTTTGCTTTTCTTAATTACTTTTTATTAGTTATGTACGGAAATTTGTTACTTTTTCGTCTGTATATTCACATAATATATTAAGTGGTGTTTTGAGATTGCATTTTGCAGTTCTCAATTTTATATTATTACATACACTGTACCGCTGTAATTTGTTTACCTATGCATATTTGAAATCGTTATACCTTTTCGAACATTGAATCTATTTTCTAGTATTCTATTTGATACATAGTAGCAGTGAATATTTGAAAATACGAAAGAATATTTTTCGAGTCAAAGTATCTCAAATTTATCTTTACCGTTTCTTTTGTCTTGTGCATATCGTCGGTGTTCTCCTAAAACTCGTAACTACAGCTTGTTTAAAGGTGTAATTACGAGGTTTTGGTAGATATTCGACGATATGTAGAAGTCGGCAGCATTTGGGTTCAAGCCTTTGAATCTCTTCTCTCGTGGCCGTGAAAAGACATTAATTGAGTGTTAATATGTAAAGACATTAATTTTGAGTCGAATAAAGTTGGGAAAGTTTTCTATACGTTCAAAAAATGTAAACAATAAATAAAACGTATCTTAAAAACAAATGGTTCACGACAATTAAAATTGTGGCGCGAGACTCCAAATAATATAGATTTGAAATAAATGAACGAAACTGAGATATGCATTCCATGAAATACAATTATAACGTTTCTTCTTATTATCAAATTAAGATAAATGGGTAACGTATATAACACATATTTTACCTCACTAAGAAATAATCTTATGTTGTTGCTCAGTCCAATGCAATACATATACTTGAAGACGTATATCACTTTCATTGATATATTTCACTTAAATATAACATATATAATGAGCTGCGAGTCATTTTTGAGATACCAATGTTACTAACTAGAGTTTCAACAGCGTAAAATATAGTTACTTACACTTATCTTTTAATGATATTTGAATGTCAAACAATTATTTTGTGTTCGAGATATTTTGAAAATGAAAAAAAAATAATAAAATAAGAAAATGAAAGAAGTTCTAAACTTTGATAACTTCATATATTGTATTTATTTTTAATCTAGTTTAAAAGGGTAACGTATTTTACCTATATTTGAAAAAATAGAAACATTAAGTAGATCTAATTATTATCTTAGTCCACCAGAGTTTTCTAGTCACACTTTGTCATGCTTTGTTTTTTACGTTAATTACTTTGTTTATTACACAATCCCATGTTGTTTGTCCAAAGATATGTATACTTATAGCCTATCTAAGGCCGATTTATCCCTTTTATAGGCTGAAAAGTGTAACGGGATTGACAAACAAACGATTTGTATTTTTTTGAGACAGCATTATTAACATATTAATGAATCAAAGACATCCTCAAAATACGAAATAAATGTTAATGTATGTCTATTTAAGGGTGAACAACGCTTTCTATCTAAAATCACAAAGCAGTAGTCTCTTTATCAAGGTAAGTCAGCATTTTTAGTCGAGTTAAGGGTTAAAAATATGGCCTTACATAATATGACCTAACACCAAATGTTCTTCAAATCAGGAACAAATGGCCCTTTAATATCAACTGATGTTGATAAAGATTTTTATCCTTTCAAAGACGATTCTTATATAAAAAACAATCATACCCATAGAATTCGCTTACTTGCAATGTTCTTGATGACCTTTGACCCCAATTGTGACCTCATTAATGATTTTTTGGGGGGCAACAAGGCAAAATCTTTTCAGGGATGGTTGCCGAAGCTATTAAGCCTAGTGAGACCTTATGCCGCAAAAGTGCCCACACTTCGAAAATTTTGGGTCTAAACCACCAGTCTAATACCTTCAACATAAAATTAACGATCATTTTATTGCGAAAGTTTTAACCTAAGGGTGCGATTGCTTTATCGCGAGAGTACGATAGCTATAATACAAAAGAACCATCGTTTTATCTCGAAAGTACGATAGCTATAGTATAAAAGAACGATCGTTTTATCGCGTCAGAACGATAGCATGTAATGATAAGTCTCTTCAGGCTCGTAAGCTTCGAATTGTTGGATTCCCACTCGTACTTTTACAACATGTGGGACTATCGTGAAATTGACAAGATGATTGATCTTGGAATGATTTTTGAATGAAATTGAACGTGAGTGGAGCGAGTTTTGAATGATTTTAATGGGAGGCAATCCAATATCGCAAATTTTGTTCATGCTGAACAAAATTAGCGATATTTCTCTCTCCCCCCCCCCTTTAATAAAATATGCATACAAATTCTTTAATTAGCTTTCATTTCTTTAAGAACATTCCCGGCGCCTACAATTTGAATTATGTCAGTGAAATCGCGATTATTTTTTTTTCTCAACTTTATCTTTCTTGAAGGACGTTGTTGTTTCTATCTTTTTCAGTGAGATTGGAGCGTTTTTGAATAGTTTGAGTGAGTGTTTGGAATGAATGAATGAGTGCTGAGCGAGTGATTTGGAACGATTTTCATCGAGATGAATGTCAATTTCCTAATGTTGTTAACCGTAGATTATCTCGCGGTTATTATTGTCGTTGCATCTTGCATCATTTGAGCACTGGACTGACAATCTACGTCCAGGAGTTATTAAATAATATAGGGTTAACCACCTGACATCGCCTGTCAGTAAAGAATCATAAACATATCAGTCATTGTTTGGATCATAAAAGATGGTGACACACGTGGTTGCAGGGCACATTTCATCGTTCTTATGTGGTCCGCTAGCGAAAAGGGGCATCTGAAACAACAGGGGGTTGGAAATACAGATTTTCTCTTCTTGTCCTTGGACTATTAAAAGTTATTTTTTTGCCCAGGATAAAAAAGAACTTGTCCGCAGAGAAAGAATATCAATCAATTTTGAGAAAACATTGTTTTGTAAAGAAGAAAATGCTGGAGTCCAGCATTTTCTTCATTAAAAACAATGTTTTCTATCCTTTGATACAGACAATATAATCTCTTATATCTGTTTGGTAATATTCTGATATTTGTCCTACTATTGACTTGTCCACAGACAAGTGGCATAGAAAATGATACTTGTGCACAGGTAGAGAAACCCGTGTTGGACAAGTCGAGCATGACAATTCCACACCCCTGAGCTCTACAGAATAATTAACTGAAAAAATATTAGATAAATCATAGGTCATTTAAACGTCATTTTGTGGAAACAAACATACAGAAAGGTGTAAAAATAGCTCTAGATTCGGAAAATTTGTCTAACCGTTATTGTCAGACAGATTAGAGGATCGAGTTTTTCCCCCTTACAAGATAGTCATTTTTCGCTTGGTCGGTCATATATTCTCGTCGACTTTCTTTTCTGTACCTCGATCGTACCTGACTACCCTATACGGTTTATTGGTTTCATAACCTTATTTTCGGTCCTATTTACTCTGGAATTAAAAGTAAGAGCCGTTTGTATTGGTCGGTTACATTCTTCTGAATGGACCGAAACGTCCACAGACCTCCCTCAAACAAATCAAACCTATTTTCATTTCGAGAGAAAAGCCATGGTATCGCTGTAGCATTGGCTTCATCATGGAAGACGTTATCATCCTACAAAAAATTGACATTTTACTGATAGTTTCGTCATTCAGAACACCACTCGGCCAATCTCACGATCAACCTCGGATGTACATAGACGGACTATTTTTAAAAATTACGGGAAACCCTTGGAAAAACTCGATGACGTCAGTTAAAATGGCGTAAGCCCTCAACACTTTAAGTGAAAACATTCGACGTCGCCAACGCTACTCGTTTAAGTTCTTGACGTAAAACCATCGAAACCTAATATAAATATTTTTAGATTCTTAAATAAAATTAATATTAATGAATAAATTAATGATTCGTAATTCTCAAAAATTAAGATTTTTCAGCCGCTATTTACTGTAAAAGATATAAATCTACAGTGCTAGTTTTTCCTACACTGTTACCGCCCAACAAAATGCACGATTTTATTACATACCCATCCGCCTTACATACATCCGAGGTCTGTTGCAGTTTACGGAAATGGTCGATTGATGTTCCAAATGATAGTTTCGTATAGCCAGAAGCATTCACATGAAACTTGGATTATGGATAATAATATGCTATTGTTTTGAAATATCAATGTTATCTGGTCGGGGTTGGGAGAATATATCATGACGAGGCAAAAGCCTTTGCCGAGACTAGGTAACATTGATATTTTAAGACATTTACATGTTATTCTATTTATCAGGGAACATTTCTACCCCCTTATTTATAATAAACCCTTAAAATCAAAGAAATTCATGTTAAAGTAAAATTGCAAATATGCAAATTGTTTCTTAAAATAGATCGGCTGATGTCATGTAATGTTATCAGACTGGCGACTTCAGGTCAGTACAGGCTTCACAGCACCATTGACTATCAAGGGGGTGGGTGGATGGGTAAGTCTGTCGCATTTTGGTATTAAATTGTGTACTTATGATCTTTTTTTATGTTTACTTTTTATCCGTTATCTTGCACTCAACAGCCAAACGTAAATGTAGGTTTCTTTTGCGATACATTTTCCATCCATTTCTATTATGTATTTTTGATTTTTAAAGAAAGTGAATAATGATTTTCTCGTATATATATAATACTGTCACGAATATAAATGACACCACCACATTTTTCATTCAAGGCACCGAAAGCTTTTCAAGACAATCTGAAACGGTTTAGACCTATTTTTTTTATCTACATCGATTTGGATAGACACTCTTACAATCAGACCAATTCCTCTCGATTCTGCTACCTGTATGATGAACCAGCACGTGGCCAGAATATATTGCCCTACAAAAAAACAATTATCGATAGCGGTCCACGGGTACTGAACTCAGAACCTCTTGACCAAGAAGGCGACGTTCTTCCTCTCGACCGCGGACAATACGCCTGTGTTGTCTGAGTAGTCAACAAATTTACGGGAAAGATAGTACATTAAAGTATAGTTACGATGATTTGGATGCAAAAAAGGGAAAGACGATAAACGCCTATGTTGCAGCTCAGAATTATATATAACTCGCGAGCGCCCCGGTAATATTACCTAGCATTGTCATTTAAGGTAGTTGACCCGTAATAGTCTTGGTACATTTAGGACCTCATCATCTTGAAATCATTAGGAAACATCGGTTAATACTGTTAAAGTTCCTGACGATCAGGGACTATTACGGATTCACTCCGATCAGGAGGAAACTGTTCGTGATTGTCTTTTATTAAAGAGATGGGTGTCTTTTTCACTGCGTTTATTGCGGTATAAAGTGCAAGTGCAATTGCCTAAGCACATGGCAAATAACGCCCTTAGGGCGTTATGTTTAAGCCATGTGCAAAGGCAATTGCACTTTATACCCCAAATAAACGCAGTGAAAAAAATTCTTGTCCCTTATAATTGCAATTCTCTAGATCGAAGAATTTAATCAAATACCATGCAGAACATTTGACTTTATATATTTATTGCTTCTTTCAACTATGTTTATCACAGAAATATGGAATATAACGGATTGGGCATAACAGGGGTTATATCATCTTGTCGAACCAAGGGTTACGAACGTTTTACTTATCTTATTCGAGAAGAAGCTATCGATTCGATACCCCTTGACTCGTGAAGATTAGGTTATATATTTTCCCAATTGTTGAATTGACAACATCTTTAAGTTATCATGTTACAAATTAAGACTTTCCTGATATGCACTTCATAGGGTTAAGAATTTAAAGATTTCGTAAGATTTTTAATCGATATGTCTCACGTCGCGTCGTAGAATAGTATCAACATCATCGTACGATATATCCCTATTTGAGATCTTTAAATTCTTAATGTAAAAAACGCTTCTCTGGTTTTCAGATCTTTGATTTCTATTTTAATTTTATAAAGGTGCAAGTGTAGCGGTAATTATGTCTTAAAATTGAGCGTTTTCTTATACATGTATACGCAAGATGTTGATACTTATTTCGATCCCTTCTGAGATGCACTCTAGTGAGTGACCTCACAAAAGAACGCATTGATTTGATAAAGGGAGGAAAACATCGCTAATATCGTCCCCCAAATAATTGCATTCAAAACTCGCTTCCCTCACACATGTAAGTTCATACGGAAATTATTCAAAAACCGCCACCTCGCCAATGAGTATGTAACTGTCATAGGCTTAACTATGATTTAAAATTAATACGCATTCAGAAGGCAACCAACATAGAATCTATGGGATAAAACCGATATGTGAACTGTGACAAAAGATGATCGTCCTCCGTTCGCCCCCCTTTTCTATGGTTTGAATAAGCTGTAGTTTCAATGTTATGATCATCCATCAAGAACATTTTCGAAAGAGGATTTATTTCCATTATTCACGCAATGGTAATCATGCCCTTTTTGTATATTGATCATGTCTTGACCTCTCAACTCCGAAAAACGTGAGATAACTGCATTTGTGAAAATATTGTAATTCATAAAGGATTAACTCCCTTTTCATATGAATATATATTTTTTTGAATATGAGCATGTTTTGACGTGAAACAAAACGATTTCCATTCTTGTCTATTTATAGACAGTTCTCTGAATAGTGCAATCTTACTCGCTATATGATACGGACTTCGTTAAAGGTAAAATTGTACATATTTTCTTTATATTTGTTTATTACATGCATTTTACCTTAAAGACATTGATGATATCTCCTAAGTAGATTTAGGGAAAAGGGTTCAAGTGAAAAATATTGACACTCTTGAATTTTTATAAAGCATTCATATAATAAACTATCCTAAACATTTATGTAATGCGCTTTGATGTATTTTTTGAATGGGCTTTAACGCCACTCTTAGCGATGTTCCATCTAAATAGCGGAGTGTGGACCAATTCATTAACCGTGGATTCTTGCTATTTCTCTTACCAGGGCTACTGAGACATCTTTTTCGAGCCATAGGTACCGGTTCCACTTATGTTTACGTTGTTTTAATTTAAGCATATTTCATTGCCATTATTTTAAAAAAATAAAACAAAAGTAGTTTAAAGATAGAAATAAATATTTATTCATCGTCAAGCGAAATGGGACCATGTGGGTAGCGCGTAAACTGTCGACCCATTATCAGATTGCGCAGACTGCGCAGACCGACTAGGGTCGGAACTTTTCGTAAGTGCTAATTTTCTGGACCTAGAATGATCAATCTATCTTCACGTGAAAGAAATTTTGAAATGCGATATTTGATTGACCTATGACAGTTCAAACCTATTTTTCAAATAGTTATTTGACAAAGTTACCAGATGGTCCCGTTTTGCGTGACGGGTCACATATGTTTGTGAAAATGAAACAAGGCTAAATAGTAAATAGTTGTAACAGGGGAATATAGAATAGGATAGGCTTTGTTTCCAGGTCATTCTTTAGAGTTTTGGTGAAAGCTTTCTGCAACCTGTTCGATTTGTACCAGGCTAAAACGACCAATACTAGTGCAATATTATTGATAATTAAATTGACAATACTTTTGAATCAATCGTCAATATCACCTTGATCCGTCAATAGAAATAGAAACCCAGTGAAACCCAATGAATCATATATTTCTTACAGAAATTTAATTCTCCAGGGTTCAACGAAATTAAGTATTTTTTAAAGAAAAAGTAAGTATTGTTAGCTTGCACAGCTGGATTACTGCAACGTAGGAACTTTCCACTCATGTCATAAGTTATCATTTGGCTTTATCGATACACTAGACGTTACGCAAGATACTGGTGACCCTTTGCGTTACAAATAGTTTCGACGTCGGTGTGAATATAACGTTCCGTTTTTCCTAACCTATCTTCACGCCAACATTTGCAAAGGATATATTTCTTTCATTGAAACGCTGTTAAACTTTGCGAAGATTCAAATACAAAAATGACACAAAATGGACACGGATTTCCGAAGATTCCGGCGCAGATCCAATGATATAGTGCGGAGTAGGACTGATTTGGTGTGATTTTGAAACACTTTTGCAAAGTAAAGATATACGAGCGGTATTAAATATTTTTAGCGGTTCAAAAAAAAGATTTTGATTTACTAGAAATATGTATTTCTAGAAAATTGACCATTATTATAAACTTATTATTATTATTTAAATCAATATTATTATTAATTCCAATTATGATTTATAAGATGATTCCGAAGAAATCGTGTTTATCTGAACAAATCGATCTTACCACTGAAGAAATCTTACTTTGAATAGAATTTGATATTTCACTTCTTTTTTATTCAGATTGATAAAATGTTTTCTGTTAAGGATCCTTTCAGATAGATCAGTTTATGACAGTATAATGTGTTTTTGTGTTACTGATTTATTTTTTTTCAGTTTGCTTTTAGTTTATTTCATATTGATAAGAGTTTGAATATCCATCTTCTTTTCTATACATCATACGTAAATTTGGAGCATTTAAATTTATTCGCTTATTATTTTATAATTATTATTATCTAAAGTTTGAAATAAAACAAACAAACAAACAAACAAACAAACAAAAAAAAATAAAAATAAAATAAAATCAAGCATGTGAAATGCGAATGCATTTAATCATATTTATTCTTCTTTAGCTTGGTAACAGGAAAAAATCAACGTCGCGTTCTGAAAAATAACGTAGGTGGGACATTTTTGGGTGACTTTTGTATTCATCAATAAAATCATTACTTTTAGGCTGAGCATTGAAAGAATCAGATCTTTGTAAACACAAATGAAGATGTATTTTTCCATAGAAAATTTAATCCAATGCATCAAGTTAAAGATATAAAGTTTTGAGGTTGAAAATAGCAATTCTTTATTATCGACGTCAAAAATGACAGTGGGACATTTTTGGTGACTTTTGCATTTTCACTATGCTTCTTAACGGCGCTTCAAAAAATAATTATATTTACATTTTTCTTATCCATGGAGAAAATGTATTTTTTTAATGTAAAAATCAATTTGATCAGTGAACTTTACATAGAACGGTATAGACAAGAACGCGACTTCACTTACATCATCGTTATGGGGCTGTCACACCACAGCGTATGTCACAGCGTATGGCGAACGTATGCTCATACGCTCACATACGATGGTGTACGCTAGGGGTTCGTTACTCATAAGTCCTGTACGTTAAAAGTACGCTGGTATACGTTGGTATACGTACTTATACGCAGAGGCCAAAAAATATTTTTTGACATGTTAAAAAAGTTCAGCGTATGCCAGCGTATAGAATATACGCTATTCATACGGTATGCACACGGTCTATACGCTAGAGGTACGCTACTAATACGGTATGCATAAGGTCAATACGCTACACGAACGCTACTCATAGGTCAAGTACGGTTGTCATACGCTGACAGAAAATTAAAATTCTATCAGACATAATATATATGTTTGGAACTTTTAGGACTTAATTTCGCTAATTGGACCAACCAATGGTATGATCACAGCTCTTTTGAAATTAGTGGTCACAAAAGCGAATCGGCTTTAAACATTTACTTAATATAAATAAGTCAGTTGTAGATCTAGCTCAACACAGAGAAGATGGATGCAGCTCTTCTAAGTCACCATTTAACCTTGTATTATGTTGAAAAAAGAAGACGTGGGAGACGAAGGTTGAGGAAAACAGCAAGGTTAAACCTTGGATTGGGGGACGGTAGCATTTCGATCTTAAAGACCAGTTCTTGGTTGAGTTAAGAAATGAGAATCATGCATCTGGTCCTCTTATTCCGTTGAGAGGCTACACGACCTCTTTCTGCCCTTTTCTTCCTTTCCAGCGTAGAGGACCTGGAAGAATCGTCTTCCGAGGTCGGGGAAGTATCTAGTGACTGATCTTCATCGACTGGCGAGTGAGATCTAGATCTGTACTGAACAGCATTTTCGTCTTCTTTCTTTTGTTGAGTATCATCACTCTTTTCTTTAGCCGATGAAGAAACACTTCTTTTACATTCTCTTTCCCACGTTTTCCCGGTATCCTTACTGCTGAGTGTCTACTTCCAGACTGAAGGAACTGCCTAATAATTGATGATAACCGCTGTATACGTTAGTCATACGCTTACATACGTTAGCCATACGTCACTCGCTCGCTGGCATACGCTACTCATACGGTGTTGTACGTTACAAATACGCTTGTAAACGCACATGTACGTTTTGCATACGCTGATAATACGCTGGCCATACGCTACTTTAACGCTGCTCATACGCTGGCCATACGTTTAAAATGATTTCTTGTCGATGGCGGGGGTTTACGCTGAAGAGTTGTGCGTATGAACAAGATTTTGTCTTTATTCTATACGCTAGGCATACGTTACCCTCATACGCTGCGGTGTGACACCCCCTTTAAGTGGGACAGCTCTTATCTTTTTAATCTATCATTCGTGCGATCTTCATTTTTCTAAATAAATTTTAAAAATTAACACTGACGAAACCGGAACCTTTATTCTTTCGTTCAGATATAAAATTATTATTGTGTTAACGGCCATGCATTAATTTCCGACGAAAAATAAGGATTTTATCGCAATAACCAGCTAGCAATGTCGACGTTTTTGTTAGGTGTCACCAGTATCTTGCGCAACGTCACTATCAATTTTATTGAAAATAATCATTATGTTGGGCAAAATTCAATGTCGTCCAAACACGCGCAATTATATTGTCAATAATCTAGATTGAAAAAAACTATTGACCGTGTATGGGCGATGTTGAGTATTCTGCAATATAATTGTCAATATTATTGTACATAATATGGTCTTATGTGGACCGGCTTTGGCCTCTCCTGTGGGTGATTTTGGACAGAGTATCTGCAAATACAGTCAAAAACCTGTCTTAGCGACCACCTGTATTCAGCAAACAACTGAAATTAGCAAGCGGCCACTGAGATCTCAAATAAAATAATTGCTCTGAAAACGACATGTATTGAGCAAGCACCTGTCTTAAGCAAGCACTTTTTGAATGTCCCTTGGGTGCTTGCTTAAGACAGGTTCGACTGTATTATGCAACAGAGAGTCAAATTACTCTAATCTAGTTCAACAGTCGAAGGGAGAGGAAAATTCTCTGAATTTGAATTCCAAATTCCATGCTCACGCATACAAGGTTGAATAACTGGGTTTTCCCCGTCTTTTTTTGATTAACCCTACTCCATGTTATTCTCGACATATTCCTACTGTAAACATAGCTTCTGCAGACAGTATAGACTTAGATCAGCCTACACACATGGTGCAGTCTGATCTAAGCCTACACTCTCTGATTTATACTTAGTTATTAGGGGAAAAACTGGATTCAGGCTTATTGAATCGACCCATGAAAATTCAAATTTGTTTGAGACATTTTTTTTTTAATTCAAAAGGAAAAGGATTAAGTTAACAATTGTAAACAAATAATTAAACCAAGTGGGTGCTCCCACTTCCCAACATAATACATTACGAATTCTATTGTTTTACAGATATTTAACTTCTCTATTCAAACTGATTGTTGAACTTAACCCTTTGCTGCCTAATCCCTGCTTTTTACGTACCTGTGATTATATGATTGAGAAAACATTGTGAAAAAAGAAGAAATTGCTCCTGACAAGCAATTTCTTCTTTTTCCACACTATTTTCTACCCTACTGAATGGTTATTTTTCAAATTAAATCCACTTTAAATTTTCGTCTGCAAAACCTTTGAATTTGGACAGGTCCAAAATTTTGTAAAACAGGAAAGTGTTAAAGTATAGTTGTGATGGAATTCAGAGAAGGTTTGTGTGTAACAAATTGATAACTTTAAACATTTTTTTGTGTATGTTGGTTTAAAAGAAGAAAATCTTACAGAAAACTGGAGACGTGTCTCTAAAAGGATTAGTACAGATTTCTGTCCTCGGAATACACTGATCCTTTTTGACTTCTGTAAGAACGAAATATGTAACGTCCAAAATTGAGTATACTAAAGCGGATAAAACGCTTATTTCGTTCAAACAGTTTAATTTTAATAGATCACTGCTGTCAATCCAAAATCGATCGACCAATTAAATAATTAATTAACAAGATGACTATTGACCTCAGACATTTTCCCGCCATTTTATTTCAAGTATTCAGAGTGGGCGACCTAAACGTCGTAGCTTCAGCTTGAACAAGGTTTAGTGACAACATTTTGGTCACTCTTAACGGTTTCGCTCTTTTCTTTTTAATATATTAATCGCGTTTATCCCAAATATTCTTTGTTGGTCGCCCTATGATTGCGTATATATTTCAAAAGCCTATTTACCCCTATGTGGCTGGATTGGGGCACCATCTTTACAGTGTACTGTTGCGATACACTACCCGCCTCCGATTGGGCACGAACCCGCAACCACAAGATTACGAGTCGAGGCCGCTTACCACTCGACCAAAGAACCAGGCACGTCTTTGCTTCATGTCAATTAATTTGAAAATATAACAGATAAATGACATTTAAATATTAGAGTGTTGTGTTGAGAAAGGGGTCAATGAACGGGGGCCAGCAATCCATCCATTTTAGATGACGATCCCCGACGGCGGCACTCATTCTTTCCGACTTTTCATCTCCCACCAATTCATTGGTAATCGTAGATCAATGTGGTGTAGCATTTGGAGGCTAGGAAAGGATGAAATGGTAGTACTGGTGTGAGAAATACCAGGAATCCAACGTTAGGTGCTCCAGCCGCCGCAATTTAACTGAAAGATTTTTGAAAGCGGCGTAGAATCCCATCCAAACAAATAAACAAACAAGCAAATTTTAGATGAAAAAGGACTCGAATCACGTAAACAACAATTGTGCCATTTAATGTAATCAATACACTTTTACGAGTTATCTTATCATTTTGAAATGCACACGTTACGAATAGTGAAACTGATAAACCAATGAGGTCAGAATTGAATTAACAATTTGTAAACAATAATTTTCTTATTTTCCCAAACACGTTTCCTAGAAAATCTATGCGTAGAGAATGTAGAATTCGGCATAAGAATTGCCATTGCATCGTCTTCGAAAGAAATGACTGTGATCAGCTTAGACATGAACGCAGTGCATTCTGGGCCCGATGTTATAAAACTTTTCTCAGACTCAATTCAAAATTTTCTCAAATTTCAATTTCAGATAAAAGCCGTAATTCTGTTTAAATACTCATTTTAATGTATTAAAATAAACGATGATATCAATAAATTGTTAAGAATAGCAACTTATTAATATAATTTTTTATTTTCATACATTTATTTTAATTTAAAATTTGAGAAAATTGAGCCTGAGCCTGAGAAAAGTTTTATAACCCTTCGACCCTGATCATTTCAAATAAACGTATTTTATTAACACCGGGTGTATATAGACCAGACTGCGATTTAACTAGGCCTATACGGCATTTTTGAGGCCGCCGTCATAGCGTATTTGTTACTTGTCGGAATCCCGTTATTTGGGTGACAGGTTTGATCCCCGACGGCGGCTCACATCCCTTTTTACATTTGTCTCGCACCCAAGGGTTTAGAACCGTAAACTTATGTGGAATAATCATCTAATGAATGTCGTGGTGGCATTAGTGAAGTTAATACGAAAAATCCATCGTTAGGTGCACCAGCGGTCACGGTCACGGAAAATTTATTTAAGGCGGCGTTTAGCCCCATTCAAACAAACAGTCAATTCTTTGCCCTCTTGTGAAATATAAATTCGAATTTCACTGCCGAAATCTATAGACCTACAATTGCAAGTGAGTGATCAAAGATCAATTTTACCTTGAAAATGATAGGAGATAACGGTTTCTCGAACCTCACTCTTTCTTGCGGAACTATAGTTGCATTCAATATTGCGTCAATTTTTATCAACCAAAGTCCATTTACCATGCAATAAACAAAAACAAAAACACAAAACCCTATTCCTAAATCAAATAATTTGCAGACGAAATTTTTTTGTTGATTAAATTTTTAATTCATTTGTCTTTTGGGAACGAGAATATTGGGGATAATGAAGATTTTGCCTGTAACAAGCAACCTCTCCATTTTCAACAATGTTTCCAGCAGCTGTTATGCAGATAAGTAAATAATAGGTCGTTGCATCAGACGGTATTTAATATTTCCCCTGCTGTATTGTGAATATCAATATGTGTTTAGCTCTAGTGGAAATGTCCGGTTTATTGCATAATACACCGTTTCGCGGCTTAAACTTAAGATAAGGTAAACATTTTATTTTCTATGTTTGTGTTTTCTCAAATTAATTGTTAAAAATGCAGATTTGCTAGTTCTTCGGGTTTGGGTTTTGAGAAGGTGTTGTAATTGTAGGGACAATATCGGAAAAGGATGACAGAACTGTAACGATGACCTACTTCAAGTATTGTCGAGATATTTCAAGGCTTCGTTTAGCAATCCCTTGATGATCAATATGCCTTAAATGTTAAAAGCATTTGACTAATCTTTTTATGATTTGGATGGGGTAACTTTGGACTGGGGTTTCTTTAAGAATATACTTGTATTTGCAACCTCTTTAAATACACTTAAAATTGATTTAGAAAGGGGAAAGGTGGTCACTATTTTGAAAGTTACATCGCATTTAGAGGACAGAAATCTGCCCTGCGCTCAGGATGACTATACAGTGCAAATTGTTTGCAAATCGTACCCCGCATTACACACAAGTGCATGTGTAAAGCAGGGTATAATTTGCAAACATTGTGAACCGTTTTGCCATCCTGAACGCAAGTGTGTACTAAGGGGGGCATTTGGATATTTTGCGCACGAGAGAGAGAGAGAGAGAGAGAGAGAGAGAGAGAGATAGATAGATAGAGAGAGAGAGAGAGAGAGAGAGAGAGAGAGAGAGAGAGAGAGAGAGAGAGAGAGAGAGAGAGAGAGAGAGAGAGAGAGAGAGAGAGAGAGAGAGAGAGAGAGAGAGTTCAGCGTTCCTTAGGATGATTTAACATTTTTTTAGTTAAGTTTAGTAAAGCTATTTTGTTAAGCAGACAAAGATATTTAATTTCATTTTTAGCTCCACTGGCTGAAAGCCACTGGGGCGATTGTCATGGCGTTGTGTCCGTCGTGCGTCCGTCCGTGCGTCAGTGCGTCCGTTCGTAAACTTTTTCTTTAAAAATCTTCTCCTCAGAAACTACTGGATGGATTTCAACCAAACTTCACAGGAATGATCCTTGGGTGACCCTCTTTCAAAGTTGTTCAAGAAATTTTGATCCAATGAAAACCATGGATTTAATGGACGTGGCTAATTTCCAAGTATGGTAAAAAGGGAGTTCTCTCAGATTTTAATTGATGGATACCAATCAAATTTTACATGAATGATCCTTGGGTGACCCTTTATCAGTCTACCAAAAATTATTGTGATCGGATCATTTTATGGGCAGAGGTCATTTCTCTATATGTTATATAGTGGAAACTTTGAAAATCATTTTCTCAGAATCTTATTGATGGATATCTACTATTTTACTTGAATGATCCTTGAGTGACCCTTTATCAGTCTACCAAAAATAATTGTGATCGGATGGAAAATATGTATTTTACGGGCGGAGGTCATTTCTCTATATGTTATATAGTGTAAACTTTGAAAATCATTTTCTCAGAATGTAACAAAGGGATATCAACCAAATTTCACTGGAATGATCCTTGAGTGACCCTTTATCAGTCTACAAAAAATTATTGTGATCGGATGAAAAATATATATTTTATGGGCGGACGTCATTTCTCAATATGTTATTTAGTGGAAACTTTGAAAATCATTTTCTCAGAATGTAACTGATAGATTTCAATCAAACATTTTCGGTATGAGCTTTCGGTGACCCATTATCATGCAGCCAAAATTTATTTTGATTCGATGAAAAACATGTCTTTTATGGGCGGAGGTCATTTCTCTATATGTTATTAAGTTGAAACTTTGAAAATCATTTTCAACATCAGTAGAACCCAAAATATCTGAAAATCTAGTCAAAAGAATTTCAAGCCTGTGGAGCGACACAAGCCATTCATGGCTTTCTAGTTAAAAAAAATAGCTTAAATCTCGACATATTTCTTTTTTTTACGATGATGCCTATTTTTCGTAAGGCAAGTTACTTCCTAAAATACAGATTTATATTTATTAATGAAATAAGTTATAAAATGAATTTGTAAATAAATGCATATGTATGAACATATGTGTGACCAATAGAGATAATGACCAGAAACATTTTCCTATTTGAAAATTTTAGTCTGAAATTTAAGACGTTGCGTACGATAAAAAGCCTGATGTAATTGGATAAAAACCCTTTTTTGTGGAAAATATTTTTTGGAAAATGGGAAATTAATTGTGACAAGTTATTTCTTCAATATTTCATCAGGTATAAAGCCACAGTCGTAATCCATGTAAAAATAACAATCATTGGTCACTGTCTGACATCGCGACATATTTTTTTAATATTAAGCTTCCAAGTAATTGTTACTGTAATTTTTTAAGTTAAGAGATGATAAAGATATTTGTTGATTTGATGGAGGTATGAAACTAAAACCTAATTGCACTGTATGAATACGCGAAGCGGATTCATAGAAGAGTGTGATTATGTTTTTGTTTTCATACCTCCATGAAATCAATGAATGCTATATCATGCTTTATAATTTAATTTCATGAAGCAGAAATGTAAAGAATTTTCAATAATGAGTATGATTGCTAATATGACTTCTTTGTGCGGGAAATTTTGAAATAGCTTCATAGTCAAAATTGTTTTCATTGAGGAATGAAACATTTTTTTCAGCCAATCAGAATGCCACAATTTTGATGAACAGAACTCAAATCAAATTATCCAATCATGGTGCAAATTGATCATAACATTCTCATTTTGATACATCTTTCCATGAAATCAGGTAACAGGAGTGTTTATTCTTAAAAAAGGTTTTGAATTTCTTAAATACTGATGTCTCATATATCAATCTCCCATTGTACTAGCTATTACTCCAATATCTTTTTATTACCTAATATTGACAATAAACTGTTTAACCCTCATGAATCATCAAGACCGTTAAAACCAACTGTTAATCGGAAATTCATACATTTTTGAAGCACGTATAATCCAAGATTATTACTCTGGCAGGACGGGGCATAAGTATCGGGTCGTTGCATTTAAGGTTAAGGTAAATAAGCTTTTATTGATACTTACCTTTATAAGATATGCGACATACTTAATGTTGTAGGTTAGTTAGTAATTCCTCATTACTTCAGCTTGGACAACCTAACAATAAATAGAGGATACTCGTTTGTTTGAGTGTAAGATCGATTTATATTTCATTGAGTGAACAACAGAAAACTATATTTTCACTCATGAAAATATAGCTTTTGTTGTTCACTCAATGAAATATTAATCGATCTTACTCGAAAAACAAACGATTATTCTATTTCTTTTATGCAAAAATGAGACAAAATGTGAAATTTCTTGGAGATATTTTCGTAAAGCGCGTCAGTTTGCGCTAGATTGCTATACAACGTTCATTGTGACGTCACTTATTTCGCCCCGCATAGATGACGTCAGATAGGATGAAATGCTCAAAAGCAGGGTATAAGTTTTTGATAATTTCACTGCTTTGTGGTGAGATGATCAAGTGATAATCTACCGTTATTTCTCGATAAACCACCGAAAAGCATTAAAGAAAATGTGTTCACTTTCGATCAGCACGCTTATCCTTTTGGCTTTAAGAAATACGAGATAGAAAAATAGAAAATGTTACTTCACAAAGACTTTTAGGTGTATACATCGATAACACCTTGAGTTGGAAAACCCAAATTGATCATATTTGTGCTAGATTATCATCACAGCTGTATCTACTTAAAAGAGTTAATAACTTTCTCACAAGTGAAATGAAACAAATGTTTTATAGTTCTTACATTACTCCGTATTTTGACTATGGGTGTATTATTTGGAGCCAGTGTCAATCCTCGTTTCTGAATAGAATTAGTAGAATTCAAAAGAGAGCTGCACGAATCATTTTATGCAAACCTAAAAGATCCAGTTCTATAGAAAATTTCACTTCTCTAAAATGGCTAACCTTTGGAAGCCGATGCAAGTATTTCACGATTCTTATGGTCTATAAAACTATTCACGGATTAGCTCCAGCATATATGTCAGAATTTGTAGAGATAAGTAACAACAAATTTTATGATTTAAGATCAAAATCAGGTAACCAGATATCGCATAAGTGCATTCCCAAAACAGAATTGTTAAAGAAATCATTTTCTTTTAATGGGATTAAATGTTGGAATGACATTCCTCTTACTATAAGAAGCATTGAAAATATTTCATGTTTTAAACGATCTCTGAAAAATTATTTGATGTCTGTATGAGATATAATTCTTTAAGTTACGCCATTCACAATTGTGTATGTCTTTTCAAACAATATTGTTATTTTAGCATAATTACATTACACCATCATCATCTTAATCGTCATTGTCATCATCATTATAATCATCATCATCATCATCATCATCATCATCATCATCATTGTAATGTGTCAATTTTCATATAATGACTTTGCATGATTTTATAGCGAGGTGTTCCACCTATCATCATCATTTATCTGAGTTTTATTTCTAGAAAAAAGTTAATGCAATGACGTTACGCAAGATACTGGTGACCCTTTGCGTTACAAATAGTTTTGACGTCGGCGTTCCGTTTTTACTAAACTATCTTCATGCCAATATTTGCAAGCGATATATTTCTTTTATTGAAACGCTGTTATTCTAATCTTTGCGAAGATTTCAAATACAACATGTTTGTATTTTATACGACACAAAATGGACACGGATTTCTGGAGATTCCGGTGCAGATATTATGATATAATGCAGAGTAGGATTGATTCGGTGTAATTTTGAAATACTCATTCACAGTAAAGATATACGGGTGACATCAAATATTTCTAGCGGTGCAAAAATAATATTTTGATTTACTGGTAATATGTATCTTCAGATCTTTGACTAGAACTTATTATCTAAATCAAGGACTTTCTATTAAGATTTATAATATGATTCCGAAGAAATCGCGTTTATCTGAACCAATCGTTCTCACCTCTGAAGAAATCTTACTTTGAATAGAATTTGGTATTTCAGTTCATTTTTATTCAGTTTGATAAAATGTTTTCTCTTTAGAATATTCTCAAACGGATCAGTTTATGACATCATCATTTTTATTTTTTATTATTATAATTATATTTTTTTTTTCATTTTGCTTTTATTTTATTTCATATTGATTGAAGTTCGAATCTCCGTCTTCTTTTCTATATATCTGTGTAAATTTGGAGCATTTTAATTTATTCACTTATTATTATTATAATTGTTATTATCGAAAGACATAAAGTCTAAGATACAAAAACAAATCAAATCAAGCATGTTAAATACGAATAAACTTAGATCATATTCATTCTGCTTTTGCTTGATGACGGGGAAAATCAACGTCGCGTTCGGAAAAACAACGTAGGTGGGACATTTTTGAGTGACTTTTGTATTTATCAATAAAATCTTTACTATTGGACCGAGAATTAAAAGAATCATATCTTTGTAAACAGAAACGAAAATGTATTTTTCTATAGAAATTTTAATCCAATGCAAGAAGTTAAATATATAAATAATTTGGGTGGAAAATAGCAATTCTTAATTATCGACGTCAAAAATGACAGTGGGACATTTTTTGGTGACTTTTGTATTTACGCTATGCTTTTTAACGGCGCTTCAAAAAATAATTTTATTAACATTTTTCTAATCTATAGAAAAATGTATTTTTTAAATGTAAAAATCAGTTCGATCGGTTACTTTAACTTAGAACGGTATAGACAAGAACGCGACTTCACTTACATCGTCGTTAAAGTGGGACAGCTCTGATCTTTTTAATCTATCATTCGTGCGATCTTCATTTTTCCAATTACAATTTAGAAATTAACACTGACGAAACCAGAAACCTTCTTACTTCGTCAAGATATAAAATCATTATTGTGTTTACGGCCAAGTAGTAAAGACAGCTAAATGAAAGACCTCGACCGGAGAAAATTGTAACGCGGGACACGTCGTTTTTACATTATTTTAATACGTTTAGAAGGCAAAATAACCCATTCACATAAAACATAATACGGATGTAACAAAATAATCATGTAGAATGTTATTTGATGCAAATTTTGATATATGTTTCATTAAATTCCGACGAAAAATAAGGATTTAATCGAAAAAACAAGCTAACAAGGTCGACGTTTTTGTTAAGTGTCACCAGTATCTTGCGTAACGTCAATCTCTTCAGTCCTTCATTTAACCTTCAAATTCTACGCGAATAGTTTTGCAACAGAAAAGAAACTATTTGCAAAACTTTATTCTTGCAAGAACTTGTTTCCATTTGATGCAAAGTGATTTCCAGAAAGCAAGTCATTAACCTTACAATCAATTCGCCAGATCATTATTAATATCATGAATATGTTGTCATCACCAATCTTGCTTTACTTGTTTTGTTATACATTGAATTATTTCAGAAGGCCTCATTGTAAATAAGATACTCATTGTATTGTTTGTATGGTGATAGCTTAATGAGCTACCTTGTTTAAATAAAGATTTTATTATTATTATTATTATTATTAAATAGATATTTGCACGCGTTCACGAAAACTGTCGTTTAACTTTTGAAAGTACCTAATATTTTGAAAAGTAAAATCGCCAAATTACATCGGGGCTGACCTACCAGGTGAATAATAAAGTAGAATTATATTTTACTTTTTTTGTAATATACAGTCGCATAGACTTGTTTACGAATAATTTCATAATTGTGAGTCAAAGAACTGTCATATTGATTCAGAGCTATAAATAGATGGAGTATTTTTAATTTTTGATCAAATACTTCAAAATAGATAGTACAAATATAATGTTATAGGTACTCTACGGAATCGTCTTGTCAAGACGGATTCAAATGTGTACCCACAAATAGGGTTTTGTTGAGAAATAAATGATAATAATAATAATAATAAAACATGGATTTGCCCCCTCTTATCTAGGATTGATTTAAGATCGATTTGGTAACAAGTTCTCAAACCTTAGATTAATACCTCTCGATTCTTCTTCCTTGAAAAAAAAACCAACAAAAACAAACAAACAAACAAACAAAAAAAAAAAAAAAAAAAAAAAAAAAAAAAACTCAGATACTCACGCCTTTTGTTTGGGCATAAGAAAGTGTCGAGATAGAGAGAATCCGGGAATCTGACCGACAAGTTGCCTTTTGACAGACACAAAACAAAAACCTGCCGTACGGTTATAGAAAATAAAACCATAAGTGCCTTCAATGAAAACTTAAAAGGCTGTTTTAACGGGAATAAATGCATCGTTTTTGACAAGTGTTGATAAGCTTTAATTGCATTTATAAATTCAATGAATCCATCGGAGGAGCGATGGTCTCCGTTCGATGATTGAAAAATTGTCAAAAGCGGCATAAAACTCCAAATCAAACTATAAGTTGTTAAACAGGCTTTTCTATAATGTTTCTTTTACACCAGGATAACACGGTAAAGATTGGAAAGACTTTTAGGTCTATAGTGATCATAACTCACACCAGGGCCCGAGGTTATAAAACTTTTCTCATTCTCAGGCTCATATTTTCTCATATTTTAAATTAAAATAAATGTATGAAAATAAAAGATTATATTAATAAGTTGTTATTTATAACAACTTATTAATATAATCTTTTATGTTATTACATTAAAATGAGAAATAAAACAGAATTACGGCTTTAATCTCAATTCGAAATTTGAGAAAAGTTTGAATTGAGCCTGAGAAAACTTTTATAACCTTGGTCCCAGATATTATCGTGCACCTACAGACAGAGGCAAATGATTCTCAATACTACTTTCCACTTTTAGACCCCTACAGCTGGGTAGACAGAGGTTCTGTTTGTAAAGTGACCTGTCCAAATATACTATCCGCCTCCGCTAGGGCTCGAACCCGATACCATCAGATTATGAGTCGAGCAGGCTTACCACTTAGCCAACGAGTCAGACACTCTGTGAATCCATGTCATTAGTATCGTCCCACTGAGATGACTTTAATAAGTTTCGACAAAACAGGATTCAGCTATAATACTTCCTGAAGCAAAGCAAAAACGGCCTCTCTTTGTTTAACCTTTTGATGCTTAATCCCTGCTTTTTACGTGCCTGTGATTTTATGATTGAGAAAACATTCTGAAAAAAGAAGAAATTGCTTCTGACAAGCAATTTCTTCTTTTTCCACACTGTTTTCTACCCTACTGAATGGTTATTTTATAAATCAAATCCACTTTAAATTTTCGTCTGAAAACCTTTGAATTTGGACAGGTCCAAAATTTTGTAAAACAGGAGAGTTTTAAAGGATTCTTAGTAATCGATAATTTATCTCTTCGAGCTCTTGTACTTTACTGTCGGGTGAATGTTTGTACTTATTAATAATATTTTAAAGACAATATTAAATTACAATTTACTTATTCATAAATACAAAAGTTAAGGTCAAAAAGTACAGTTTAGGCCACACTTCGTACTTTTCGAACTTTTAGAGCTAAACTCTGTCGCGATTATAGTGTATTTCAACGCTTTAGGCATGTTAGGGTAATTACTACACAAGAATTGAAATCCTCACGCAAAGGGTAAAAAACAAACGTGTACGGTGTAAATATTATGTGTATAATGAATTATTGATCCAAAACTTAAATAAAAGAGAGAGAGAGAGAGAGAGAGAGAGAGAGAGAGAGAGAGAGAGAGAGAGAGAGAGAGAGAGAGAGAGAGAGAGAGAGAGAGAGAGAGAGACAGAGAGACAGAGACAGAGACAGAGACAGAGACAGAGATAGAGACAGAGACAGAGAGGAATACTTGATTCAGCGTTAAATGCAGTGGCATCGTCTACGAAAGAAAGATAAACTTAGATATGCTCAAAGTGCATGGTAATCTATTCAAATAAACCTAATATATTAATACCGGGCGTAGATAGATCAGACTGAAAACTAACTAGGCTGTGCAATATTGATATAATGTTGGTAAACCACCGTCATAGCAGTTATAACTCGTCGAAATCCTAATCATTGGGCCAACTTATTTCTCGCCCGCTTATGTGGACCGTCTATGGCCTCTCATGTGGGTGATTTTGGGCAGAGTATCTGCAAATATTATGCAACAGTTTAGATTGGCCGCAGTCGTTTTTGTTAGCATTTTCAGAGAATGTTCTTTTGTAGTTCTAATACAAGCCTCTTTAATCCAAGTTCATATTTATAAGTGCTGAACAAAAACTTTTTTAGAGACAGGGGACTTAATTGTAAGATTTGTAATGATTTAATTCCCTTTTGAAAAACCACTGTAAAGAAGAGTCTGGCGGCAATAGATAGTCAAATTACTCGAATCTAGATCAAATGTCGAAAAGAGGAGAAAATGCGCTGATTTGAATATGCCGAAGTCCGCACAACTGCGATATTTCGCTGCTCACGCATACAAGGTTGAATAACTGGTTTTCCCCGTTCTTTTTTTTTGATTAACCCTTCTCCATAATGTTCACGACATATTCCTACTGCACACAAGACTATAGACTAAGATCAGCCTGCACAGATGTGCAGTCTGATCTTTGCTTACACTGTCTGCTTTATACTTAGTTATTGTTTGAAAAACTTGATTTAGCCACTTTAAATTAACCTCCAAAAAATTAACATTTGTTAAGACACTTTTTTATATAAAAAACATAAGAAGGGTTAAGTTATCAATTGTAAACAAATAATTTAAAAAAGCGGCTGCTCCCACTACCCCACATAATACATTGCGAATTCTATTGTTTTACAGATATTTAACTTCTCTGTTCAAACTGATAGTTGAACTTAAAGTATAGTTATGATGGAACAAAGAGAAGGTTTGTGTGTAAAAAAATGATAACTTTAAACATTTTTTGTGTATGTTGGTTTAAAAGAAGAAAATCTTACAGAAAACTGGAGACGTGTCTCTAAAAGGATTAGTACAGATTTCTGTCCTCGGAATACACTGATCCTTTTTGACTTCTGTAAGAACGAAATATGTAACGTCCAAAATTGAGTATACTAAAGCGGATAAAACGCTTATTTCGTTCAAACAGTTTAATTTTAATAGATCGCTGCTGTCAATCCAAAATCGATCGACCAATTAAATAATTCATTAACAAGATGACTATTGACCTCAGACATTTTCCCGCCATTTTATTTCAAGTATTCAGAGTGGGCGACTTAAACGTCGTAGCTTCAGCTTGAACAAGTTTTATTCACAACATTTTGGTCACTCTTAACGGTTTTGCTCTTTTCTTTTTCATGTATTAATCGCTTTTATCCTAAATATTCTTTGTTGGTCGCCCTGTGATTGCGTATATATTTCAAAATCCTATTTACCCCTATGTGGCTGGATTGGGGCACCATCTTTACAGTGTACTGTTGCGATACACTACCCGCCTCCGACTGGGCACGAACCCGCAACCACAAGATTAGGAGTCGAGGCCGCTTACCACTCGACCAAAGAACCAGGCACGTCTTTGCTTCATGTCAATTAATTTGAAAATATAACAGATAAATGACATTTAAATATCAGAGTGTTGTGTTGAGAAAGGGGTCAATGAACGGGGGCCAGCAATCCATCCATTTTAGATGACGATCCCCGACGGCGGCACTCATTCTTTCCGACTTTTCATCTCCCACCAATTTATTGATAATCGTAGATCAATGTGGTGTAGCATTTGGAGGCTAGGAAAGGATGAAATGGTAGTACAGGTGTGAGAAATACCAGGAATCCAACGTTAGGTGCTCCAGCCGCCGCAATTTAACTGAAAGATTGTTGAAAGCGGCGTAGAACCCCATCCAAACAAATAAACAAAAAAGCAAATTTTAGATGAAAAAAGGACTCGAATCACGCAAACAACAATTGTGCCATTTAATGTAATCAATACACTTTTACGAGTTATCTTATCATTTTGAAATGCACACGTTACGAATAGTAAACCTGATAAACAAATGAGGTCAGAATTGAATTAACAATTTGTAAACAATAATTTTCTTATTTTCCCAAACCATTTCCTAGAAAATTTATGCGTAGAGAATGTAGAATTCGGCATAAGAATTGTCATTGCATCGTCTTCGAAAGAAATGACTGTGATCAGCTTAGACATGAACGCAGTGCATTCTGGGCCCGAGGTTATAAAACTTTTCTCAGACTCAATTCAAAATTTTCTCAAATTTCAATTTGAGATAAAAGCCGTTATTCTGTTTAAATACTCATTTTAATGTATTAAAATAAACGATGATATCAATAAATTGTTAAGAATAGCAACTTATTAATAAAAATTTTTATTTTCATACATTTATTTTAATTTAAAATTTGAGAAAATTGAGCCTGAGCCTTAGAAAAGTTTTATAACCCTTGGACCCTGATCATTTCAAATAAACGTATTTTATTAACACCGGGTGTATATAGACCAGACTGCGATTTAACTAGGCCTATACGGCATTTTTGAGGCCGCCGTCATAGCGTATTTGTTACTTGTCGGAATCCCGTTATTTGGGTGACAGGTTTGATCCCCGACGGCGGCTCACATCCCTTTTTACATTTGTCTCACACCCAAGGGTTTAGAACCGTAAACTTATGTGGAATAATCATCTAATGAATGTCGTGGTGGCATTAGTGAAGTAAATACGAAAAATCCATCGTTAGGTGCACCAGCGGTCACGGTCACGGAAAATTTATTTAGTAAGGCGGCGTTTAGCCTCATTCAAACAAACAGTCAATTACTTGCCCTCTTGTGAAATATAAATTCGAATTTCACTACCGAAATCTATAGATCTACAATTGCAAGTGAGTGATCAAAGATCAATTTTACATTGAAAATGATAGGAGATAACGGTTTCTCGAACCTCACTCTTTCTTGCGGAACTATAGTTGCATTCAATATTGCGTCAATTTTTATCAACCAAAGTCCATTTACCATGCAATAAACAAAAACAAAAACACAAAACCCTATTCCTAAATCAAATAATTTGCAGACGAAATTTTTTTGTTGATTAAATTTTTAATTCATTTGTCTTTTGGGAACGAGAATATTGGGGATAATGAAGATTTTGCCTGTAACAAGCAACCTCTCCATTTTCAACAATGTTTCCAGCAGCTGTTATGCAGATAAGTAAAAATGGATTACTCGTAATAGGTCGTTGCATCAGACGGTATTTAATATTTCCCCTGCTGTATTGTGATTATCAATATGTGTGTAGCTCTAGTGGAAATGTCCGGTTTATTGCATAATACACTGTTTCGCGGCTTAAACTTAAGATAAGGTAAACATTTTATTTTCTATGTTTGTGTTTTCTCAAATTAATTGTTAAAAATGCAGATTTGCAAGTTTTTCGGGTTTTGATATTGAGTAGGTGTTGTTATTGTAGGGACGAGATTGGAAAAGGATGACAGAACTGTAACGATGACCTACTTCAAGCATTGTCGAGATATTTCAATGCTTCGTTGAGCAATCCCTTGATGATCAATATGCCTTAAATGTTAAAAGCATTTGACTAATCTTTTTATGATTTGGATAGGGGTAACTTTGGACTGGGGTTTCTTTAAGAATATACTTGTATTTGCAACATCTTTAAATACACTTAAAATTGATTTAGAAAGGGGAAAGGTGGTCTCAATTTTGAAAGTTACATCGCATTTAAAGGACAGAAATCTGCCCTGCGCTCAGGATGACTATACAGTGCAAATTGTTTGCAAAACGTACCCCGCATTACACGCAAGTGCATGTGTAAAACAGGGTATAATTTACAAACATTGTGAACCGTTTTGCCATCCTGAACGCAAGTGTGAACTAAGGGGGGCATTTGGATATTTTGCGCACGAGAGAGAGAGAGAGAGAGAGAGAGAGAGAGAGAGAGAGAGAGAGAGAGAGAGAGAGAGAGAGAGAGAGAGAGAGAGAGAGAGAGAGAGAGAGAGAGAGAGAGAGTTCAGCGTTCCTTCAGATGATTTAACATGTTTTTAGTTAAGTTTAGTTAAGCTATTTTGTTAAGCAGACAAAGATATTTAATTTCATTTTTAGCCCCACTGGCTGAAAGCCACATGGGCTATTGTCATGGCGTTGTGTCCGTCGTGCGTCCGTCAGTGCGTCCGTGCGTCCGTGCGTCCGTTCGTAAACTTTTTCTTTAAAAATCTTCTCCTCAGAAACTACTGGATGAATTTCAACCAAACTTCACAGGAATGATCCTTGGGTGACCCTCTTTCAAAGTTGTTCAAGAAATATTGATCCAATGAAAACCATGGATTTAATGGACGTGGCTAATTTCCAAGTATGGTAAAAAGTGAGTTCTCTCAGATTCTAATTGATGGATACCAATCAAATTTTACATAAATGATCCTTGGGTGACCCTTTATTAGTCTACCAAAAATTACTGTGATCGGATGGAAAATATTCATTTTATGGGCAGAGGTCATTTCTCTATATGTTACATAGTGGAAACTTTGAAAATCATTTTCTCAGAATCTTATTGATGGATATCTACTAAATTTTACTTGAATGATCCTTGAGTGACCCTTTATCAGTCTTCCAAAAATAATTGTGATCGGATGAAAAATATATATTTTACGGGCGGAGGTCATTTCTCTATATGTTATATAGTGGAAACTTTGAAAATCATTTTCTCAGAATGTAACAAAGGGATATCAACCAAATTTCACTGGAATGATCCTTGAGTGACCCTTTATCAGTCTACCAAAAAATATTGTGATCGGATGAAAAATATATTTTATTGGCGGACGTCATTTCTCAATATGTTATTTAGTGGAAACTTTGCAAATCATTTTCTCAGAATGTAACTGATAGATTTCAATCAAACATTTTTGGTATGAGCTTTGGGTGACCCATTATCATGCAGCCAAAATTTATTTTGATTCGATGAAAAATATGTCCTTTATGGGCGGAGGTCATTTCTCTATATGTTATTTAGTTGAAACTTTGAAAATCATTTTCAACATCAGTAGAACCCAAAATATCTAAATTTCTAGTCAAAAGAATTTCAAGCCTGTGGAGCGACACAAGCCATTCATGGCTTTCTAGTTAAAAATAGCTTAAATCTCGACGTATTTCTTTTTTTTACGATGGTGCCTATTTTTCGTCAGGCAAGTTACTTCCTAAAATACAGATTTATATTTATTAATGAAATAATGTATGAACATATGTGTGACCAATAGAGATAATGACCAGAAACATTTTCCTATTTGAAAATTTTAGTCTGAAATTTAAGACGTTGCGTACGATAAAAAGCCTGATGTAATTGGATAAAAACCCTTTTTTTGTGGAAAATAGTTTTTGGAAAATGGGAAATTAATCGTGACAAGTTATTTCTTCAATATTTCATCAGGTATAAAGCCACAGTCGTAATCCAGGTAAAAAATAACTATCATTGGTCACTGTCTGACATTGTGACATATTTTATTTAAAATTAAGCTTCAAAGTAAATGTTATTGTAATTCTTTAACTTAAGAGATGAAGATATTTGTTGATTTGATGGAGGTATTAAACTAAATATCAAATTAAGCGGATTCATCGATGAGTGTGGTTATGTTTTTGGTTTCATACCTCAATGAAATCAATAAATGCTATATCATGCTTTATAATTTAATTTCATGAAGCAGAAATGTAAAGAGTTTTCAATAATGAATATGATTGCTTATGTGACTTCTTTGTGCGGAAGATTTTAAAATAGCTACATAGTCAAAATTGTTTTCATTAAGAAATTAAACATTTTTTCAGCCAATCAAATTGCCTGAATCTTGATGGACATTGCTTAAATCAAATTATCCAATCATGGTACGAATTATTCATAACATTCTTATTTTGATATATCTTTCTATGAAATCAGGTAACAGGAGTGTTTTTTCTTGAAAAAAGGTTTTGAATTTCTTAAATACTGATGGCTCATATATCAATCTCCCATTGTACTAGCTATTACTCCATTATCTTTTTTTTAACATTGTTTTTGGATATTGGCAAAAAATGTTTAACCCCCATTAATTATAAAGACAGTAAAAATTGCTTAATCGGAAATATATTTTTGAAGTACGCAAGGTTCTGCTTTTTGTAATATTGTTTTAAACCTTTTTGTATTAAATCTTTTTTGAAAAATGTTTTTACAACTTAGATTAATCCCTCTTGATTCTTCCTACTGGATAATGATATTGTCATCGCGCCGATCACCGATATACAGTTAACAACATCGTGAAATTACAAGATTAATAATTTTGGAGTGATTTTAGAATGAATTTGAATCGAGTGTGTCGAGTAAGTTTTGAGAGAAATTAACGGGAGGTAATCCAATATCGCTAATTTTGTTCATGATTAACAAAATTAGTGATATTGATTACCTCCCTTTAATAAAATATGCTTTTTCTTTTCATTTATTCTGCCTCTTCATGGACCAATCAGACATTTTAAAATCGACACCAGTCATAAAAAATCGTAGAATAATTTTAACCATTTGAATTAAATGTTGATCGTCTTGAACGACTTCTTAATTTTTTTCCAATGATTTTGGAGCGTATATGATGGATTTTAGTGAGTGATTGGAATGAATGAATGGATCGCTGAGTGAATGATTTTGAATGATTTTTATCGGAACGAGAGTCAAGTTCACGATGTTTTTAACTGTATTATACAATGTATGTTTGTTTGTCCGTCATCTCGCAACTCCAGAGAGTTGTATTGATTGATTGATTGAATGGAGGTTAACGCCACTTTCAACATTTTTTCAGATATATCGCGGCGGCTGGAGCACCTAACAATGGTTTCCTGGTGTTGCTCTTACCAGTACAACCATCACATCCTTTCCTAGCCTCCAACTAATATCTCACATAGGTCTAAGTTTATCAACTCATTGTAGAGAGACAAATAGTCGGAAAGAATGAGTGCCGCCGTCGGGGAACGAACAGAGAGTTGTTTACATGTCTTTTAAAATATGTTTGGATTGTATGCAATACGAACAACTGTCTTCTGCATTAAAAAACTTGAAGTCTAGCTAATAAAAGGTGGTCCTTAAATACAGGTGTTTGTCTTCGAGACAATCAACGGTGAAATTTACAATCGGTAATCAACATATAATCACATATTTTTGTGACAATATCTAATTACAAATTACTTGTTCATAAACACACTAGATTAGTTCAATTAGTACAGTTTGTGCCAAACTTCGTACTTTTTGAACTTTTCATGCTTAACTTACTAAGTCGTGATTATTACACCCCTATTTTATGGCAATTTCGAAACAATTATTCTTCAGGCAAAGGTTATACTGCAAGTACGGTGTATTTATAGTGTATATATTATAATGAATTTTAGTCTTAAATATTAATTAAAATAGGAAAAAAAACTTAAACACAAACCATGAATTTTGGGTATGATATTTAGAATGGTCTCTCTTATGCGACTCGAATTAATACCAAGGGCGTAACTACCCAATACGCACAATTCGCAAGTGCGTAATAGAAATAAACATTCTTTCGAAAAATATCGTTGATGAACGATCACAACATCGAAACTACAGCTTATTTAAGCGGTAGTCACGATGTTTTGTTTTACACCAGCGCTCAAATCATAGAAAAGGGGGGGGGGGCGGACAGAGGGCATTCATCTTTTGTCACAGTCCACATATCAGCTACAGTTAAGGACATCGTGAAATTGACAAGATTGACAAGAATATTTTTGGAATGATTTTGGAATGAAATTGAATAATTGTGTGGAGCGTGTTTTGAGTGAAATTCAAGAGGGGTAATCCAATATCGCAAATTTTGTTCAGGATGAACAAAATTAGCGATAGTGATTTCCTCCCTTTAATAAAGTACTTATACAAGTTCTATAGAAAGCTTTCTATTTCTTAAGGACCTATAAGACGTTTACAATTTGAATTATGTAAGTGAAATCGCCATTTTTCTCTATCCGAATTTATTTTGAATGACGTTGTTCATTGTATATTTTTCAATGGGTTTGATCATTTTTTGAATGGTTTGAATGAGTGTTTGGAATGAATGAATGGAGCGCCGAGTGAGCGGTTTAAAATGGTTTTGGATTGAGGTGAATGTCAATTTCACGATGTAACCAACTGTAAATGATGTGTTATGTCCAAGTGTTGCGCTGTGCTCGGCTTAATTAGACATATTTGTTAATAACCGATTGGAATTATATAGAGGATACTCGTTTGTTTAAGTGTTAGATCGATTTATATTTCATTGAGTGAACAACAAAAACTATATTTTCACGAGTGGCAGAGCCACGAGTGAAAATATAGCTTTTGTTTTTCACGAAATGAAATATTCATCGATCTTACTCGAAAAACAAACGATTATTCTATTTCTTTAATGCAAAAATGAGACAAAATGTGAAATTTCTAGGACATATTTTCGTAAAGCGCGTCATTTTGCGCGTGATTGCTATGCAACGTTCATTGTGACGTCAATTATTTCGCCCCGCATAGATGACGTCAGATAGGATGAAATGCACAAAAGCAGGGTATAAGATTTTGATAATTTCACTGCTTTTGCGATGAGTTTATCAAGTGATAATCTACCGTTATTTCTCGATAAACCACCGAAAAGCATTAAAGAATATTTTTTCTGTGAATTTGGAAATTTATCAAAGCGTAGGTGTGAATTAGCTCATTATGCGTATGTAGGCGACTCATAATAAGCTATTTTTTCAGATAGATTGAATTGTTTTCTTGGATTTATACGTATTAAATCTTTATACATAAGAAAGCAAGTATAACGTTATAAACTTGAAGTAACAATAAAACAAGGTCTGTCTTCAGAATGCAGAAACGTTTGCGAACGTTGTGAAATGAGTTGATTCTCTGCTTTGTACGTGAGTGCTTGTGAAAATCGGATACCATTTCCTGGTAAGGGTTTTGACATTTGCACTTATGTTATATGTCTATATGTCTTCTAATTCACCTATAAGACACCCCCTCTCTACCCCCCCCCCCCCCCCCCCCAAAAAAAAAAAAAAAAAAAAAAAAAAAAAAGATAAGAAAACAACAACAAATCGGGCTCGTCTACTACGGGTTATACACAAGGGGCGCACGAATAAGTGAACTTCGCCGTGATTTCACTGAAAGATTGTTAAGCACAAATTTAAATCTTTAGTTAACATCGCCTGAAAACGATGGTACGCAAAGAATATTGTGATCTTTACAAAGGTTACAAAGTGATTAAACATTCAACTTTTTCTTTTTTTCGATTGATTGATTGATTGATTGATTGATTGATTGATTGATTGATTGATTGATTGATTGATTGATTGATTGATTGATAGATCGATCGATTGATTGATTGGGATTTTACGCCGCTCTCAACATTTTTTTTCAGTTATATCTCGGCGGTTAGAGTACCAAACAATGGATTCCTGGTTTTTCTCTCACCAGTACAACCATTACTTCTTTTCCTAGCCTCCGGCTGCTTTCTCACATAGGTTTCCCAATGGGTTGATAATAGACCTATGTTGGATAACAGCTGGAGGCTTGGAAATAATGTCATGGTAGTACTGGTGTGAAAATTACCAGGGATCCATTGTTAGGTGCTCGGGGCACCGCGATATGACTGAAATAATATTGAAAGCGATGTAAAAAACCATTCAACAAACAAATCGTTGTTCAAAATAGTGTATTTGTTATCATCTTTGTGGTTACTGAATACAGAACATTCAGAATGCGCACGTTTTCCTATGTCGGGATGCAACATTGGAAATAAGTCTCCTGTAAAATAATATCTATAAATAAAATTGGTAATTTTGAAAAGAAAACTTAAAAAAAGTTTTTGCACATGTATGTCACTGGACTTAAAATATAACGCATGTACTCTTCTATTTAAAAATGTTATTTTTGATAAATACGTATTTGTATTTACTATATACTAACAAAAATGTTGTCAGTCAATGTCCTTAAAGTGCCGAACATATTGATGTAAATGCTATTATATTGATGTATTAGTTCTAAATATGTGATATTTCAATCAATGATCCAATTGAATGCTATTTATTAATTAAGTAATATTATTATCATTATTATCACATGTATTATTATTATTATTATTATTATTATTATTATTATTATTATTATAAGAACAGAATAACGAAATTCAAATGTTAATCTAGTTTCAGGCTTGAAGGACAAAAAGCCTTTATAACTATGGGGAACATTAACACTCATCTGGAATGTGACAACAGAAATTACTGTTTTGTTGGTCGACAGGAAGATGTAAAGAAAATATGTAAACATATAGAAGGAACGAAAAAGCTGGTGGTTCAGATAAGTGGAATGCAAGAGGTGGGGAAATCAAGGGTATTGACTCAGGTCTTGAAGATTTATCATCCGATGAGGAAATGTGTTTTCATTGATCTGTCGTTTGAAGGTTCCACATTTAATTCATCAGCAGTAGCTAATTGCATTAACCGTTTGCAAGAAGCGTTGGGATTTTCAGTAGATGAAACTGATAATGACAACATAACAATACAAGATCTTACAAGAAAGGTGCTAAGAAAAATTGAATCTCTTGACGATAATATCGTATTATTTATTGACAATGTAGACAATGCTTTTCATTGCGACGGGTTTAAAGACAGCTTTCTACAGTTTATCAAAGATGTTTGTGTGTATGGAAATAGCGGGTTTAAAGTGGTGTTCACATCAGCTGTACGTTCTCAACTTACATCAAATGCATTTGTTGATCATGAGATTAAAGTCTTGTCAGACACAGCAATACAAATGTTGTTCTACAAAGTGATCAAAGAAAAAGCGAGTGATTGTGATGACGCTAGTTTTGAAGAAGAGAATTATGATCTTAGTGACGATTTACACGATTTGGATCAAGACAATGATGGTTTACAGATGGATAAAGGCGATGATGATAGTTTATTCAAACAAATAATGTCTCCTAGTAACATGATATTTATTAATGCATTAGTCAAGCTGTGTTCTGGATTACCAACTCTTGCCATCATGATGGGTAAGTAGATCCTATTTCAGTGACAATTCTTTCTTGACTTCAACAACGGATACTTTGAATTTTTACGGTGTATTAATCTTAATGAATCTGAATTAAGCTTAAAGTAATCACAACGTAATTTATTTAAAGAATTAAAGAAAATTTTTACGAGACACTCGAACTTTTAAAGTACACACTTTCTTTTGGAACTAGGTAAATTTACGTTTGGAAAAGGGTTTTGAGTCACTCAAATCGCGACGATGTAACAAATCGTTGCATCTTGCTAGCCGGACTCAATGTACGAAAAAAGAATGCTTCAATCGGATGCCCGATCTTTAAATCTATCTAGAGTCTTATTGAGACTTTAGGGGCGAAATATTTCGACAAAAAAAAAAAATTCTATGCCGTTATAGAAGAATGATAAGATGTTTAGATAAAGAAACGAGGATTTCACGAAATTGGCACAAACAAGTAGCGTTGGTGACGTCGAAAGTTTTCATTAAAAATTTGGAGGGCTAACGCCATTCTATCTGACTTTATCGAGTTTCCCCAGGTTTTACCTTTATTTAAAAAAAGCAAATGTAGTCCGTCGATGTACAGAGGAGGTTGATCGTTAGATTAACAGAGTTGTGATCCGATTGAAGTTCGATTTTCTTTCCAACATTTGTCTCCAACCGATAGGTTGAAAACCCTTTGTAGGATGGCAGTTAGAAGATAGGAAAAGATGGTAATACTTGTGCGAAAAATACCAGTATTCCGTTTTAGATATTCAAGCCGCACGATATGACCGAAAAAGGGGGGTCAAAGCGGAGTAAGACCCCATTGAAACAAAACCAGACCTCCACAAATCGTTCGATGGAGAAGTCGAATGTATTTTTTGATATCAAGGCCTGCAATAATGAAAGCTCTGATTACAATGCAAGGATATCGTATTTATCAGCATGAGTCAGTTTCGGTTTCGGTTTACTCAGATAATTTGCCTTTTCTAAAGCTCATTCCTTTCCCTTCTTATTCAGTTCACGGTATTTTTTTGTCTGTATACAAAGCTTTGGTACACTGTATAGACTAAGATTAGCCTTTACAGACTTGAAGTGTGATCTTGCTCTTTTTTTTCTACTCGATCATTTTGGCATAAACTTGAGTCATAATGGTTGAAAAGCCATCAAGTTGTCATTTGAGCTTGTTTGAAATAGAATTTCAATCCAGAGAGATAAGGTTAAAAATCATTTGCCCAGGCCCTGCATTCAAAGCGGTTCTGTAGTAGAACATTAATTGTGTTTGAATGGGTTTGAATGGCGCTTTTAAAAAATTTTCATCTCGTCGGGGCGGCTGTAGCACCTAACAATGGGTTCCTGCTATTTCTCGTACTACTACTACCATAACATCCTTTCCTAGCCCCCAGCTGCTATCCCGCAATTAACAACTGGTTGGACACAAATTTAGGAAAGGGTATCTGTCGCCGTCGGAGAAAAGCTTTATTAGTCTCAAATCTCATTACATAAGTATTATACTTGTGTTTATATAAAAACGCCAGAAAAAAACGTACTATTATATCTAAATGGCGTTATAGACATACATGTATTTATCATATAAATATGTCTTTACCATTATTGAAACTATTAACAAATGATTTTCTAACCCTATTCAAAGATGTTTTGTCAATGATTCCTACCATTTTTATTACGTCCGATAAAGTTAAAAATTAAAATTATTATTCCAAATAAGAGAAGATGGTCAAGATCAATATCAAAGTATTTCTCGTAAATAACAAATGTACGTGATCGGCAGCGAATTTGGGCAAAATCATCTTTTTAACTCACCTGAGCACAACGTGCTCAATGGGAGCTTTAAGGGTCGCCCTGAGTCCGTCGTCCGTTGTGCATCGTGCGTCGTCAGTCGAATGTCGTCCGCGGTCAACAATCTTAAAAACTTCTTCATCTCTTTAACAACTGGGCCGATTTCAAAGAAACTTTAACAGAATGTTCCTTGGGTGACCTTTTTCAAAAGCTGTCCGCAAAATTTAAATTGGCCAATAAATATGGGCGGGGCGAGTCCGATTTTGAGCGCGAAATCTTTGAACGACATCTCCCCCTGAACCACTTGGCCGATTTCAATAAATCTTTACAAGAATGTTCCTTGGGTGTCCCTTTAAAAAAAATGTTTGCGAAATTTGAATTGGCCCATTAATAAGGGCGAGACAGGGCGGGATTATTTTAAGCCCGAAATCTTTGAACGACCTTTCCTTCTGAATCAATGCGCCAACTTTAATGAAACCTTACCAGAATGTCCCTAGGTGTCCCTTTTCTAAAAAAAGTGTGCAAAATTTGATTGACCCATAATTATGGGCGTGGAAGGGCGATGCTTATTTTGAGCCCGTAATCTTTGAATGACATTTCCTGAACCACTTGGCCGATTTTATAGTCCGTTTGACTTCTATATTGACCAGCCTTTTCATCAATTACATAAAATTGCGCTTGAATGAAGGATTTTTATGTGGTAAAATATTGATATCAGCTTAATACTATTCCAAAAAATATTTTTTGGAAACAAACTGATTGTAGAATAATGATTTTGTCTATCTAGTTAATGATAATATTTTCGCATTTTCTGCTCTTAAACACGAGGGGTGGTGAAGGCCGTTAGTTGTAAGATAATGTAAACAAATAGTAAAAATACGTGGTTTTATACTTGACATTTGACAGAAGAAATGCTCATTATTCCATTTTTGGAAAGGCTAATTAGCATATCGACGGTTAGGACATCTTAAACTTAAATATCCCGTGATTTGTATCGTTATTTATCGCCTGCTTATCTAGTTTTTCTCGTGAAAATCCAAACGACCTCCTGAAATAATTCTTTTTGATTGGTCTAAATAAGGGAATATGGGGTCCATCTCAGAATGGATAAGAAATATTATCAACTATCTGGTCAAAAAATTTTTGTAACAAATACAATATGCAGTAAAATTTGATATCCTAAGGAAGTAAAAAAAGCTACAGAATTAATTTTACTAAAATACTCGATTTTATACTAAAACGACTTGCCAAAATTCATACACTTTTGACTTGGCCCGTATGCAAATCAGAGCTATTTTTGGATAGACAATTCGCTGTTCCGTTTATGACAGACACGAGTATGTATGAAAGGCAGAAAGTTAACATATAGACGGACGGACAAAATCACTGTTACACCTTCAAAAATTCTGACAAACAAAATTCTTCATAATATTAGTTAGAAAATATGATATGACAAGAATGTTCTTTTGGTGACCCTTTTAAAAATCTCTTCGCGAAAATTTGATTGGCCTATAAATATGGGCGTGACAGGGCGGGGCTTAATTTGAGCCCGAAATCTTTGAACGACATCTCCTCCTGAACTATTTGGCCGATTTCAATGAAACTTTACTAGAATTTTCTTCGGTTGACCCTTTCCAAAAATTCTGCAAAATTTTGATTGGTCCATACATATTGGTGTGGCGGGGTGGGCTTATTTTGAGAATTATCAGCAATGAATGGGTGGGCAGGGTCTATTATCACTCAAATATGAATGAAACTTTGCCAGAAAGTTACTTATATGGTACCACTGGACCAATGAAGTTCAGGTTAGCGTTTTGGGCAATTTTGGTCCTCCTGTTTGTTGAAAATTTGCCCTGTTACGAGCTTCCGTCATAAAAGAAGGTGATGGTTAACCATCAGATACTCGACTGGTTAGTCCAAATGGTTCGTATGCGTAAAGAATATATAGCTTTATTTGTTGAATACATAACATATGCTATGATATTTAATCTGATAAATACAAAAACATTCTTTATGCATCATAAAAGCATATTTATTGTAAGAGGCGAAAATGACAATAAAGAAATATCAACTTAAATTACATATTTTAATTGACTTATTTATAATGCAATTGAAATGTGGCGGTAGGATCTTGTTCGTGGACGGAAAACACCCGAGGGTACCCTAGCCTTGCTGGCTGCAGCTAACGCAGTAATAAAACAGTAGGACCAAAACACATGTGGCAGCCACCACAACACCTCACTACAACCACCAACAGCCATTGGGAGAATGAGGATACCATGGTCCTACAACCAGCCAACCCACCCACAGTCCAAACCATGTGGGAGGGGCTCAATCCACCCCCCGAATAGTCCACACCATATTTGGAAGGCCAATGAGACAATGTATCGACTGCAAGCCAGCACACGCTCTAGAGTATACGCAGTCTTGACTATTTCATAAAACTTAACATGGTATCCCCAGGAATTTTCCGCAACACAAACAAGATAGGTTATTTGCTAGCACACTTATACAAAACACCATCAAGATTGTCACAATTGTCCAACAACATGTAATATAACAACACAATTGATCTCGTCCTACGAAGCGTTGAAAACCAATCTGAAAATAGATATACAAGGGTAGAAAGGCAAAAAGGTGAAAATTTCGGGTGGGTGGGCGGGTTTTTTCAATGAAATTGCTCAAGTTGCAAGCCCGCGTAATTAGACGGTGTAGCGTGATAATAACTATTTATAACGGTGCAGCATTAAAACTACCAACTTGCGATTACCAATAACCCCCCCCCCCACATGCACCAACGTCATTTTCGTACAATAAACTGGACTATTTGTTAAAAATAGTCTGTTTTATTGTAAGAGGCGAAAATGACAATAAAGAAATATCAACTTAAATTACATATTTTAATTGACTTATTTATAATGCAATTGAAATGTGGCGGTAAGATCTTGTTCGTAGACGGAAAACACCCGAGGGTACCCTAGCCTTGCTGGCTGCAGCTAACGCAGTAATAAAACAGTAGGACCAAAACACATGTGGCAGCCACCACAACACCTCACTACAACCACCAACAGCCATTGGGGGAATGAGGATACCATGGTCCTACAACCAGCCAACCCACCCACAGTCCAAACCATGTGGGAGGGGCTCAATCCACCCCCCGAAAAGTCCACACCATATTTGGAAGGCCAATGAGACAATGTATCGACTGCAAGCCAGCACACGCTCTAGAGTATACGCAGTCTTGACTATTTCATAAAACTTAACATGGTACCCCCAGGAATTTTCCGCCACACGAACTTGTGTAAGTTCGCCCTAAAATTCCTGTTATTTAAATTTAATCAATTTTTTCCAAAATATCATTAATACTCAGAGGCATAATGTCATAGCCAATATCAGACAAATGGACACCATCTCTAAAGTACAACCCTGGAGTTTCAACACCGATATCTTCATGTTTAACAAAGTAACCGCCGTTGGCCACTATGAATCGGCGGACTCGACTGTTGAAATGCTTTCTTTTTTTCTCAACTTTATTATATGGAATATCAGTAGTTCCCCAAGAAATGCGTGGTAACATTGATGAAAAAATAAATTTTGTGTCAGGTAAGTTAGCCATCCACAATTTTATGTCATTACAAACTGAATGTTTTAGTTCACAACCAGTCATTGATATAAGATCGTTTGATCCAAGGTGGATAACCAAAAACTTTGATGGATTGGCATGAAGGCACTGCATTTGGAGGACTGTGGTAAATTCCGCCCAGTGCATCCCTCTCCGGCTGATCCACTTTACACTGGCTATTGATGTGCTGCCCAAATTTGATTGTATATTTCTAAACTTCAATCGCTGCTCCAACCAATGAACGTAGGAATTGCCCACGAACCAAACATCTGAAAAATACTTGTTTGATGTTATTATTCAGAAATACCACAAAATCTGCCTTGTTTAACGTAATGTTATGATGATGTATAAAATTCGCTTTATTTGATAAAATTAAGTATCGGCTAAATTTAAGCTATTGCGATAATGGTTTTCCTAAGTCAGGATTGTGCTGTTACAAGACATCTATGAATATAAGACATTAATTGCATATATGACAAACTTGATATAGTCTTTAGTTGCATGTACAATTAACGATATAGGCCGTATCAATACAGTTAAATGCGTATATAATGTAGGAAGGCATCTGAAGACCATCTCCCTAATTTTTTAATCTTTTCGTTAGAAACTCCCTGTTCTGCAAGCCAAGTGGCAGCTCCTATTCTGAAAGAATGTGTTTTATAGCCCTTATGGGGCATACCCAAATTAATTAAGCTTTTAGAAATTACTGCACCAAATTGATATCTAGTGAGGGGAGAACCATTTATGTGACAAAACAAATGGTAAGAGGATTTTGGCTTGACAGACAAGTAATTTTGCAAGGCTTGTACCGGACACACCTTGGAATTACTAAGTGGATACACATTAACTATTTTCGGATTACCGGACTGGTTGGCTTTGGACTTGCGCAGATTTATTTTTACCGAATGAATTTTATTGGAACGGTTTACAAATTGTATGTCGGACACTTGAAGATGCCGGTCAGGTTCCACAGGAGAGGTATAAACCAACTCTCCAGCCCGAAATAACCCAAAAAATGCTAACGAGTATGCGGCCTTAAAGAGTTTAGCTTCATAAGCTGAAAAACATGTTCTGTCTAAAACGCCCCAGATTTTTGTTAGAAGCTCCAGCGTAATAGGCATTCTAGTATCTTTAGAAGGGTTCAAACGACGATAACCCTCAAGAAGCTTTTTGCAACGAAAGTAATTACACGTGTTTTGCATATTGTTTATCTTATGAAAGAAACTAATTGCTGCAATGAAAGTTGTCGCAGTTTTTGATGAATAATTCTTTTGATTTAAGAAGGCAATGTAATACTCCAAGTGTATTAACGGGACAGGTCATTCGTTCTTGAGCCCGCTAGTACTTCTAAATTCATTGAATTTTGCAAGAGCATTTTTATACACAGTTTTTGTATTCTGTGATAAGCTTGCTTGTATAAGTTTTAATGAGTGTTGTCCAAGATGGTCCAAAGATAGGCTGGAAAAATTCTTGGTTCCCGGTCCGCCCTTGGAGCCAGCTGTCTGAAACGCTACATCTACAAACGCGATAAACTGTCCGCAATCTGGTTTTCACAACCAGCCAAAAATTCAGCTCTTAGATTTATATTGAGTTTAAGGCAAAGTAGTGTAAGGGATCTGACCAGAACCATAATTTTGTCTGATTTGCTTGTTTGGTTATTGATAATGTTTACCACTGACTGGTTATCACATTTAAATAGGACCTTCTTATTTCTCAATTTATCGCCCTAGATATGAACTGCCACCAAAATGGGAAAGTATTCAAGTAACGTGATATCTTTTGTGAGCCCAGAATCATGCCACTCAATAGGCCAAGCACCTAGGGCCCACTCATTCATAAAAGTAGCGCCGAAACCATGACCCACCGCGGCAGAACTATCTGTATATAGGCAAATATCAAAATTGCAAGTCCAGAACTTTTCATGAAACATTGAAACGCCGTTAAAAGACGTTAGAAATTCCAACCACATTATTAAGTCCTGCCTTGTCCCTTTTTTGACCTTGATGTGGTGGTAGGATTTAGTGACGCCACATGTTGCATTTATGATTCTCCTACAAAATGGGCGACCAGGAACTACTGCCCGACAAAGAAAGTTAAGGGACCCTATTAAAGATTGCAATTCTTTCAATTGTTCAGACTTTTTATGAGATAACACAACATTGATATATTCAATTAACTGTGATACTTTTGAGGCAGGTATCCTAACTTGCATTAAAATGGAACCTAACTCCAGCCCTAAAAATATTAAAACTGGTGTGGCCATACAGTTTTCTCCTCTGCCACGGGAACCCCGAGCTTAAAACAACACCTAAAAAAGGCCTGTAAAAACTGATGACAATCATCTGAATCCCCTTTCCCTCCAAAAATAAAATCGTCCAAATAATGGTCCAAATCCCCTAAATTGCAGTTCTTCCGCACAATCCATTGCAGTGCGCATGCAAATTTTTCAAAAACTGCACACGAAATACTTGCCCAAAAAGGCAGCATACGGTCATGAAAAAAGAAACCCTCATGGCAGAATCCCACTTGGGGACAATCCTCTTTAGCTAGTGGTATCAGACGGAAGGCTGATCGGATATCAGCTTTGGCCAGTAGTGCCCCCGGACCCAATCTTTGAATCATTTTTACCGCATTATCAAACTTTGAGTAACGAACCGAGCAGAGAGTGGGGTCAATATTGTCATTCAGAGAATCCCCTGGAGGGTAAGATAAATGGCGAATCAACCTATATTCATTAGGTTCCTTTTTGGGGACCAGACCAATTGGGGAGATTTTGAAATCTGATAATGGAATGGACTTAAATGGTCCAGCTACCCTGCCGGCAGAAATTTCCTTATTAATTTTTTCCTTAACTATAGCAGGGTTTTGAATCGCTGATTTCAAATTCTGACATGTTTGCAAAGTTCTCGGGCCAGTATAGCACAAAGAAAATCCATGTTCAAACCCATTTAATAAAAATAGACTCAAATTTGTATCATAACCTACTAGTTCTTCTCTTAAAGTGTGTAATTTTACTGGGGTGATGCCAAGACTAGAAACATCGCTTTGCATTTTATTTGCGAAAAGTAGCATTTGATTGAATTTGATTGCATCTAATCTGTGCATGTTCCCCTTTGCAGACCAGACAAACATGTGTGTACTTGCAATTAAGGAACTTACAACCTCTGGCTGAATTGAATTCATAGCAAACACTCTTAGAACGACTATTACTACCAGCATAACTTGGGTTGAAAGTGTTTTTCTGATTTGATGGAGTTGACAAACTCATAGCTTTGAGCCAAAGATCAGCATCGATTTTTCCCCAGGGCATTGGGGATAGAGCTTGACGCATTCTGAAATTTTCATCATAAGTTTTCCACCAGTCCGATGCAAAATTTCTAGTCGCGGCCTCCCTTATTGTTGACATGTATTGAATGAGATCACAAGTCATTTCCGGTCTTTTTTTCGCCACTATGTACATATAGATTAAGAATGCATCCGTCCACTCTCGAATATTAGCCACTCTTTTGGGATTTTTTTGAATCAATTGGAGTGTACCCTGCTCCGTAACTCTGACATTGGAGTCACGATTCAAAAGTTCATTCGGTTCTTTGCGAATAAGCTGTGCCAAATTAACATATTCCCCTTTCCAAATCTTAATGCATAACTCCGCCGATACGTGCAGAGCAATGTCGTCGTCTGCTAAACGCATAGCCTCCGTGGGTACATTAAATTCTGATTCAGGCCATACAGGGATCGAATCATTGAGCGCGGCGAAAGGATTACCCGAGTTAGGTTCATCCGAAGACAGAACCACCCGTTCTGCCTCGGCGGAAGCTGCTTTTGGCGACTTATTAGCAGAATCATCTGACTTCCGGGCCGGCTCTGCGTCGGGCCGATCGTATGGCTTAGCCCTTGTTCGACGACCTCTAGGCATCGTGACAAATTGGACCTAAAATACGATTTTTTTTCAATGAAATTGCCCAATTTGCAAGCCCGCGTAATTAGACGGTGTAGCGTGATAATAACTATTTATAACGGTGCAGCATTAGAACTACCAACTTGCGATTACCAATAACCCCCCCCCCCCCCACACACACGCACCAACGTCATTTTCGTACAATAAACTGGACTATTTGTTAAAAATAGTCTGTTCTATTTTATACAATAACAATGCAACAAAAGTAATATAGCAATTGTTTGAAAAATGTGTTACCCGTCACGCGAACAAGGCACATCTGGAAACGCCGTGAACAAATATTTGAAAAAGTACAGGTCAACCGGAAGTCGAATTGGGTAACCTCTTTTGCAGAAAGATAGATTGGAAACCCTAGATTCAGAAAATCAGCAAAGTGCGAAAAGTTTCGATTCTAGTCAGCCTGCGCAATACGCGCAGTCTGACTAGGGTCGACACTTTACGCACTAACCAGATGGGCGGGTCATATATTTCCTTGATAGGTTCGGAACTTGCTGCCAATGACGGATTGATAGAACCCAGAGATATGGTCGTGTTGATTATTGAAGATATTCTCAAAACTCTTAGCCCTGATTGCTATCCAAAGTCTGACAAAGCAGGTTGGTGTTAGAGTCTACCAAAGTATAAAACTTATAATTAGTTCACTGTAGTTAAGGCAAACTTAGCCATTGAACACTATCATCAGACGTCAATTTTACTGGTCATAATCTGAGTCTTGATACAAAAAAGCGTTAGCTATGAATATTTGTTGTATGAAAGATAAATGTTAAATTAAGGTTCAACATATTGTAGAAAAACAGAATAACTAAAAATAATAAATAATAAATAAGAAAAATAGTATAAAAAACCAACCAAACAAACAACAACAGCAAAATCACAACAACAACAACAACAACGGCGACGACGACGACAACTCTCGGGCTCCGAAGCAAAATATAGATGCTGGTATTACAGTATGGTTATAATCATGTGGTGTGGTTTAACTGTTTGCAATTATGAGATGAAGTGTCTAATGGATTTAAGCTCAAAGGTTTGTAAATACTTGAATTGTTACGGGTTGAAAGCAGCCCTACAAATAGGATTACTAAAAGGTAAAAACTATTGTAAATTATACCCTGCTTTGCACTGAAGGACACGCGAAAAGCCGGGGTATAATTTGCAAACAGTTTGCGCCGTTTTTCATCCTGAACGCAGGGCATAGTACAAGGAATAATGGGTTGTTTCTAGGCAGTTTCTAGAATACGTGTCAGACTACAACATGTAAGATGTAGTTCTAATTTTATTTCAGCAATATTTCAAGAAGCCATAAAGAAGGTAGAAAAGCGAAGAGAACTGCTGTATGAAATGAACAGATACCTTGACGAAGCCAATGTTGGCGGTGTTGACTCTGTAGTTAAAGCTGACGAATCTGCTAGTGAGTATTTGATTCTTACTTCATATAAGACTTGTCAATCGAAAATTGACCATCTGGGTAGGGGGTAAAGTGTCGACCTAAGTCAGACTGCGCAAATTGCGCAGGCTGACTAGGATCGAAACTTTACGTATTTGACTGATTTTTTTTAAGAAATCTAGAGTGATCCTTGTACTTTCATCACAAAGATTTAAGAAATGCGACTCCTGGTTGATTTTTGATGGATCCAACCTTTTTAATACATAAATACTTTACGGAGTTGCCAGATGGTCTAATTTCGCTCGATGTGTTACATTTATCAATAGGAAACTAGCCCCATTTGTTGTACCGAAAGGGTGGAGAAATAAAAGCAAATAGAAGAAACATTCGAAAAAAAGCATTTCACATCTTCAGTTGCCGAAAAGAAACAAATACTTCATATAAAACAAACACCGTTCAATGAAAATGATTCATTTTAATGTACTTGCAAACTTCTCTCTCTCTCTCTCTCTCTCTCTCTCTCTCTCTCTCTCTCTCTCTCTCTCTCTCTCTCTCTCTCTCTCTCTCTCTCTCTCTCTCTCTCTCTCTCTCTCTCTCTCTCTCTCTCTCTCTCTCTCTCTCTCTATATATATATATATATATATATATGTTACCTCACTCGCTCAACGGTCTCATTTACGTTCATTCCAAAATGATTTCAAAATCATTCCCCTTTTTAATTTCACAGTGTGCCTATCTGTCATAGAACTCACAGGGCTTAACAAAAATACGCAATTAAGACTTTTTAATCAAGAAGAAAATTAATCTATCTTAGGGTAGTGGACCCGTTATAGTTCCACAACGTTTCGGAAGTATTCTCTTTAACAGCGTTAATCGAGGTTTCCTAATGATTTTCATTAGGAAACCTCGATTCACATTGTGAAAGATCATGTGTTCCGAAATGTTGCGGAGCTATTACGGCTCCACTACCTTAATCATTTACTATGCTGAATGATTATTTTCAGAATCAGAAGCGGAAGCTAAACAAAATACGAGGGATCTTCTAGACTACAATGTCGTGATGTACAGTCGTAAGGGAAAACAGTTTAAAATACCCGCCATTTTCAGAGAATGTCTTCTAGCAATGAAACCCCTAGGTAAGCTAATAAATACTGAAGGATAAAACACAAACCAGAGGATAAAACAGAAATTAAATAATTACAAAATAATTATGCTTAGCTTATACATGTGCTGAAGAATAAACGCATCATTTGTAAAGAAGATAAACATGTCAAGCCTGAAAAGGTTTTAACTTTGCCTCGACTGTTCGACTGTTAAGGATGTACAAAAACATGATTGAAACATCTCATACGCGTATCGTATTTATAATTTGACTACACGATTTTGTAATAGACCGTATAACGTTAAAAATGTGAAGTATTTTAACTAATCAACTATTAGTGGCAAGGAAAATAATTTTATTTGTTTCTCATCTCAGACTAAGTATTGATTATCTCCCTTTGTTATTAGAAGTTTCTTTAGGGTGCACACTGTAGTAGATTTCACAAATTCTCTGTTCACTACACCCCAGTCTCACTGCATCCAATTCCGGCCTCTCAAGCAACAGCATACAATGAAACAATCATTTCAGGTTGAATCAAGTGTTAAGCTGCCAAGAAAAAACAAAACTTTTAATCTATGTATGAAATAGATGTCAAATTAACCGATTGTGTTTATTTGTTTTGGTCGCGAAAACTGGTGAAAATTTGGCTGTTTTGCACGAAATTCAAACTTCCATGGTTGCCGCAAGATAAACGATAATCTTTTTTAAGCTTTCTTTTTGTAAAGCAAAAATAGTGCCAATTCTGGTGATGCATCACAAAGTATTTGCCAACCATCTTCTTTTTTCACAATATTCTACGGAACACTTACCCTATTTTTTCGGCCCGTACAGCCGGCTAAAATCCATACCCCACCACCTTTTGTGTCACCGGGTGCAGAGAAACTGTGAAAAGGTCATGACCTGTTAGTTTCGCATTCATAAATGGTATCAAAATTACATCGTAGGATCATTAAAGCAACTTTTTGCATTAACATGTTCAAATATCTACTCAAAACTTACTTTTGCCTATTATTTCTAATTTTGACAATGGCCAATTCGCATATTTCAAACAATACTACATACTGGGGCCTTAGCAGTTTGTTATCTTGAAAAACCTTCACATCTGCAGTGGTTTATTCTTGTTAAATCACAAATACATGACAATGTTTTCGTTTTGTCTTTGTTGAACATGCCATTTTAGGGTTAATCTGTTATTTTACAACTTTACATTAACAAGATATGTTTGTAAAACATTTATGCCCCCAAAAGAGCAGGTCAATAGAATTTTCTTTGTCAATTAACATTAACATTAACTTAAAAAATATGACCAGTAGAGTTACGGTTCTTGTGAACCGCACTTCTCAATGAGATCTACTTTTTGAGATATGCTCCGGGTAAAAATTAAGTTATAAATTTAACAAAAAACAATTCCTAAAAATAATATGATGAGAAGAGTCATGGTTCTTGTGCACTGCACTGCTCCTCAATAAGATCTTTCAACCTGTAAAGATCCATAATTATAGCTTCCATGATTTTTGAGATGTACACCTTCCAAAATGGTCTATGGAAGGACGATCGGACAGACGGACCGACCGATGGAGGGACGGACCAAGCGAATTACGCCATACTGATCGACCGACAAGTGTAAAGCAACATGCCCCTCTTCTTGAAAGGGTACATAATAAGCTTCCATGATTTTTGAGATGTACACCTTCCAAAATGGTCTACGGAAGGACGGACGGACAAACCGACCGACCGACGATAGAGGGACGGACCAAGCGACTGTCGCCATACTGATCGACCGACAAGTGCAAAGCAACATGCCCCTCTTCTTGAAAGGGTTCATAATAAGCCGTGCCAAAATTAGTTTCTTATATAGTCAAAGTAATGTTCTTTTTATATCTGAATATCGATATCTGAAATCTATTTTAATCAAGACCATAGCCCCTTTCAATCTACGCCAAATCGTGTTTTGAAGCTATTTGGCTACTAAAAAAAAATAATAAAAAAATATGTGGTAAATACTCTTATATAAGTAGAATTCGCTATTGTGACTGGTCGATTGCATACAAATGTATTGTAATCACAAGTCATAATACCGTATTCGAGTTATACTTAAATTTTAACAACAATATAACCTGGTGGTATAGCGCAAAATCATTGACATGACTGACCGTAACCTCTATTTGCATTAATTATATGCTTGACTGATTGTCTCATGGCATCTCCGTTAGGTCTCGTTTAACTTCGTGAATCAAGTTTCATAATATATACCTATTAATTGACATCGCTGTGAGTAGACATTTGTCATTGTACGTGCAAAGAGGAAGGCATTAGAAGTCGAGAGACAGTGGTTTGAGTCACTGCAGCAGCAGTTATTTGTCCTCTAGGTTTCAGGCTTTTTTTTATAATGTTGGAGATCACGCGATTCTCAAAGAGATTTGCGGTACGTAATATGCTAATTTATAAAAACATTGCCCGTTAGTATCTTTTTTTCTTTTTCGTTTTGTTTGGTTGAATGGGTTTTAACGACTATTTTGATTTTTTTTTATTTTATTGCGCGGCTGGAGCACCTAACTATGGATATCTGAACAACTATTCCGATCCTCCAGTTGCTCATCCGACATAGGTCTTCGATTATCAACCAATGAAGACCATTTAACAACGACTTGGGTTTTCCATATTTGAGTTCAGGAATTTGTAAGCGATAAATGAAATGCGGCGGTGCAAAAAAGTTAATTGTCATTCACAAACTAGTCAAATGGGACTACGAGAAGAATGAAAACAAGAGGGCCATTGGCCCTTAAACGCTCACCTGATGCATGGCTTAACAAAAGTCAAAGATATCAATAAGTTAACATTTCAGACGAATATGTTGCCTCTAAAGCACTAATAAAAGTGTTTGATCCTCTATCAAACTCGTGTAAGATTTCAAGACAAACATTCTGACCAAAATACATAATTTTCAATCAAAGAGTGCACACAAGGATTTTAATAAATTTGACCCCTTGACCTCATTTTGGACCCAACTTGACTCAATTTCAAACTAAACCTAGGTTTCATTCAAACATTCTGACCAAGTTTCAAGATATTAGAGTAAACAAGGGTTTTCTAAGATTTGACCCCTTGACCTCATTTTTGACCCAACTTGACCCAATTTCAAACTTGACCGAGATTTAATGGAGACAAACATTCTGACCAAGTTTCAAGACATTTGGGCCAAACATGTGGCCTCTAGAGTGCACAAAAGGTTTTTCTAAGATTTGACCCCTTGACCCCATTTATGACCCGATTTTACCCAATTTCATACTTAACCGAGATTTGATGTTGACAAACATTCTGACAAAGTTTCAAGACAATTGGACCAAAAATGTGGTTTCTAGAGTGCACACAAGGTTTTTCTAAGATTTGACCCCTTGACCCCATTTTTGACCCCACTTGACCTAATTCCGAACTTGATCGAGATTTGATGGAGACAAACATTCTGGCCACGTTTCAAAGCATTTGGGCCAAAAATGTGGCCTCTAGAGTGCACACAAGGTTTTTCTAAGATTTGACCCCTTGACCCCATTTTTGACCCCACTTGACCTAATTTCGGACTTGACTAAGATTTGATGGAGACAAACATTGTGACCAAGTTTCAAGACATTTGAGCCAAAACTGTGGCCTCTAGAGTGGACACAAGGTTTGTCTAAGATTTGACCTCTTGACCCCAATTTTGACCCCACTTGACCCAATTTCGATCTTGATCGAGATTTGATGGAGACAAAGATTCTGACAAAGTTTCAAGACAAATGGACCAAAATGTGGTTTTTAGAGTACACACATGGTTTTTCTAAGATTTGACCCCTTGACCCCATTTTTGACCCCACTTGACCCAATTCCGAACTTGATCGAGATTTGATGGATACAAACATTCTGACCACGTTTCAAAGCATTTGGACCAAAAATGTGGCCTCTAGAGTGCACACAAGGTTTTTCTAAGATATGACCCCTTGACCACATTTTTGACCCAACTTGACCCAATTTCGAACTTGACCGAGAGTTGATGGAGACGAACATTGTGACCAAGTTTCAAGACATTTGGGCCAAATCTGTGGCCTCTAGAGTGCACACAAGATGTTGACGGACGACCGGACAACCGGACGACGGACGACGGACGCCAGACACAGCTCGATCACAATAGCTCACCTTGAGCACTTCGTGCTCATGTGAGCTAAAAAAATATAAATAGAGGGATGAAAGCTGATTTACACCCTTGACCCCTGCAGCTATAGTCATCAGACTAGACCTCTCGACCGCACAGTCATACAATGTGTAAATGTACTAAATTACGTTATACAAACATTATTTAAACCCATACCCTCCGCGGATTTACGATGTTTTTCGAAGGCTTGCGACTACCCTCGATGATAAATGTATTCATTGGCTAATTTATTCATTGCATAAAGGTCAAGTCATGTCAATAATTTCAACCTATAACAAACTGCCCTGCGTTCAGGATCACGAAACGGTACAAACAGTTTTCCAATTATACCCCACACGTGCAAAGCGGGGTATAATTGGAAAACTGTTTGTACCGTTTTGTGACCCTGAACGCAGGGCTAATGTGATTTACGCTGAAGAAGAAACGGTGATAATAAAAGAAAATTTGAAAAAGAATTATCACCCTATTTTTTAAATTTCTAATATTTCAGAAAAAGAGAATGAAAATGAAAAAGAGATAAATAAAGAAGACGAACATATAAGAGATCTGTTAAAATTGGGAAGACTAAAATTAGCTGACATACCTGGTCTACCAGAAGATGTTATAAATTCACCAGAGGAACTAGAGGAGTTTTTACATAGCCTAGAAGGTATTTTAAGCCCGTACAGATAGTAACATCTTGAAATTGGCATTCATCTCAATCAAAAAGATTCTAAATCGCCCACTCAGCTTTTCATACATTCATTCCAAACACTCACTTTAACATATCAAAAACGCTCCAAATTCACTAAAAAGGTAAGATCAACAACTACCTTCAAATAAAAAATAAAGCTCGAAAAAAATCGTATTTTACCAGCATAATTTAAATTATGAGCGTGTGATTTGTTCTTGAAAAAATGGGAAGCTACTTATAGAATATGTATGCATATTTTAGTAAAGAGGGGTAATAATTATCGCTAATTTTGTTCCCCTAAACAATTTTAGCAATATTGCGTTCCCTAGCTTCAATTTCACTTAAAACTCACACATCCCACTCATTCAATTACATTCCAAAATCATACACCTTGTCTATTTCACGGTGTTGTTAACTTATTGTTTATTATTGCATGGTTCAAGTTGAACGTATTATAAGTTGACACGAATGATAGGTTTAGTATTAGCACGGCTGTTTTGGGAGAAAACCCGAGATATTCTGATCACCTTGGCGTCGTTCTCGTTGTTGTTGGCGAATGCATTGGCTTGACAAATTTTAACATTGATAATTTCTCTTTTATTATAAAAGATATCTTCATTAAACTTGGTATGTGTGTTAATCGTCTCTAGATCTATGCACAATATCAATGGGAATTACTAAGAAAGCATTTTTACACGAGTTGTGCCCTCTTTACGACTTAATTATTTTGCATTATCCAGCACCTGCAGATGAGAGTTGGCACCCGCAAGCGATGCTCTTGCTATTATAAAGAATATTTGGCTAAAGTTGTACGATTTCTAAGATTCGGTTTGTTAGAAATGTTGCAGATCCAGGGGTTTAAGGATTACACTATTTTCTATATATATCGACCCATTTCAGTCAAATTAGTAAAATCTTAAAGTGCTTTGTGACGCTCGATAGAAATGACTTATAATATTTGGGAATGGTACTTGACATTTGACAGTTTATTGATATTCTAAAATTAACTTTAATTTCATTCAAAACTCACCCATCGAACTCATTCACATTCATAATTTCACGTTGATGTCAAGTGTGTTGTTTCAGATTCACCAGAACAGAAAATGAGCCATCTGATAAGTCAACCATCTGTAAGTCATTTTTCAGTACCTCTAATAGGCAGCAATTACGCTCTTGAAACATTTTTGTGGATATTTGATGAGAGATCATTAAATACCGAATTAATTAATCGAGTCTTCTATTAACAGATAAAGACGAGACTGCGTCGAGTTTGATAAATTCAGTACGTATTGAACACAAATTTGATTTTCTATTTATTATATGACCATAAATTTTGTGATAAAATCAGGAAATTCCAAATATTTATCGATTCAGGTTATTCCACGGAACATACAAGATCGTTGGCGAAATGACGTCATCCAATACATTATGACGCCATTTTGACAACGAAAATATAACTTTGCTATCCGACGTAGCTCAAGTGCATAGCTGTTCCATTAATGTAATAATTCACGTGTAATATCAAAACTACTCAACGGAGTTATTTCATTTCGCGACATTAGCCATACCATAAAAAAAAACATTTACACGATTCGAAGTTATAAAGATTCAACCTTTACATTCTAATCTTATTCGTCAATAGGAAAATCGTTAATGGTAATCTTTATGCTCTCTTTTGTTTGTAATCGCCGAAAGACGTCAATTTTACAACATCTGCAGAAAAAAAATTGCCGTTCAATGCTAATAGGTACGAATAAGTGGGGTAAAGTCAGTCTAAAGTGTTTAATTTTCAATTAAATGATATTTTACGGGTACACATCGACGAAACAACTCCATTGAGTAACAAAAGCATAGAATTCGTGCCTTTTTATATAAAATGACTTAGATCAAGAATCCAAAATACCATCTATATCTGTTCGGAATGCTTACGGTGCTTGTCTGTATTTATTTTTTTCAGCAAGACGACGAGGACGACACTGCCATTCTCTCTACATCACATGATACTGGAGAGATGAAGAGACTGTTCAATACGGTGAGACAAGGGCATCATGATGCGAAATACACCAGGCAAAACGATCCGGTAGAAAAGGGAGTGCATGATGACATGGAAGACATAGTAGAAAACAGGAACCTGAATAGTGTAGGTAATGGCATTGAGACAAGAGTTTTTGGGGAGTCTAGGATTGATTCTGTCAGCGGACCCGAGGCCATCTCTTATAGAGAATTGTCAGATAGAAATCCTACTCCTATATGTACAAATAATAACTTAAACGACCTTTCAATCAAGAACAGAGCTCAAGTAAGTGCTGGTAAATATCCACTTAATGATTTAGATAAAGAAGTGGTTGTCAGTACCAATATGAGTGCGTGTATGCACAAGCAAAAAGAACGCGTTGTTGAAAGAGTTGAAGGTGATGTACGTGCAGGCAGATCGTCTTCTGTAGAAGATAACAGTCAATATGACAGTTATGGTTCTTTAGGTATCGAAGTTCTTCAATGTGATGAAAACGACGCTGACAGTCTGTCTCATAACAATGAAAATACAGCAGCTGGTCGCGATCTAACAAATAAAAGCACGAAACAACACGAGAAGGATAATAACCAAACCCTGAATAAAACACAACGTGAATTTACAGGTACAGGAGTTAAAATGAAAGAAAGCGCCCATGACTATGCTTCATCGCTGAATGGAACACAACCACGAATCTCATCCTCAGCTTATAGAACATCCGATTCTAGTCCAAACTATCCCAAACAGACGGCAGATATGAAAGCAAACATTATGGAACACGGTGGAAAGAGACCTGATGAAAGCGAAAATGTACAAGGTACATGTACTGAAGTGGATCCAGGACATTCGGTCTCATTATTTGACTCTGATTAGCGCAGCATTCGGAACATCACTCGACCATTTCCGTAAACTGCAACAGACCTCGGATGTATATAAGGCGGATGGATATGTAACAAAATTGTGCATTTTGTGAGGCGGAAAGAGTTTAAGAAAATCTTACGCGAAAACAACCGGTGCTATCTTTAGATTTATATTTTTATAGGAAAAAAAAAGGGCTGAAAATTTTTAATTTTTGGGAAAGACGAATCATTCTTAAAAATTAAGATTTTTCAGCCGTTATTTAAGAATCAAAAGATCGTTATATAAGGATACGGTTTTGCACGTCAGTGACTTAAGCGAGTGTCGTTGGAGACGCCGTATGTTTCCCTCAAAGTTTCGAGGGCTTACGCGATTTTAACTGACGCCATCGAGTTTTTCCAAGGTTTTCCTGTGATTTTTAAAAATAGTCCGTCTATGTAAATCCGAGGTTGAGCGTGAGATTGGCAGCTATCCTAAACTTTCTTATGTCGAGGGGTCAGTACAAAACTGTTGTAAGTGCCAACAAATACATAGAGACTAATTCTTTGTTTCTGAGTAATACCGAAACACATTTCATTGAGTGAACAAGAAAAACTGTATTTTCACGAATGACAGAGCCACAAATGTATATATAACTTTTTTTGTCACGAGTTCAAAGAATTATATATTTTACATGAGCAATAAAAGATTATTGTATTCCTTCATTGCAAAAAGGAGAAAAAAATAGATAATTTGTGAAGCATTTTCTTAAAGTGCATCATTTGCTAAAATACGTCAATTCTTTAAATGGCTCCGCTTAGATTACGTTTTTCTTTCGATAAACCATCGAAAAGCATAAATGAAATAGCCACTTACAATAGTTTTTAGCTGACCGGTCGATTTCTTTCAAAATACTCATCTTTATAGGCTTATTCCTTCAAGTTGTGAGCTTGTAAAACAACAAAGTATGTATATATATATATATATATATATATATATATATATATATATATATATATATATATAACATTCAGTTTAGGACAAAATATATTTATAAAGTATTTTTCTTTTGTTAATCATTAATTTTAAATTTATAAAACGGGAATATTGAGAATTATATATATATATATATATATATATATATATATATATATATATATATATATATATATATATATATATATATATATATATATATATATATATATATATATATATATATATATATATATATATATATATATATATATATATATATATATATATATATATATATATATATATATATATATATATATATATATATATATATATATATATATATATATATATCTTATAAAAGTATTTCTGAACCTTCCATATAGCACTGATCTACATGTACATGTACGTTTACATTAATCTATATGTCTGCCGTTTTTTGTCAAAAAATAAAAAAAGAATCAAGTTTTTTTGATATCTACAAAGTGTGGTATGATTCAAGAGTTCAGTCATGTATATATCTTGCTTAAAAAAGAATCAACCAAGCATTTTTATGAAAGATTTCGTAGTATCTTTAATAAGTGCTAGATTTTATCATTGAGTGTATTTATCTTTGTATAGGTCGTCTTTAAAAATATAAATAGATTAAAGGCTATCAGAGAAAAGCATAGGTTGATGCAATTTTAATGAAATGAAATGTAGAAACTTGGCAGCTTTGGATATTTTTTCTCTGAATTAATGTTCATGTAAAGTGTTTGAGACCCAATTTTAAGGGCACTTCATTAGCAAAGAAAAAATATAGGTAGATAAAAGGTATATTATATCAAAATAAAGCTATTTATGAGCACAAGCAGTAAAGCAACATAAGACCGCCATAACTATAGCGGTATAGCCAAAACATTGTGGAAAAGGGTCATTTTGTACAGAACAAGCAACTGCATGACGGTTGGATAAAAATGCCTCGTATTTTAACAAAGTACAGTCTAAAGTACTATGCAGGTACTACTACAATCTTAGATATAAAACTCAGTATCAAAAGGCTCCGTTGGAAACAATAAATTTCCATTTATTTTGTTTACATACATGTCAAACCGGATTAGTCTGTTTTTTTTTTTAAAAAAAGATGTTTGGAATGGTGTAACATCACACCATAATATTGTGAAATGTTTCTGCGACTTATTTCAAATAAAAGTTTTTGGAATTTAATGATCCATAACAAATTATTTTATATTTATCATTCTGTGAAATAGAAATTGATATATTGCTAAACAAACTTACAGGTATAGGTTATTTACAAACTATTTATGTCCATTTATGTTGTGATAACACACCATACCTCACACAGATCTACACATTTACAAAATTAGAATGACATATATGACATTTGTGTTTATAAAATTATCCAAAATAAATTGCTTGCATAACTACGTTTTGGGCCCAACAGTTTCTACCAACAGTTGTAGTAGTACCTGGGTAATACTTTAGACTGTGCTTTGTTAAAATATAAGCCAATTTTATCCAACAGTCATGCAGTTGCTTGTCCTGTACAATGTTTTGGCTATAACTATGACAATCTTATGTTTCTCAACTGCTTGTTCTCATAAATAGCTTCATTTTGATATATAATATACATGGACAAACTGCTTTTTCTTGGCGAATGAAGAGCCCTTCAATTGGGTCCTAAACACTTTACATGAACCTTAATCATGTTTTTACCATATTATAACTTGCTGTCTTTAATTTGAATACCGGCACAACCCTTTTTAGGTCACCCGAGCGTGAATTGCTCGGTGTACATGTAAGTAATTGTGATCAAACCGTCGGCCGTCTTAGCACAATCACCAAACATTATCCTCCAAAGTCAATAGGCGAATCACAATGAAACTTGACAGGGATTATCTTGTGGTAGGGTCTTTGGAAATTTGTAAAACGAATTTCGCAGCTTGAAATACCTTAGTCGCAGACAGCTCCCCCTTAAGATCTTTATTTAATATATGTTTTGAAAATTTTGTGATTGTTACTTAGTTGAGCGATTTTGGACAGCCATGGTTACATGTTTTCTTGGTTTTTTTTTTTATATATAAATACTTATAAATAAACATACCAATTTTAAATCTTTGGTTGATGCTTGTTTGTTTTTCTAAACGCCATTTTGGTGACTATGACGTCGCGTAAACCCAAGTGCCAAACGACGCGCTTTGATAGGTGCACCCTTATTTTTCCCAGGGTCTATCCCGTAGAATCAGCGAGGTTTCCCGATTGGACTTTTGACACTCTTCGTAGTTCTCAGATGGTTCTTTCTCACTCAGATTGATTGATTGTTTGGTTGAACGGAGTTTTACACCGCTTTCAACATGTTTTTTTCATATCGCGGCGGCTGGAGCACCTTACAATGGTTTCCTGGTATTTCTCTCATCATTACAAGCACCACATACTTTCCTAGCCTCAAGCTGTTATCTAACATAGGTTTACGATTATCATCCCCTTGGTGAGAGACAAGACAAACACTCGGAAAGAATGACTTTTTCACTCAGCCGTTCAAAGTAATATTACATTTAACAACATCTTGAAATTGACAAGATGAATGATTTTGGAAAGATTCTAGAACGAAATTGAACGAGTGTGTAGAGCGAATTTCGAGTGAATATAATGGGAGGTAATCCAATATCGCTAATTTTGTTCAGGATGAACAAAATTAGCGATATTTATTTCCTCCCGTCTATCTAATATGAATACAAGTTCTATTTATAGTTTCCCATTTCTCCAAGAACCTACCAGACGCTTACAATTTCAAATATGTAAGTGAAATCGCGATATCTTTTCTCTAGCTAGATTAATTTGAATGAAGTTGCTGTTACACATTTTTTTAGCGAGTTTAGAGCGTTTTTGAGTGTTTGGAATGAATGTACGGAGAGCTAAGAGAGTGATTTTGAATGGTTTCGATCGAGATGAATGTAAGTTTTACGATGTTACTAACTGTACCTTCATTCGTGCATTTATTTCTCTTTATATCCTATCATATAGTATAGATATAAATCGGTTTTCCGAGATAAATCTAATCAAAGTTCGATTTTGTAAATCTTCTTTTTTGCTTATATTTCTGTAGCCTTGCTAACTGTTGATCACATTTCAATATATATAGTTGATATGTTTGTGAAACACCAGTGCCACAGAAAAAGACTTCAAAACATTTCGGACCACATGTTCTTTCATAATGTTAACCGAGGTTTCCTAATGAAAATCATTAGGAAACCTCGGTAAACACTGTTAAAAATCACTGTTAAACTCCCGAAACGTTGTGGAACTATTACTGGTCCACTACCTTAATTATGACACTGACCTTTTCCGAAGACTTAGATCTTGTTATCAAATGATGCGTATCGATAAAATGTAACTTTACTCTTAATAAGAATATAGTATCTTAGTATCAGAGAAAACTAAAAAGAAACGTGAAAATGTTAAGTTTATATGTTGTTTTCGTAAGACAGTCGGCTAGAGTCGGCCAGACAGACAGAAGGGGCGGACAGTTATGGAACAATGTTTCCGATCTAAAAAAATAGGTCAGCAAAAAAAAAACAAAAAAAAAAACGAAAATTTGTCACTGACTGTAAGACTACGTTTGTCACTCTGCCAATTGCCTTTCTTGTCCGAGCTTATTTTGGATAATTATCTGAAATATTTTAGAAATCATCTTTACCATACAAATATTTTTGTTTAATCGTATGAGTTTAGATTTCAATAATTATACAGTTTAATGCGGTGGCTGGAGTATCTACCCACGGTTTCCTTTTATTTCTCACATCAGTTCAACCACAAAATTTTATCCGAGCCACTCTCTCTTCATCCGACCTGTGTGTACTTAGTGGGATGATGAATGTTGACCGAACCGGGCATCGAATAGATGGCTGCAAAATTGAAAGCCCAATGCGTCGAATAAACCTGTCGCGGCACATAAGAGAGAGAATTGTATGGGTGTTTGTATTCAGCAGATTAAAGGGAGTAAAACACTGTATCTATTAACGTTGGAATATACATTCAGTATAATTTCCCTTGAAAAAACTAACTAACATTCCAACGATTATTATGACCAAAAATATTCATAATACGAATCGACAGTATTTTGCTGTCTTAGTAAAGCTGGTTTAGTCAGTGTCTTGTACAATATTTGTGTTATCTTCTAAAAATAGAATTATTAGTAATCAAAGTTCTTTGGTTATCCATCATTCGGAAACATGGCCGTTTTGCTTTTAAACCAGACCTCGGAATATACGGTTTCAAAACCCCCTACAATCGTTTATTACACCTTATGTGACAGTTCTCCATATTATACTGCACCAAAATGACAAACTTGATTTATTAGAAAGCATCGCTTCCTGCAGCGAACGGTAATAAATTTTACTGCTACAATAAAGCATGTGTGTAAATTGAAAAGACAAACATGCATTAAAATAAATCACGGAATCCATAATTCATTTCCTTTCTTCGATTTCATAACCTTATGTTTTTGCTTCTGTCTGTCTTTTTTCCAACACAATTCTGATAAGGCATGCGAAAAAAGACCATCTGTGTAGTGCTTGAATTGACGAACCTAGGCAGTCTGCGCGATCTGCACAGGCTGACTGCGTTCGAAACTTCCGGCAATTGGCTGACTTCTGAAACTCGAATGACTAAATCTATTTTAGATTTCCATAAAATGCGACCTCCTTGAGAAATTTCCAATTAAAAATATTGAATGCTTTGAGCGATTTTAACGAAGATATGGGCCATTTTGAGACTATTAGGAACGTTTTGAGTTTTGTGAGTACGTATGATTTGTGTGGAGCGTTGACCGAACAATATATATTTCAAAAGAATGGTTTGATCGGAGAGAGTATCAATTTTCTTATGTGTTTTTTTAACATTGTTTATAAGGGAAAAGGTATGTATGTATTAGAATGCCCCGAATTACCATTATTATGTTCTGAGCATTGGATTTAAATGATACACAAATACGGAAATCTGTAGTATTATAAACTAATCCTTACTTTACGATGAGTCTTTCGTTTGTTTCAAACTGCTGCGTTAGCAACATTTAGTCTGTAACACAAATATTTCCTTTGATATTGAACTTGACCGACGGCCTAGACGAAGTGGTGCATATATAATGGCTAAACTACTTATTTCCGAATATATTTCCTATGCTATGATTTTTTTTAGAAAAGCTTGACATTCAAGAATGACCTCGACTTATGACTTTGAAATCGGTATCAACGGAAAAGGTTTGTCACATACACGTACATGAGCCAAATATTTTATGTGATCACTGTTTGATTGATTATTCATTTGATTTACAAAAAAAAGCTCTTGTGAAGAACAATACTGTGAAATCGACTTTAAATATGTATGGAATATAGATAAATCCAAACTATACCACCATAAAACATCTTCATTTGGATTCATTTGTAAGTAATGTATCTTTATGTAGAGATAATTCAGAAAAAGACACTTGCGTCGAAGACTTTGGAAATTTGATAGACAAATTAGCCTCCCCGCTTTTTAAACAAAATATAAAACGTGTATCGAACAATATTTGCAAAACATCGCAAAAATGGTACAACTCAGAATGTAATGATAAACGAAAATTATTGTACAAAATTTTAAACACCTTTAGAAAGGATAAATCTGACGAGAATAGAAGAATTATGATAAAGTATAGCTCAGAATATATAATGTCTACAAGAAAAGCTAAGTTCGAATATGACAAAGGGGAAACACGTAAGTTACTAAATGCCAAAACACAAAATGCCAGAATTTATTGGAAAATGCTTAAGCAAACCTGTGAAATTAAAAGTTCAAATATATCAATTGACAATTTTGAGGCGTATTTCAAATTAGTCAATAACCCAGATTGAGTGTTATACAGCTGACGAGGTTGTTTTAGATTTCATAGAACGGTATGAAAAAGATGAATTTAATGTTATGTTTAATGAATTAAATGCACCTATCACCCAAGCCGAATTACAGCAATTAAGCAAGTAAGTGTAAATAAATCTACTGGCCCAGACATGTTTATTAATGAATTTTTTATCTATAGAAAAGACTTTATGCAGATGATATTGTAATTTTTGCAATGCAATCTTAACATGCTGCATGATTATTGTAGTAAATGGAAATTATCTGTGAATCCTTTAAAGACAAAAGTCGTTATCTTTAGAAAGGGCGGAAGGGCGGAAGATTACTTAGAAACGTGTCATTCAATTATAATGGCGAACTTATTGAAATTGTAGATACATTTGTTTATCTAGGAATAGTGTTCTCTATCAGTGGATCTTTTTCAAATGCCCAAAGTACCCTAGCTGGTCAAGCATTAAAAGCAATTTTTAAATTAAATAAATATTTACAGAAATTTACAATAATTAGCAATATTGACAAATATTTAGTCTTGCCTAAATACAATGGATACATAATAATATCATAAAAACAAACAAAGTGAACAAAATAGACCCATTTCAGCATGAGTGATCATTATGCATATATACTCTTATCTAGCTTAATTTCAGTTTTCCTTTCGGACAAATAGCAAAAAGCAAAGTATTTAGATATTTAAACCAGTCCATCTTTCAAAGTGTGTTAATTAATGATCAATTATAAGCAGACAGTCTAATTGGATATCAGACTGCACGTTTGTGCAGGTTGATCTCATTCTACACTGTCTGCAATAACTAAACACAATAACAATGAGACAGGTTGTAATCAATATGAAATGTTTAAATACATATTGGACATGTACTCTTAATTCCGATTCTGTCATAAAATAGGTTGTGGACATTTATGATAATAAGCAATTAACAACATGATTAAGTCCTCTACTTTACTACTGTTCTCTGTTTCAAAGACGCTGATCATTGGTATGATATATTGTCTGGGTTGACCAAAGCCCCGACAACACATCTCCATTGGGGCTGTATTTACGAGGCTTCGATCGCCTGAGACGTCATATATGACGTTTCACATAGGACGTTACATATTTATTTGAATATAAGAAGATTTATAAATTGTCGGGTTTGTGTACCCCTATCAAAAGCCCTCCCTTGTACGAAACGAAACTATAAGGGGGACATAAGGGGAAAATTGGCATACAGGTTCTAGTGACAAAAACAAAATCCTAATAAACCAAGGTGAAAGCTCATGAACACATAAAATTGCAGCCTTATTAAAAGGCTGGGTAACTAAGTAAGTAAAGCTTTAATCTTAATTATGAAATACTATATAAATGAGTTAAACATGTTACTTTTAAAATAAAATCAACCCGGTAGAGCGGAAGCGCAATGTTAATCAGGACCATTCATCGATATGCACTATAGGGTATAACACTGCCTTTCATCACTTTCGAAAACAATGGATATACAAAGCAAAAAATTTGCATTTTGGGATAATTTGAAAACCACGACTACATCTTCTTGTGATCTCATAGTGTGTTCTCAAAGCTTTTATGATCTATTTAAAACTGGTGTGATCATAGGATGATAAGCCACTTGCCTTCTACTCTTTTACAATCGCAAAAGCTGATATATTTTTCAAAAAAGATAATTCTTATCATATACACCGTGATAAAAATCACATTAATGTTGACTGTCACAAAATAAGTTGTTTGCATTGGGCAATTTTATGTTTCTGTTGATCATATATAAATAAGTATTGAATGCGAGCGTATATTTGTATGTATATGCACACATGTATGAATATGTATTTTTCACGTTTTTCAGGGCGGTCACAAAATAAGTTATTTGCATTGGACAATTTTATGTCTCTGTTGTTCATATATACATAAATATTTAATGTGAGAATACATTTGTGAGTATTTGTACACATGTATGAATATGCATTTTTCACGTATGTCAGGATAGAAGTTCCGACCATACATATTTTTCGATTGACAAATATTTTGTATGTATGTAAATTCTATGTTATTTGCATTAACTTACCAGCCTATCACGTTATGCAAGGTGGATGTGCGACCGGACTACGTAAACGCAGTTTTATTTGTTTGCGTTTTCTGGCCGCCTATTCACTCACTTGTGTACGTTAAATAGAGATTTTTTTTACTCGCGCAATGTATTCAATGAATTCCATCCGAATTTGATTTACATGTGTAGGAATACATTAATAAATATCCTAACAACCCATTTGTTTACCTTGTCCTTTCGCTTCAAACAAGGCGACGAAAAAATGGATTGATAGGATATTCATTAAAAAATTGATTTACAGGTTTGTCGTTCACTAAAGCTCAAACTGATTTTGCACTTACTGGTATAAATTGATATAATTATGTTCGCCATGCTGTATTTGTATGTTCGTTTTGTACCTCATGGGTCTATGACCTTCTGGTTTTGAAATAAACTATTTTATCTTTATCTTACAATGCACAAGTTGATAATGACGACTCATCTCCTACCAATAACTTTATATGGCAAATGTTAAAGATTTTGTTTTGAAGTAGAGTCCTAGAAAACAAGAACTTTGCCTTTACTGATGGCCACGTCATTGATATCGACTGAAAAGGCTGGTCACAAACAAAACATGCTTAAATCACTTACCATTCCAAAGTTGAAGCGGATGTTTAAATTTTAATTAAACCCATATTTGACATTGAAAATGAAATTGACACTAACCAAAGACTTTAAAATTAGTACTGGCAGATAGGTCTTTTCATAAGTAATAAACGTGTGAAATATGACTCTTCACCTACCACTCAAAAGTTATGGCTAAGATTTTCTGGTTACACTCAGATAAACAGATAGAGATACAATATAATCAGATATGCCAAAATCAATGTGCCACTGTTTTATCTATCGAGCGCTTTAAATAAGAAAAGGAAAGCCAAAAGTTGGAACATGAAATATACTTCACTCGTAAAAAATATATCGTATACTTCCTCTAAGTTGAATATAAAAGCCATATTTTAACAAAGTTGTCTGTAAGCAGAAGATTATATTCAATTCAGAGAATCTATAGATACGATATCTGTAGACGGTGATATATAGGATCTTGGTTTAACACTTATTTGACAGAATTCCATTTTAAATTGCTTCTGCTTGTCACGCAGATATAATGAAAATTTATAGGTTTTCTTTTGATGAGGCAAGAAAATAAAAATGCTCTTAGTATAAAAGATTACATTAACACGTTTAAGCGAAAATGGCTTGAGTGCCCAATTCGCTCCACAAACACGAAACCACTGCGTGAAATTCCGTTCTGTAATTTGTTCGTTTCCTAAAATATTTGTATGGCATTTTGCACAGACCTGGTGATTATTCTGAAAGCACGTAACACAAAATGCCAACTTTGTGTTGGTTTTGGTGGCGTCAATCGGAGTTACTGGTAGTCATGACTCAACTTATAAATCTAAGAACATTGGACGGAAGACAGGTACGAAGATGGCTACAAGACGGCGTTTCATGAAAAATACTATCCGTACGGTTTGGGGTAAGCCACTTCATTCAGCGACATCATGAGCACTTTCGAAATACTCGTCGGCTTTGGAAGCGATCGAGGTCTCGTGGCCTAGATATACAGGTCGAAAGGACATATTATACATTAAGCTCTAGATTCTAGGTAATCAAATCATCACCCGCACATGGCACTGTAAGACTACTAAAGACTGGGACTCTACGATAGGTGAGCATGTTTCAAAGGTATCAAAGGTAAACTGTTTTCCGTTATCATCTAAAAATAACACCGAAAAAAAAGTTTTCTTCTTGAGATAAATACTTTTAATAATGATATTATATTATACACTAGCTTACAGCGGCACAGCCGCTTTCAGCAGGTGTATTCTATCTATAGTGCCGCAGAAAGCTAGTGAATAATATAATATTATCATCACAAAATAACAAATTTCTCAATACGTTCCCCAACAAAAGCACAATGATGGTACAGATAAACCGTTGTGCCAAATCAGCGGACTAACCGCTAAAAAAGTAACGCCGTTAGTAATCCGCTGTTGAAATCGTGTCAATAGGTTTTTTTGTAGCGATGTGGATAGGAAACCCAAACAAGTGCTTCAGAACTCAATGTGGCCTAAGCACAACGAATACTTCTCAGCACACGATGGCCACACCTGGCGCTAACCTTGTAGATTTTTTACAATTTGCATAAGGAAGACTTGGAAACTTTTTGGAAGATTTTGAAAACTTTAATTTCACACTAGCAAAGTAGCCATTTTATGGGAAAACTCACTGGCAATTTTATCTGAACATACACCGAATTCACATGCTTGAACAAAACCTCCGAGTTTGAAACCACAAGAAAAGAAATTGTCGATGACAAATTTGATCAACATTGGTTAACACTTCAACCTAAATTATATTTTCAAAATCTTTTCAGCCATAACTTTCAAAATCAAATGCGACATGAGAAGTAATAGTTAATTTTTATGGGTAAGAATTTGTACTGTAATAATGATACCTTGTAACATTTCGATTATTGTCGAAAAAGTTTCGTGTGTCTAACGCGTCGAATTATATACCGCGCCTCCTTCGAAGCCTGAACGTTTTCCTCAAGATTTTCAAGTTTCGAACATATGTATTTCAGAAATTAAAAGGAAATTTGTCCCAGAAAAAATTTGATTTACTTTTTGCCAAAGGTATATCAGATTCCTTTCGACAGGATCCCGAAAATGGTAAAAATGAGAATGGTAAAGAATATTCAACACTAGTTGATGGAAATGATTCACAGATATGCAGCTTTATTTGTATTTTGTTCAGAAATGTATTGTGACATTACACGCGATTTGGTAAAACAACTGAATTCAACTGGGATATATACCATACAAAACCTGAGTTGCATTCTGGTTCTATGTTTATTTACTTTTAACAGAATATCGTGTGTGCCAAAAATTGACAAAATGCATTGAATCAAACATGTTACTCTGAGAAAATGAATCGAGTTACATCTGGAAGGTCAGTACAATGCAATTGTAGGTGAATTTATATTTAAAGGCATTTAAACTAATTTTAATTATCTGTCTATCGAGTTGTCCCATGTTTTTGCTTCCAGAATCGATGGCCCTATGTTCTTGCGTGTCCTAGTAATATTTATGATATGACTTACGTTACCGAAGTCAAATAAACTTGCTGAATATTTTTGGTATTATTCTGGTATTATTACACTAGTGCAAGAACTATAAACATCAGCTTAAAGCGCATAGCAACATTAACTTTTAATCAGGATTACGACGTCATATGTAATATGTAATATGTATAATGTGTGATTACACCATTTTATTAACCGCGTTCCGCTCAAAACTCTTATCGATGAATTTTATCATTTTTTGGAATTTTCACAGAAAGTCGTGTCATGTAATAAATAGAATATCATTTTTTTAATAAAATGCCGAACCTGTTACATTCGTCATCTAAAACAGATAAAAACCCAAGAGAGCCTCGTTTATATTTGTTTATAGATGATGTCTTTATTAAATACATATTACAGAATGAAGTATTAAATGAATACATTGTATGGACAATGGGTTAAAAACTGAAATTTGATTGAAATCCAAAAATAAAAAAAATCAACACTAACAGAATCTTACTGCACAATAAACAATGTACTTTGTCCGCAAAATTTTGATTGTAGATCTTTCCACTTTTCATTAAACACTACTAAAAAGATGTTTCCTCACAATAATTGTTTGTCATAATTTCTAACTAATGATGATAAAAAACTAAAAATTCAATCCAATACATTCATTTTATTCTGCCCAAAGCCTTAGAGTGCAGTCCACTCAACTCTTTCTACCCCACTCAGTAGTTCAGAACATATTTTACACCAATTGTCCTCCCTGTACAGAGTCAGTCTTTGTTCAACTAAACCAACCAATTCTCAAAGGGTATTCTCAGGATGCCATTTTCAACTAATGTTTCAATACATTTGGATTTCAACAAAGGTTTTGTTCCTTCTAATCTACAATCTTACACCTAATGAATTTTCTAAGTCTAGAAAAATTCATCATTTAGGTGATACCCATAGGGTGATCAAATACTCACTTTATATGTTGAAATGGCCCCTGCAAGAAATATATGCTGTTCATCTAATCAAAATATTTTTAGCAGACTGATACAACTTCACAGAAATGAAATTCTTATGAAACTTGGTTGAAATCCACCTATTCAAACTTTGAAAATGTTTGTTTTCCCTATATTGTACATTCCACCATATAACATATCTGAAAAATGTCCTTTGCCCATGAAAGACATATTTTTTCATTTGATCACAATATTTTTTGTAGACTGATAAAGGATCACTAAAGAATCATTTCAGTGAAATTTGGTTGATATCCACCAATTAGATTCTGAGAAAATGAGTTTCAAAGAGTTCACTATATAACATATAGAGATACACCTCCGCCCATAAAAAAAGAGTTTCTATCTGATCACAATATACTTGTACAGGCTTTTAAAGGATCACTAAAAATCATTTCATTGAAATTTGGTTGAAATCCATCAATTAGATTATGAGAAAATGATTTTAAAAGTGTCCACTATATAACATATAGAAGAATGACCCCCGCCCAAAAAAATACATAATTTCCATCTGATCAGAATTTTCTTTTTTAGACCGATAAAGGGTCACTCATTGATCATTCCGTGAAATTTGGTTGATATTAGTTTCTGAGAAAAGTCACATATTACCATGTATGGAAATTAGCCACGCCTACCACAACCATGATTTTCAACCGATTAAAATTTTTTGGAGGAAACTGGTAGAGGGTCACCTAAGGTACATTCCTGTGAAATTTGATTACAGCCCATCCAGTAGTTTCTGAGGAGAAGATTTTTAAAGTAAAAGTTTACGGACGGAGGGACGGACGCACGAACGGACGCATGGACGACGGATACCTCCATGAAAATAGCCCCCTGGCCTTTTGGCCAGTTGAGCTGAAAACCATGGACAGAACATTTTTATTCAAACTCTATTTACCAAATATTAGTCAGAATAACACAGTAAGATCAAATTTATACAAAAACTTTCTTTGTCTCATGTCACGACCAGGTAAACTCTTATTTCCTAAACATTGTCAAAAGAACTTATAGTTTTGGGAATGTCAATTAGAGCGATTAAGGACATTTGTTGCTCTCTGTTCACAAATTCTGGAACACATTGTTGTTAAATGGAGCCAAAAATACTCTGAAACTATTGATTTAGAGGTCGGGGGAATAAAAGGCCATCAGTTGAAGTGTTCTGGGAAACAAACAACGGTCTAATTAGCTGTTAATTTCACTCCCCTGTTTACAAATTATGTCATCACGACACAGATATCACTTCAACTCGTGTGATTTTGCCACACCTACGGCGTGTTTTTTATGTACAGTTTACATTGTGAAATTGACAAGGTGAATGGTTTCGGAATAATTTTGGAATGAAATTGGCTGAATTGGATGAGCGAATTATGAACGAAATTAGTTGGAGGTAATCCAAAATCGCTAATTTTGTTCATCCTGAACAAAATTAGGGATATTTATTACCTTCCTTTATTAAATATGCATTTAATTTTTATAACTTTATTTAATCTCACTCCCCTTTTACAAATTATGTCATCATGACACAGATATCACTTCAACTCGTGTGATTTTACCACCTATACGACTTGCGTGCTTTTCTGTATCAAGTTTGAAAGAAATTATACCCTCACTAGCTAAGAGAACTCGATATGGCTTAATGGTATTCTGAATGATTTCGGCCGATTTTCAATTTTGAAAGTTATAAATCAAAGTTTACAAACTTACTATTTCAGAAAGATGACGATGCAAAGGCGATTGTTTCGTTATCCGTTTTATCGTGTAGACTAGTTAATGTATATTGTAAATTTGATGAAAAAAGAAGGACAACGAAACAATCGCTTAGGGGGCAATCATGACATTCTATTGAGAAGAATGGTAAGTGCAACTAGGCTTTCAAAGGCATTGTCAGTGAAACTAATTGTTAGTGCCTAGAAGACATCGACAACTCATGTACATATATATGTATATTATTCAAAATGAATTTGTCCGCAAGCTAAAGCATTAATTTACTTTAGGCCCAAATGGAGATTTTGAACTCCGATAAAGGTCTGTTTAAAATTAACGGGATGTTTGTTCTTCGTTTTAAAATAAGGATGACTTTTTTTCCTCGAATGGGGAAAGATCTGTTTCAAAAACTTTCAGGCTTTTTCGTAACCTGGAAGGTACCAAGGACGTAAGTAAAGTAATCTTTGGTCATTCTTTAGGTAATTGGGCTTCTAGTAATAATTTGGTCATTCGACTCAATACACTGTAGCACAAATTTTTTTAATGCTTTTCTATAGTCTATTGGGCATATTATAATTTGATAGCAAAACGCAGTAAAACACGTTTTTATCAAGATATAATTTCTAAAAATATTTAGTTAAAAATGTTTTGCTCCATACCTATATAAGAAAATTGTGTAGAAAACAGTTTTAAAAATGTTTATATGTGAATGTAATCTTTAAAGAGTCTTTCAAATTAAAGTATCTTGAAATTGTATAGATTTGTGTTTTTCCATCCAGTTTTGATATCTTCCAAAAGGGACTATTTACTTCCGGCGAAGAAATTGTTTGAAATTTGATACATACTTATACACCTAATACATCCGAGGTCCGTTGCAGGTTACGAAAATAAATAAATGTCGTTTCGAATGTCCCACCAGCATAACGAGTAACAATCAAAGTACTGAAAGTACTGGTAAGTTGGAATGCGTTCAAAAGACGGTTAGCCGCCGTCAAAGCGCAGTTGGTAGCGCGTCGGACTATCAATCTAGAGGTCACGGGTTCGATCCCCGACGGCAGCACTCATTCTTTCTATGTGGTTCTCACCAATGGGTTGATAATCGTAGACCTATGTGAGATAGCAACTGAAGGCTAGGAAAGGATGTGATGGTTCTACTGATGAGAGAAATACCAGGAATCCATTGTTAGGTGCTCCAGCCTCCGCGATATAACTGCAAAAAATGTTGAAAGCGGCTTTAAAATCCATTCAATCAATCAATCGAAAAACGGTGACCTGAAGCCACTAACGAAGATGATGCCTCCTTCCCACCACAGGTTATCACATAATACGTCTCGTCTAGTTTACGGGCGTATATAAATCAATGTATTTCAACAACGAGAGACGCTTAAACCACTGAATCGCTACTACATACAGGCCTGAATCTGATGAAAGAAATATGATAAATGGAAGAAAATGATACGGACCATACAGCCGACTAATGGGCGCGCAGGCGGACACTAATACACTCAAAACAGTAACTATGTTATTTTTCAAATGGCTTCTGCTCCATTTGAGTTCTAGAATGAGAATTGTTGCAAAGTGGACCTCAAAGCGCTTTGTCCTTGACGAAAAGCTATTTTTGCAGGGAAATCTTTTACTTCATGAGATGGAATCTCAAATCAAGTTTTGGGCGATGTTCAATTGTGACTTCGACCTTCGTGACTCCAAAATTGGGTACTTTGTTGGATCTTTGACAACATTTGAGTCCAGTATTATGATTTGGGTTAATAAGTTGTTCAGTTAGAGTTGACACAGTTAACAGTTAAAGTTTACTTATGGCCTTGACATGTATGACCTCGAAACAATAGGACATTTCTTTGGGTCATGGGCAACATTTGTGTAAAGATTCGTTATTGCAGGTCAATTGCTTCTTCGTTTAGATAGCGGAAAGCAAAAGGTCAATGGACTGACAGACAGAGATGATGAAATCAATATATGCTCCTCTGCGTCAGAGTAGGGAGTATTTTTGTACTCTTAAACGTGTTCATATGCAAAAATGTGAAGAAAACAAGTTGAACCAAAGGGTTTGTTTCAAACGTCAAATTATCTTTGCGATGGGATGCTATTGGGCAAAGATATTCATATTTCCATTAAAGATGTGGTGGCCAGGCTTTTATTGCATGAATATTGGGTTTTGACAATGACACAATCATGTAGATAACTGCAATATGACGGAAACTAAACTACAATATGTTGCAAAAATATTTATTAAACTTTAAAAGTGTATCCCCACTTTAACAAAAACTATAGATTTTTATTTCGTTACTGTAAACAGAAAAGTACAATATTACAATTAGTCAAAAGCACTTTTTAGGCCACCATTTATGTGTTTTATAATAGGCTTTAACACTTAAGGGAGTCCAGGAAAGCCAAAATTATTATTTTCTGGGCAAGACTTTATTTTGCAAAACAGTGGTACAATAGCGCCTTTGATTATTTGAGAACATTTTGAAATACAAATGAAAAGCAGAGTTTTCTTTTTTGATGTTTCAGTAAAAATGTTGTTCAAGTTTTTGCAGGTACAAGTTTTGCATCCTTTACATATCATTATTTCAAAAAAAAAAAAATTTTAATGGCTCAGTGCGAAACAGTTGTAACTTCTTATATGCCTATAGGAAGTTACAACTGTTTTACACTGAGCCATCAATATTATTATTGGCTAGTATTGTCGAAAAAAAAAAGTTGTTGTTTGTTGGTATTCCGGTGGGAGTAGAACAAACTGGACCTGAAAGCAATACACGTGGGGTTGGTAAACTCTTCAGACATTTGATAAAAACAACGGCTGTAGTTCACTTCTGATCATTTTCAATGATATTTAAAGGATTGCGCACGTGCGTATTTTTAATGTCTAATCAATTTTAAAGAATTTTTTAGAACAGAACAGAAAATGCAAAAAACAAAATCCACAACTTTCGTTGTACAAGTTTTCTTTTGTAGAATAAAAAAAATGCGAAAAACGAAAGTAGGCATCGGCAGTTCTAATTGGATAATTAAGTCGTGCTCACGACTTAGTGGGAGATTTTGATTGGTCAAATTATCGCGTGCTCACGACTTAAGTTTTCGTTTTTTGCATTTTTTTTTATTCAATAGAATAAAACTTGAAAAACGAAAATTGACTTTCGCATTATTTTTATCGGCGAGTTTATAAAAAAAATGTAAAACGAGGATTTTATTTTTGGCATTTTTTATTATTCCAAGAAAAAAACCTTGAAAAACGAAAATCCCATATTTTTCAAATTATTTTTTATTTTTCAAGGTAAATGAAAAAAAATGTAAATGTCACCTCTATGCCACCGTAGAACAGAACATATCTTTTATTTTCATCAGAGTACAATTGGGTATAATATGGACGATGTACATTAATAATGTTATTTGTAATAAATCTAAGTACTTCCGTGAAAATATATAGATGAATAATTGGAGTGGGGAAATTTTTACCCATCCTAGGGAAAGAAGCGCTGTTATACAGTTGTAGTTACTATGTCAAGTACTTTGAAGAATTATATTTTGTTATCAGTAATAAACTAGAGGGCAGGAAATTGCCAGTTGGGAATTAAAACATCGCAGCTACAGGTTAAGAATGCTATAGTTTCGACATTTCGGTCTCAATTCGATGTTATAAATTAAAATTAGATTTATTGTGGTTGGATATTTTTTCATTTGTTTGATTACCAAATAACAACGACATGCAAATATATTTACAGTAAATCGGGCCGAGATGGCTATAACCCCTGTTTTTTCCGTCCTTGTTCGAAACGAAAAAAACAAGGAATGTGAATTGGGGAATATGATAAAATAAAATACCTGTAACCGAAACAAAATATTCATATTACTCAAGAATGCAACGACAAAGTTTGAGATATAAACGAGAGGTGTAAATTGCCGGGGCAGTTGAGAACTTTAGTCGTCTGGTAATGGGAGTTTTACTTCATATCTAGGTTAGTCACGGTCAAGTGTTGCGTGTACATTCCATTCGTTTGTAAACTTGACCTTTCGTAACTCACGTGTACAGATTTCATTCATCAAAGGGCAGATAAAATCGTAGTAGGGCATCACGTGTGGTATGGCCAATCAGAAAACGGCTCTTGTTTACACATGCGTGAGTTCAACTAGGGTAAGTTCATATCGGACTCGGTTTCGACCCGAGTTAACCGGGTTTTCATCAGAACGACCTCGGTTTCGACACTAGTGATTATAACCTTTTAACCTCGACGCTTCTGATCCTGGGTCAGATCGGTGTTACTTGGGTTCCAAAATGGCGTCAAAAATAGTGCACAACAATTCGTTTACATAAAACAAATGTTCTCTTTTACCTTAAACAACAAATACTTTTTTCTTGTTTTATATAGTTTTTTTGCACGAGTTTATCACATTTCCTAATGGGATAACGATATTTGATGGTTAATTAATTATTGTAGCGGTAAATGTGAAGTTTGTTTACTACCACCAATAGGTAACTCACATGAATGTCCTTTCTGCGCATGCATATTACAGTCAATTTTTTATTATTACATCATCTCTCGCGACTCCCGGGCTGCCATTTGAATTTCCCCGTAGTGTCATATGGGAGTGCACGGGTTAGAGATTTTACGGTGCATAGAGAAGTAATAAATGGGAACATTTACTGGATCGGCTCTTTGATACTGTTAAATAATCTGTAGATGTTGCGCGTTTCTAATGATGGTTTACGGAACAATAAGGTAAAAAAACATTTGAGCTATTTTGTTGAAGTGTGTAATGACGTCGTTCAGAAAGAGAAACTAGACCTATAAAAGAAGCTATAACATAATTCTACGAAAAACAGGTTGCGACATCACTTAATAAGCAGATCACATGATGGGTTTGTGCTATTTCCACAATTCAGAGAAAACAGATCGCGACATTACCAAATAAGCAGATCACGTGATAAGCTAGTGGTATTACATATATAATATGAATAGTTGACGTTACAGGACTTTGACTTATCACATGATTTCCAAATATAGTAATGCAAACATGTGATACTAGTAAATCCGTACGCAACTTTCAATAAGTATCGTTTAAAACATAAATAGGCGTGTTAATAATATACATGAAGTGATAGTTTTGTAATTGTACAACATTATTACTTCTTGGCGTAATTAACTGTATGTCTATGTCAAGTTGAAATATACAAAATAGGCCGAAGTGTATTCACATCCTGTTCACGTGATATGTGTTATCAAAAAACCCGAAATGAAATTATCTTGTGTTCATTTTGCGGTTTTGTTAAATCTAAGTTGGAATTGCTCCGCATTCCAACTTAAAAATTGTGCAAAATTGCGAAGATAAGCACTGAATATCCAATATGAATAATTTGATTTTCCAACAAATTGTTAATGTGCTATAGGTGAGCTGCCTTTACATTATGGGTTCACCGGTAATACTTGTTAGTAGAGAGAAAGTGAAATATAGAATTTCTGAAATTTGAATTTATTTCTTTTCTGGAAGTAAAATACAAATGACAGTTTATTATTTACATTTTCACAAACACTTATTCACATAATACAGGATCAAGTTAACGACATACAATGATTTACCGGTAATGAAGATGTTTCATGTCTCAATAAATACTCTTTCAGCAATTGATTGAGAATACTAGATGTTTTGATTTCGGTTATTTTTCGAACCAAATATACAGACTGCAAATATGTTTAGTTTTGTTTGTTTGAATGATCATGTCAGCATTGTTATATAAGACATCTTCGTCATTCATGGATCTTCTGGAATGTTGATCCAATATTGTTGATAAAAACAATCTAAATAAGATATCAAATTATCATTTTCATTAAATGAGCAAGTGCGTGAGATTTTAAACAATTAATGCCTTACGCAAAGACTGCATCCGCACAGTCTGTCCAATGTCTTAACTATTCGTTTAGTAAATAGAGAAGGTCTCAAAGTTTCTGTAGACCACCAGGTAACTCTATATTTTCAGTATGTGGCTTAGGCTGCTCAATATTTCTACATCACGCACATGCTTAATTGTTAGAAATGTCACGCACAAACTCAAATATTTTCAAAAGTATTTCTATTTGCGATTGTTTGTAAATAGTAAACAGTTTTTTCATAGAGTTTCGTTTAACAGTGACAATTATTATAATTTTGCTAACTTTGCCCGAAACTCTGTGCATATTCCGTATATCTTCGGGGGATCTCGAAGTTATTTTTCCATAAATCATTAGTAACACATTTATAAATACGCAATTTAACCAGTAAATGGGAGAAAGAAAGAAAGCTCAGTCGGTTAAGGTGCATCGCTCTCAACCACACATTTGTTGGTTCAAGACTCCAAGGTGCTTATACACTGAAACGAACTCCTATACGGTCACCTTGCATTTGTCATATTTTAACATATCCATAGTCATTTAATGAACTGCCTTTTATTGTCACATGGAAGGCCGTTCAATTTAGCGTATATTAAAGGAAAAATTGATTCGAATTTTTGTCCCTGGTGTCTGAAGCAATCGATCATACACAAAAACCCTCCATCACGAAAGTAACAAAAGTTGCACATTTTCGAAGAATTTCTATATTCGGTCTAAGAAATACTCGGGGATTAATCCTATAAGTGGCAAGCTTCGATGGCGAATGCGTGTCAAATACCAAATCCTTGAAGAAAGTATCATTGTGGCTCTTATTTTTCTCACACGAGGATAAAAAGCTAAAATTACCCCACCCACCAATGTTAATTTTGAAATCGGGGTACCCTTTAATTCACATCAAATTCGCTGCTTTTCTAAAGAAAATTCAATTCAATGATTATTGAAGATTCATCCGGAATGATTTTTCTCAAAGAATCCGACTACTTTCCATTTCATATACAAAAGAAAATATTTCTTTTTCAGCAAAAACCAAGTGGCCGTTTAGAAGTTCGTTTCAGTGTATTTATTTATAATTTTCTTCGTCCATATAACAAGTTCACACTAAAGGAATAAATTATTTTTGTTGAATTATCAAATCACTTTCTGCTTATTCATATCGCGACATCTAAGCCTAGTTTCGAATCTGTTCTCAAAAGGGGAAAAACACTTTTGCCAAATTTACCCCAATACACCCTCCGATTTTAAAAACCACATAAAAATCACATTTTAAATCATGGTCGTAAGACAGAAAAAAAGGAAAACTATGGGCAGAAAATTATTCTTTTTCATTCTCGGTTTGAATTCGTGTTCTCTTGAATCAGAGGCGGTGTTTTAACCTCTACACCACAAGTCTGAGTAGAGTGCGCAGTATTCTACGTTTCACGAAACACCATGAAATAACTGTTTACTTGTCCGAGGCCACAGGCAGAGTAATATTCAGGTTGTCACCCCTGACGCCGAAGGCAATGGTTTTTCACTGTTACACGATACAGCATGTGTACTTGTCCCGAGGTGAAGAAGACATTCAAAACTGTTGCACGATGCCACAGGCAGAGGATAACAGTTCAGATTGTCATCCGTGACGCCGAGGCCAATGGTCTTTCACTTTCACACAAATAAACATGAACTAACTGTTTACTTTTCCCGAGGTGGAGAAGAAGGCAGTCTTAACTGTACCCCGATGCCACAGACAGAGGGTAACATTTCAGAATGTCATCACTGACGCCGAGGGCGATGGTTTTTTCACTGCCACATATATATACATGAAGTAAATGTTTACTTTTCCCGAGACGGAGAAGAAGACAGCCTTAACTGTTACCTGAAGCCACAGGCAGAGGGCATAGTTCAGAATGTAATCCCCTCCATCTCGGGACAATAGTTTTCACTGTTACAAAACACCATCAAATAACGGTTTCCTTTACCCGAGGTCGGGGAGAAGACATTCTAAACTCTTGTCCGATGCCACAGGCAGAGGGTAACAGTTCAAATTGTCACCCCCTCCATCTCGGGACAATATTTTTCACTGTTACACGAAACACCTTGAAATACTGTTTACTTGTCCCGAGGTGGAGAAGAAGACATTCAAAACTATTGCACGGTGCCACAGACAGAGAGTAACAGTTTAGAATGTTATCCCCTCCATCTCGGGACAATAGTTTCACTATCACACGAATAACAGAGAAATAGCTGTTTACTTGTCCCGAAATGGAGGAGTGACATTCTAAACTGTTGTTCGATGCCACAGGCAGAGGGTAACACTTCAGAATGTCATCCCTGATGCTGGGGCAATGGTTTTTCACTGTCAAACCAATCATCATAAAATAACGATGATAATATCACCTTATCATTTCTGTGTTAATTTCTTTTTCATTTCAAATTATGTTAAAAATAGAGACATACAAGCCAGAACGGCTTGTTTCGGATAAAAATCATATGACCGTGTTCCTCCACACGTTTATTACACTTACCAAAATCAAACAAACAAAAAAAAATCGTCATTTGGCAACCGGGCAGCGATGCATGACTTATTGCGAATGGATGAAACAATTCATACTGTTGCCCGGTCACACGATGGAAAGTTAAATGAACTATGAACCAGTTTGGAATAGCTAATATTTATTTATTTGTACATGTAGTAGCTCAGATAGTAATATTTTACATTTTCCTTTGCCTATCGCTAAATATTACGAGAGTTAGATCTACAGTATTTCTAGTTGAGAAAGGTACTCGTTATTTGGAACAATACCGAGACCTCGATCTGTGGGAAAAATATATATATCTTTTTTTCACTAAGCTTGTCTCCCTAAAAATGATTAACAATATATAGTTTCATTATGATACATGTTAAGAAAAGACAGAAAAGGAAACAAAGACTTGGCAAATGGAATCTACTTGAAGTACTAAATGTCAATCTAAAGGAATTATTTTCAAAAAAGTCAACAATTTTTGGCATTAGAAACTTCACATGTTTTTTTATTTCGTCTGAAATAAAACCAAAGATGATCTTGTTGATATACCAAAACAAAATATGTCACGTCACGCGAAAAGGAACTAGCTAGGAACTCGGTAAATTGAATTTTTGTAGAAATGATTTGACCGAGCAAATATCAAACTCATTGAATTATTGATTGCTTAATTGGTATATTGGTTGATTGATGTATTGATTGATTAGTTATTTCATTAAGTGAGGTTTAACGCTGCTTGGAAAAAAAACTATTGCAGATATATCTCGGCGACTGATGCACCTATCAATGACTATCTTTTATTTCTCACACCAGTAGAAGTGTGATGTCCGTGGTCTAGAGGTAGAGTGGCGGCCTCTTGACCCATAGGTCCAGAGTTCGATTTCCGGGAGCGGTTATCGATCTTGGTTTGTAATTGACCCACACATTCGGCGCGAGTACTTGTGAATTTTCCAGGAAGCAGAATCGAGAGTGATTAATTTAAATTGTAATAAGTTATTTCCCGATCGATGTAAAATAAATAGGTTTAAACCAGTAGAATAAAAAAAATCATCATAGCTTTGAACTGTGCATTCATTAGGCATTCGGCTGACACGTATCTTTCGCTAATTGGTGGAAGACAAAAGACACTTGTCAAGATGGACCATATCATATGCCGGATGAAAGGTGACCGAACCGAGAGTCGAACTCACGATTTTAGAATTGACGGCCAAACACGATGTCGATTGAAACAGCCGTACTCGGGGAATGTCAATCAGAATGTGCATTTCGCAATTGATTATATACATTTAGGGAAGATAAAATATTTTTTCTAGATTTGGAAAATCTGCTAATTTCGAAAAGTGACGACTCTAGTTGGCCTAGGGAGGTTGCGCAGGCCAACCAGGGTCGACACTTTTCACGGTTACCAAATGCCCTCTTTTCGTGTGATGGGCCAGAATGAGTTTTTATTGCAAGTTAGAAAACACTTCTGTGCTTTCATCTGTACAAAGGTCTTAACGTTTTATGAAACCCAATTTTGAGAAAGTTTATGAAACGATACAGGCGATATGGAAAGAATATATTTTCTTTTTCATTATTTTGTATCATTGCTGCCAGACTCTTTGACAATTTCAGTTTTCAACATCACAATTCTGTTGATACAATATGACATATGAAACATTGCTCGGATCTTTCCGTAAACTGGAAAATACCTCGGACCTATATGTGGATCGTTTGGTCATTCAATACACTCAAAGGAAAAATAATTTTACGGAATCCGAACGTCTATGGAGATTCTTTAGGCATATTATTTGATGACAAAATGCGTTTTTGTTTTCAAATAATTATATACCCAGTTTCGATTCTTTCATTAATTATGTATTACTCAATGTCATCTTTAGCGTAAACGTTGATGTATTTGCGCCATTAACCCACGTGTGAAACGACGCTCTTCCATGGCTGCGCCCTTATTTTACCCGTGGTTTATTCCATGGAACCGCATAGGGTCCCGTTAAGAGGCAGCATGAAATTCTCGACGAGAAAAAATATGACTTTTTTATTTTTTATGGTTACCATAATGTATACAGTCGAAATGATAAAAGGTTCCTAAAACTAAAGCACCATCGGTATTGAACACGTCGTGTGTTATCTAGCAACGCACTTTATCACCATAGCAACGTCGTTAGAGTGTAATATGACCTTGAACTTGAGTCCTTGGCAACATGTTCGCAGTTCATATAGCACATCTGTATTATTTGTTGTGGCCACTTCCTGTCCTGAGGAGTAACACTTGGAGTTAAAATGGTCTTTAGCCTGAAAAAAATAATATAAAGGCTAATCTATCTTTTTAGCAAAAAAGCCATATTTCCATGAGTCCTAGAGTATTAATCAAGTAAGCATTTTTTCCAAAAAAAAGTCACCCTTTCTTAAATGAATTTTTATGCAAATAAAACGACTTGTGTGCAGGAATTGTGTCTAAGAGATGCGTAGTCAAGGGAGAAGGGAGGTACTGTCCAATCATATACGAGTTGCAATGCATCTACCTGTCTAGTTTGCGATATACGCTCGGGACTAAATAATCTATTGTTTTGATGATTTTGCCGGCTTTGATTTTTTAAAACGATGTTGTTATGTCGGACATAAAATACAGCTATTTTGACACTGTTTTGTGCGCATTCGGAGGATTTTATACTGAGTAACACAGACTTTAAATTCGATTTGAACTTAGCATCACGACGGGTATAATTATGTTCAGTGGATATACAGTGGATTTCCGGGGCGACTATTGTCCGACTGTTCGGTTCATGGAAGCTATGGACTTCATACTTGATTACGTAATGTGTTTGGCTGTCCAATGATATTTAGCATTTTTGGCTATCGGTTGACAAAGAGGCAGAGACAAAAGAGAAACTCGAACATGTCTTAGTGCACGATTGGAATGTTACTGACGTGGTTTATTGTTTCCGGTGATATACAGAAGTGCTTCTCGAACTAGGACACGATTTCTGGTTGATTCGTTATGGTACAACGGAAGAGTTGGGCAGCTGAATCGACGCCTAATTTAATAACATCCCTTAGCCTAATTTCTCACCCGATTCGACCTAGTTTTTATTGTGCTTCAAATAAATATATTTAAACATGAAGACAAACATTCTGACCAAGATTGAAGATTATTGAGCAAAAAAAAAAAAAAAAAAAAAAAAAAATGTTGCATCTAGGGTGCATTAAGAGTTATTTTTGTAAAATTTGACATTGAAACCTAATGTTTTACCTGACTAGACCAAAGTTCAAAAGCTCCCGAAAACCACGTTGATAAACATTCTAACCAAATTTCAAAACACTTTAAATATCGGCTTGTCGAGTTTACTAATTTCATTAAATTTTCTCTAAATATTGACACTGTGACACTTTTATTGACTCTACTTGGACGAATATTAAATCCGTCCGAGTTATTAAAAAGACAAACATTCTGAAATGGTTTAAACACGTATGGATCAAAAATATAGCTTCTATGGTGCACACAATGTTAAACAACATTTGAGCCTGTGACCTAGTTTTGGAACCCATTTGACCTGTTTTTATATCATCTGAGTTATCTTGTAGACCAAAATTCTGATCAAATTTTATATATTTATGCCAAAATGTGGCTTCTAGAGTGAATGCAGAGTTTTCTAAAACTTGACCCCGTGATCTAGTTTCCGAACCCAGTTACATGTAACTCAATTTTCATATTGTCTGATATGTCATGAACACACATTCTGATTAATTTAAAGATATCTGAACAAAGAAATGTGGTCGAGATCACGTAAGGTTTTTCTAGGACTAAGATAACTTGGATGCATCGGAATGTCGCCTAAGGCCCAATATAGTAAAATATGAAAACAATCTTCTCCTCGGAAACTATGCGCAAGAGTCAACTTGTCAGGAATAATGCTTGGGACATGCTCTTTGAAATCCCTACATTCAATCCTGATCGGGTTGATACAGACTGTTCGTCATTCAAAAGTGGTCCGATATAGTAAACTATAAAAATCTACCCTGAAACTGCTGGTCAGAGTGTACAGGAATAATGCTTTGGGCATGTTCTTTCAGATTCCTTTGTTAGCTCTGTACTACTCTGCTTATAACTTGGGTGCTATTCATGCTAATTCAAAACTTGCCATATCCTATGACAGATAAATTATTGGACTTCAAAACAAATTTTACAGGCATGAAAGACGGGACATGCTCTTTCAGATTTCTTTGTTTAATTCTGATGGGTATTATGTGCGACCGAGTCACAAAAAAATAGCTCGATTTGGTGAAATATTAGAAGGTCTCTGAAACTATTGATCAGAATTGAATCAAATTTTACTTGGATGAGCCTTAGGGACATGCTGTCTGAGAGCTGCTTAAGATCCGTGAAAACGAGGGTGCCTCAGCTAAAGGCATAATGACGTAATTTTCAAAACGGAAATAATTATAAGGCTGCTATATATTCGTTGCTCATTCGTATTGTTATTCCAAAAGTGTAATACCACCTGTGTAATATCACAAATGTTCAACGGGGCTATTTCACTCCCGCGACGTAGGTCATATTATAATAAATTATATCTCCTTATCTTGAATGAATATTTATATACAAATGATTATTGTCAGTATTGTTCTTTGGTTCTCTTGGTGATATGTTGCTGTGTCATTTAAAAAGGGTTCTTTGTGACGCAACATTTCTTGTAACCACTATTTGTACCACCATTACTGACAGATTTCATGAAACTCAATGAGTTGTTATGTAATACCGAATTTATTAGATGAGTCATCTTTTATAGATAAAAACTAGGCTTTGCTGAGTTTTTTTCTGTTTAAGATGACGAGTTTAATAAATTCGGTTTTTATGACCACAAATTTGATATTCTATTTATAATAAGACCCGAGTTGTTGCAAGTAGTCGATAAAATTCTAGAAATTAATGAATTCAGGTAATTCCGGGAAACACATTACGCCGTAAGCGAATTGACGTCATCAAAAGCATTATGACGTAATTTTCAAAACGAAATTATAAAGCTGCTTTACATTCGTAGCTCATTCGTATTGTTATTCCACAAGAGTATTCGACGCAACATTTCTTGTTTCCACTTTTTGTACCACCATTACTGACATATTTCACGAAACTTTCACATAATGTAACTTATCATGTAACTATGCATACATTAAAGCTGCTTGGAAATATTATTCTGTGTAACGGAAAAGGAACTTTCATATATAAGTATTTGTTGACATAAGATTTCTTTTTTATTTTATGCATTAACAAACCTTGACTTGTGATGTTTATCGGCTTACAAATAGATTATGTCTTAGCTTATTACTTATAATGTCATTTATTCTTGAATTTTTATAAATCTTCTAGGCTATAAGTGCCAATGAAGCAATATTGACGCCATAAAGCCTTTTTTTTAAAACTAAAGACATTCTAAACACATTCTAAAGACTTCCGCTTGACGTCTACTAGATCCAATATCTTTTTCGCATATCGATGTTCGCAACTACCAATTTCGTATGACGTCACATATCTATTTCTAGCAATTCGATTGATGAGTCACAAATTACTATTTCGTAGGCTTTAGAATATGGACAGAGGGGTTATAACAACCATTTTATTTGATGTGTTTTTCAAAAGGAAATAGATGCATAAACTTATCTTATTCTCTATCTTGTATGTTAGTAACATTCATCTCGGTCAAAACCTTTTGAAATCACTCGATCAGCGCTCCATTTCAATGATTTCAAACTACACATGCTAATCACTCCAATGACTAAAAAAACGCTCCAAATATTTTCAAAAATGCTTCGAAATCATCTAAAACGATTCATATTTCAATCATGACGATTAAATCATTTGCTCTATTTATTATCTACTGTGGACAAGGACACACTAACGAAAATACGTCAAATTTGAACGAAAATGGCGATATTGTATTACCTCTCTTGAATTTTAACCCAAATTTACTCATCGCCCTCATTCAATTTCAATACAAAAGCATTCCAAAAGCATTCACTTTGTCAATTTCACGGTGTTCCTATCTATACATGTTGTATCTTTTGTAACATATCGAATATAAAAAAAAGTTCATATTTGCATCATTTACCAGAACGGATAGATATTTCTTACGATCAAAAGAATATCAAATCGATGTTGATGTCTGGCTCATATATATTCAAATGAAACTATTACACCTTTGGAAGCTAGGGAGAAATTAAAATTCAAGTTAACCCTTTGCTGTTTAATACCTGCTTTTTACGTGCCTGTGATTTTATTATTGAGAAAACATTGTGAAAAAAGAAGAAATTGCTTCTGACAAGCAATTTCTTCTTTTTCCACACTATTTTCTACCCTACTGAATGGTTATATTTCAAATTAAATCCACTTTTAATTTTCGTCTGCAAAACCTTTGAAATTTGACAGTTCCAAAATTTTGAAAAACAGGAAAGGGTTAAAACCCCAGAAAAACAGACATCAGTTATTAATTTGGAACTTTTTTATTTTACAAAACTTGCTTGATATAGCAAATTATCATTAATTGTACAAAAATACAAACAGAAAATCGCAGATACGCATTTGTGTGATTGGCTTGTTACAATCATAACCCGATTTTTTGACAATATAAAATTTGGTTGAAAAAACAATAAGTTCAAGAAGATTCAAATACAACCTCTGTTTATTCATTTGATTGTTTAAATGGGATAAACGCCGCTTTAATCAATCTTTCGGTCCTATCGCGACGGTTGGAGCTCTACTGCAATGAAGTCCTCGTCCTCGCACAAGTACAGCCGTTTCATCCTTGCTATCCAACACTGTTTTCAAATTATTAACCCATTTGTAGGAGTAATGTAGGAAAAATGTGTACCGTCGTCGGGAATCGGACCCGGGAGCTTTTAAATGACAGATTGTGCTACCAACTGCGTCATGACGTCGGCACAACCCTTTTTTATAGGCCTATTAAAATCTCACGAATAAGTTTCCGATAAAGTAATTTAGTGACCATCCCTGCTTGGTGTAGTCGGAAATAATGGATTTTGAGGAAAAAATACTTGTGGAACTATTGGTGACTTATGACGAATGTTACACGACGGACACAGATTGAACACAATTTCCAATTCGGTGCTTTATGAAATAAAAAGTCAAGGAGGAGAAAGGTTTGCGAATTTAATCCAAACTGATTTAAGATCAATAATGTCAGACATATTAGACGACTGGTCGGAGTAGAAATTGGAAAATTGAATAACCTTGGTAATCATATAAACCAGATTTGTTCGCACATTGACGCTGATTGGATTACTTTAACAGCATGGATGATAAGTCAACTGAGACGCCGGAAGGAAAGATTATGTCGACGGAGAAAGCACTCTACCAGACGGAGGGATTTTGAAATTGGTACAAATTGAAACAAATTGAAGATATTAAGGGGTGTGAACATGAATTTGTCTATCAGGAAAATAAGTCACATTTCAAAACCATTTGTTATTATTACAATATTTGTGAAATTAGATTTTGAGTGAATAAAGTGTCTTTTAATATGACCTACGTCGCGGGAGTGAAATGAACCCGTTTAATATTTTTGATATTACACGGGTGTTATTTTACTAGTGATATATTTATGCAAATGACGTATATCAACGTTGTATTTTCGTTGTAAAAATGACGTCATAATTGCATTTGATGACATCAATTTGCAAATGTCGTTAAACGTTTCGCGGAAAAATTTATTCAATAGATTTCTGGAATTCCATCGATTTACCATAAAAATTCAGGTCATATTATAAATAGACTATCAAATTTGTGCTCATTGAAACCCTTATTGTATTAAACTCGTCAGTGTCTATTTTATTTGTTTATAGATGACTCGTTTGATAAATTCGTTATTCCATGACCACTGATTTAATATCTTCTATTTCTACTGCAGAATAGTTTCATTTGAAAGGATATTTTAACAAAATTGCACAATATAACACTTTTAAAACATAAACCATAAAATCTGAAGTATGCTGCAACTCTTGCTATGATATTCTTTTTGCCTAGTCATTGTAATGTGTTAATTTTCATATAATGATTTTGCATGATTTTATAGCGGGGTGTTCCACCTATCATTATCATTTATCTGAGTTTTATTTCTGAGAAAAGGTACATGCAATCTCTTCAGTTCTTCATTTAACCTACAAAGTCTACGTAAATAGTTTTGCAACAGAAAAGAAATTATTTGCAAAACTTTATTCTTGTAAGAACTTGTTTCCATATGATGCAAAATGATTTCCTGAAAGTGCAAGTCATTAACCTTTCAATCAATTCGCCAGCTGACTATTAATATCATGAATATGTTGTCATCACCAATCTTGCTTTACTTGTTTTGTTATACATTGAATTATTTCAGAAGGCCTCATTGTAAATAAGATATTCATTGTATTGTTTGCATGGTGATAGCTTTATGAGCTACCTTCTTTAAATAAAGATTTTATTATTATTATTATTATTATTATTATTAATATTATGGTCTGCTAAACTGATCATGAAACTGACAAGGGACTTTTAGTATCTTTAATCTTAAAGACTTTACTTCCCGTGCTGATATACCGTTATTGATATTTTTTTATCAAGCGGCACATTATCGAGCAATATTTTTGAACATTCTTCATTCAATAACATTAAAAAGAAACTTTTCATGCAAAACTAGTCAATATTTTAATCCATATTTTAGAAATGTATGTGTCTGCAGTGATTATACAACCTTAACCCTTTCCTGTCTTACAAAATTTTGGACCTGTCCGAATTCAAAGGTTTTGCAGACGAAAATTTAAAGTGAATTTAATTTGAAAAATAACCATTCAGTAGGGTAGAAAATAGTGTGGAAAAAGAAGAAATTGCTTGTCAGAAGCAATTTCTTCTTTTTTCACAATGTTTTTACAATCATAAAATCACAGACACGTAAAAAGCAGGAATTAAACAGCAAAGGGTTAAAGAGAATTCATAAAATGGGATTCTAATTTTTTTAAGCCGACTCAAAATCATTATATCTATGGTTGTATAATATTGAAGAAAATATTTCAGAGATATCTTTGATATATCAAATTTATCAACGATACTTCAATTTAAATGATACACGTTCAATATTTTTGTCAAATGCGAAGTTTGATAAAAATATTGTCAAAGTTTATCAACTCGTATCGGCTGCCAAAGTCCCCAAAAATGAATTAAATCATACGCACCACACATCTAAAGCAGAAACCAACAGCATGGTTGACTCGTTCTAAGGCGACAGTTTCACTCTGATTACAGCATCTCATCTCTGAGCACGGCATAAATCTTCTGTTACCGGCGAATCCCAGAATACCATTGCAACAGGCGCTGTCGCCGCTCGGAATAAAGCTTGTTGTGAACTGCTGGAATGAAATAGAGGATGATTGTGACCAGTCAGTGAAAACGGGGCAATCCTTTTAGTGCATGATGCGTCGACCTCAGTCAGCCTGCGCGAACTGCGCAGGTTGACTTGGGACGAAACTTTCCGAAATTTGCTGATTTTCTGAATCTTAAACAATCATGCTACATTCCCATATAATTTATTTTGTTAAAGGAGCCTGTGCCTGACATTTCCAACAACTTCATGTATGCGTGACGGAAAGACGTTGAGTAGCGTGGAAACTCACGCACTGGATTAAAACTTATTTTGGGTTGTGAATTGCGATTTTAGGTCCGTAGCTGTCTATTGAGCACAGAGTTAAGACTCTGATCAGACTGTGTGGCCGTGTGATCCGAGTCTTGACGTTGCGCGCATGTAAAGTTGCTGAAAATGTCACTCAAAGGCTCAAATGCGATTTCTTGTTGACCTCAGCTCAGAGGTACAAATATAATAAGGAATTCACACCAGTCTAAAATCTTGATTTTTCATCGAAACCCATGCTGTGGGTACTCATTCCAATTGTCTCGACGAGACGTTTCCAATGAGTACCACCAACATAAGATTTGTGCTATATAATATCAATTTCCAAATGTTGATCTAAAATCCCAAATACCCCCTCTATATGTAGCTCTTTTCTGCTGGATCTTTTTTTTCTTCATAATAATAATAATAATAAAAATTTATTTGAAATGATAATAATAATAATTAATCAAAATAAAACATTCTTTTACAGAATTATCAGATGGTCATTTCTTCGCAAAACGCTTCGCATATTCTATCTAAAGTATTACCGCTTATACATAATCTATATCTCTATGACTAATAATTATTTGTTGCTGTGTACAATCGACAAATCTTTCATTGGTTGAACAAACCAGAGCTGCCTAAGCAGCTGATTTGCTCCACCGGCCTGAATCTACTGATATGATTAGACGAGAATTGAAGTGAAGGAATGAGTGAATGTTTATTTCAAGTAAATAGGTGTTTATGAGTGTCATATGCTGAAATATTTCTGTAAAGAAAAAAAGCATGATCAATGAATAACATATTGAAAATTGATCTCTGCCTGTAAAACACATATTTTTCACCCAATCACAATTATTTTGTGCAATCTGAGAATTGGTCACCCAAGGGCCTTTCCAGTGAAATTTGGTTGAAATTCAAAAATAAAAAAAATCAACACTAACAGCATGTTACTGCACAATATACTGGTACTTTGTTCACAAACTTTTGATTGTAGATCTTCTCGGTATTCATTAAACACCACTTAAGGGATGTTACTTCATAATAATTGATTTTCTTCAAACAAAATTCTAACTAATGATGATAAGAAGTAAAATATTCAATCAAATACATTAATTTTTTATCCTGTCTAATGCCTTAGAGGGCAGTCAACTCGGCTCTTTCAACCCAACTCTGAACCTCAGTAGGTCAGAAAATTTTACATCACTTGTCTTCTCTGTGCAATGTCACCCTTCATTCAACTTAACTGACCAATTTTCAGGGGGTATTCGCAGGCTACCTATTTTACATAATGTTTCTACACATTTGAGTTTCAACAAAGGTTTTGTTCCTTCTAACCTATAATTTTTACACCTATTAAATTTTTAAGTCTAGAAATATTCATCATTTTGGTGATACCAAAAGGGTTAGCAAATACTCACTTCATATGTTGAAATGTCCTCTGCCAATGAAAAGCATGCTGTTAATCTAACCAAAATATTTTTTGCAGACTGATACAACTTCACAGAAATAAAATTCCCATGATATTTGTATGAAATCCATCTGTTTAAAGTTTTTTTTAAACCTATTTTTGATATTCAACCATAATACCATGTCAAATGAAATGACCTCTGCCTACAAAAGACATTACTTTTCATCTGATCACAATATTTTTTGTAGATGGATAAAGGATCACTAAAAAATCATTCCAGTGAAATTTGATTGATATCCATCTGTAAAATTCTGAGAAAATGTCTTTCAAAGTTTTAACTATAAAACAAATAGAGAATTGACCTCTGTCAATTAAAGACATATTTTTCATCTGATCAAAATTTATCTTTACAGACTTGTAAAGGCTCATTATAGAATCATTCCAGTGAAATTAGGTTCATATCCATTTGTTAGATTCTGAGAAAATGATTTCAAACTATCCACTATACATATAAAGAAATGAACTACGACCATAAATACATATCACACTTTTTGTAGAACGAGAAAGGGTCACTCAATAATAATTCCATTGAAATTTGATTTATATCTATTGGTAAGATTCTGAGAAAAGTCACATATTACTATATATGGACATTAGCCACGCCCATTAAAGCTTTTTTTTCATTGGATCAAAAATCTTTGAACAACTTTGATAAAGGGTCACCCAAGGATCATTCCTGATAAGTGTGGTTGAAATTCATTCGGTAGTTTCTGAGGAGAAGATTTTTAAAGAAAAGTTTACGACCAGACGCACGGACCGACGCAAGACGGACATAGCGCCATGACAATAGCCCCAGTGGCCTTCAGTCAGTGGAGCTAAAAACATATTTTTACGAGTGGTAGAGACACTATAGATATGTAGCACCGGACGCCCCTTTAAAGACAAAATTTATCGCAAATCATAACATCAATAGTAAGTTTTTTTTCAAATTTGTACTAACAAAGAGAGTCGATTCAAAAAGTTTCACACCTGGAGGAACTTCCGTAAAAAACAACAACAAAAACTGCAAACCATTGCATTTAAAAGCATAGCTTGGTTTAAAAGTTTTCGTAAAATTTCGAAAAGGTAATTTCACACGCAACCAAACAACATCACGCTCCGTTTGGGAACTTGGTGACCTTTTACCAAATTATCAGGCTGGAAAGACGAGAATTAAAATCAGGACTTTTCGTCAAAGTCAATCTTTATGCGAGTATGTGTATAAACAACGTTTTGTTGTAATTTTAAAACAATATCAACCCCATTGTCACTCTAAATTGAAACAAAACGAATATTAATAGAATAAATAAATAAATAAAAATAAATAAAAAAGAAATCAAGGATAGATTATAAGGAGATTTAGTGTTTATACATATAAGATGCCTTTCATGCGATAAGAATCCATTATAACTTTGCCAGAATGTTACTTGGGTGACATTCACTGGACAATTAAAATTAAAGTGAGCAGTTAAGGAGCATTCTTACCCTCTAGTTTTTAAATCGGAGATTTATATCGTTTTCCAGAAATCCAGTCTGTTTGACCCACTACATTTTTACCTTTATCTTCTGAGCAATGTGTTCAAACCAAATTATGTGTTTTCAAACACCGAAGAAACGACCTTTTCAGTCACAATCTACAAACTTTGTTTTTATCTTATTTACTTTTCGACAAATAGAGAAGAGGCTAATACAAAATTTGATGTAATTTTCGCTTTTAGTAATTACCAGTTAGTATTTTCAGTGTTTATAACAAGATTTTCGGTTGAGTAAAGGAGTTGAAACGTACAATAGGTTAACTGTAAAATAAATTTGTAGCACTTACAATATTACTGCTCTGATTTTTTTCTCGAACGGTCATTTACCAGTTGTAGAGCTGACAACCAATCAAATTCTGTTATGATTATCACTAGGTCAAAACCCACGCGTAAATTCAGACCACGTGGTACATGCAAATTGACATCGTCTGCTCGAAATGTGTCAATTAAGTTGTTTGTCATTGGTCAATGGTCGTCTGCACTCTGACAGGGAGCGTGGGAAGTCTACTGGTGGAATGAGTACTGTTGACTATGTGTTAACAAATAGAAATAATTTTGTAATTTTGAAATATTTGATTTCAATGAGCACTCTGATCACGCTCCATTCCTTTTTTCAATAAATTCAAATTTGAGCATGAAGAAAAATTATTCAACAACAAATAAACCGACAAAAACTTACGATAAACTGATATAGGATAGCAGTAAGAGCGATCTATTTTTAGAATAACTCATGAATAATCATAGAGTGCTGCTAGATTTAATCGATTGGTCAGAAACCAAAGATATAAATAGCATAGTTGCCGATTTCACGTGTTTCTTGAGGGAAAATGCATTTATAGTATTTGGGAAAACCCAATGCTTGAAAAACAAACATGTTGGTAATCAAAATTGTAAATAGTTTAATGAAAAATGTTTTGTTGCTAAACAGGCTTTTAAACTCTAGAGAGAGGAATAATATTAACAGACAAGCTTTTAGCTTGGCGTGTGCTCATTATAATAACGTAAAAAATCTGCTAAGAAATAATTTAGACTAGCAGAGGGCTATCGAATCAGCAATCTTTCAAAATCGGACCCACGAGTTTGGATGAGCTGGCGATGTCCTCGAAAAGATGGAGTGTTAAGACAAAAAACTCATAAATTGGGCAAATATTTTACCAACTTTTATTGTCCAAATTTGAGCCCTTTTGATTGGCGAACTATTGCACTATCCCAGCCTCTCAATGATGTCCGATTTACAGTGCTGACAGCACTTTGATTACATATGTAGTTGATTAGAAACATATATTGTCACTTCTTTTCAATTTCTATGTAGCTTTCAAAACTTTTCTCGCTAGAAATATCTGCCGTTGGATAGTACTTGTCATTTTTCAGTAAAATGTTTATATTCCCTCTAGGTCTTGTATACACTCAATGACATCGGATATCTTAGAAACATAGCTATTGTGAATCAATTTTCACATACACGAAGTCTTTTTGGCATCCCTATACCATGAGCGAAATATATTTTAAAGGGGACATTCTTAAACGAAAAGTTTTATTATTGAATCTTATGTAAACGGGTTCGAGAACCATATGACACAGCAAGAATTATGCGACATTTACTTTATGCTATCAAATCTACCTTCCTTACGTATCATGAAATGTTGCATGTAGCTACCGTTCCCATAAGCGACCGCGTTTTTTTTTCTAGGGGGGGGGGGGGAGAAGTCATAAGTGGTTGCTCATCATACGTTTTTCCTCGGATATAAACGGTATAGTTGGAAAAAAACTAACCCTTGTCATGCTGAACCCGGAACATTCAGTCGGGTGTTAGTCTACACCACCTGTTTCTCACTTGTCAATAGATTTTGTTTCTTAAATAAAATTGACCTACTGTTGGTACTTTCAGTGCTTTTTGCCCTTTGATTTTGATGAAAATTTATAGCCAAAATTTATTCAGCATGACAAGGGCTAGAAATATATAACCTCTGATATTGAGTTAGGACCACAGAGATGTTGTCAGAAAATAAACATAGAACATATACGTTGTTTACAATGAGTTTTCTGTTCAAGCACAATTTCTCAATTGCATCTGTCAAACTGTCCGCTTTGCAGCTCTCAATGTCTTAAGTATGCCAGCGAGATTGACATGTAATTGCCGTTCATTTTGATGGGTTATTACTTCGATACATTTCTGTGAGCAATCTTTGTTCAATTCTTTTGTAGAAAGTTTCTTTTACATCTTTGAATTTTGGAATCATTTTAAATACTTTTCAATATTGAAAATTTATATTCATGGTGTGTAAGATGAAGTTTAGTGAAAATTTATTCTGATCAGTTTCGGACAACAACAACAACAACAACAACAACAACAACAACAACAACAACAACAACATTCAGTGCATATATTAAGTTTAACTTGTATTTTCAATCCGGATAGATGACTTCGGGTACTTTATTTGTTATACCTATTCCCTACCCCAAATTGTTGTCTTGTTTGAATCGTCCCAAGAACAAAAAGAAAAAATGGCTTTTACTCGCGACCCCAAGAAAGCGCTACCGCTTTAGTAGGACAAAGATTTGAACGACTGTTCGACTGCGAAACAGTGTGAAACAATTCTTTTCAGATTTTAGTTACATGGAAAACCTGTTTACGTACCAATGGCACAGAAGAGCTTACCATGCAGTAAGCCTCGAAACATGAGGTCATGTGATCTAGCGTCCCAGCGGAGGAATTATGTCTTATTCATTCTGTCTCAATTTAGAAACATTGTCACTCACTAATGGAATCCTATTTACGCTCGAAGTATCGGAATATTGTGAGATTATAGGGTCGTCTGGCAGTGTAATGTCTCTATCTTTTTATGATTTTACGGGTTTCTTGTATCAAAATTAACTTGAAACGAAATGATATAAAACAAAAAAATTTGAATGCTTAAAAGTTTAAAAGCGCATAAACGTACGTACTTTGGTTCAGCAGTCATAAAAGCGTGTACATTTTATCTTATAACTATACATATATCCGTGTGATAACATCCCGTATGATATTTTTATGATATCACATAGTTATTTTTAGAACAATGATATAATGCGTTTTTTTTATAAACTTGCATTTCAGTTAGAAACATCGACGAAAACAAGATAAATAGAGGGTATACGATAAATATAATACATATGTAATGTATTGTATGAAAAAAAGCACTAACTCGGTTGTGAGAATTGATAATTGTCTCGGCAGAGCCTCGACAATGACCAATTCTCCCAACCTCGTTAGATATTTTTTAAGTATGTATTATATATATACATGTACATGTGCATAATCTCTAAGTACTTCTAAGGGTCCAGTAGTACATTTAATTGCATTACAATCAATTTGCTTGATTGAATGGGGTTTTACGTCGCTGTCAACAATCTTTTAGTTATATCGTGACGGGTGGAGCACCTAACAATGGATTTCTGATATTTCTCACACCAGAACTACCATTATATCCTTTCCTAGTCTCCAGCTGCTATCCCACATTGGTCTACGATTTATCAACCTATTGGTTGAAGACAAATAGTCGGAAAGGATGAGTGCCGCCGACGGGATTCGAATCCACTTCAATTGGCTAAATTTTAAGAACTTGTTGAGACTTCTTCTCTAATTTGATGTGAATTTCCTTTAAACAATCATTTATATGATTGTTTATTGGAAATTTACCTCAAATTAAAGGGAAAATGGCATTAAAGACATTATTTTAATGATTCTTTTAAATCAGAAAAGCATACTAAATAAAAGCTCCCTGACCATGTTGTGTATAGCTCCCGGGAGCTTTTATTAGAAAAAAATACGGTATGTCGCGAAATCAAAACATAAAGAACGGGTAAGGATGCGAAGGGAGGAATTATGTCGTATTCATTCTGTCTCAATTTACGGACTGGGACATTGACTAATGGATTTGTATTAACGCCGGACTTATCCGAATATTGAGAGAATATAAAGCAGTCTGGACGTGTCGGTCCCCCCACTTTATCCGATATTGTCCCGATTTGCTGCTTGACGCTTGTGACAGGATACCCTTATCCCATCTGAGACTGTGAACCATTTCGATTTCGATTAGATTGTTTTTATTTCTGATCGATTTAAATGGGGTTTTACGCCGCTTTCAACAATGTTTTAGTTATATCGCGGTGGCTGAAGCGCCTAACAATGGATTCCTGGTATTTCTCTCATCCGTACAACCATCGCATCTTTTCCTAATATCCAGCTGCTTTTTCACATACGTCTACGATTATCAACGCATTTGTGAAAAACAAATAGTCAGTAAGGATGAGTTCCACCGTCGGGGCTCGAACCCGGGACCTCTTGATTGATGGTCCGACGCGCTAAAACTGCGCTATGACGGCGGCTTTATTTCTGATCAAGCACGCTCTGTTGTTACCGTCCGATAAACCGGCTTGTAGCGAATTTGACCGGTCCATAAAGTGGCCTTGAAACATGGGAGCATCAATTAGGCCATCTGCCTGATAAAGTAAGGAATATCGTGCAATTGACTTGGTGAATGATTTTGAATGATTTTGGAATGAAAAGAAATGAGTGCGATTAGTGAGGTTTCAATGAATTTCAATAAAGGTAATACAATATCGCTAATTTCGTCGAATTAGCGATATTTGTTACCTCTCTTTCACAAAATGTACGTTATTTTCTGTTTGGATGTCTTCACGGACCAATCAGTTGCTTTAAAATCCCCACCATATAATAAAAAAAAAAAAAAAAAACAAACAAAAACAAAAACAAATAGCTTTTATTGACATAAATTACATGTTGAGTTTCAATGAATTTCCAACCGTTTTTTAACAATTTCGGAGCCTTTTTGATTGATTAGAGAGAGTGGTATAAGTACAACGGATGGAGCGCTGAGTGAGTGACTTGAAATGGTTTTGATCGAGATGAATGTCAATTTCACGAAGTGTTTAACTGTATGGGTCACGTGCGATTTAGCATCTTTTTATCTTTCGAAGGGTCAAACAGTCTGTTAAAAAGATGCTCAGCTTTTGCTGTTCACTCATAGTTTATTTTCGTTTTCTTAGTATGTGGTTTTATGCCGCTTTCAACAATCTTTCGGTAATGTTGGGTCGGCTGGAGCACATAATTATATTAGAGATTGTCCACTTAGGTGGACTTCGGACATCGGATGTCAGACTTCGGACTTAGAGGGGTCGTCTCAAAATGAAAGAAACTATATTCGTTGATACATCATGATTGTATAAAAGGATGACGTCTCTGATCATATTTTTGTGTGTGATTCGATAGTATGGAGGTACAAGAACCAGTAAAACTTCGGACATGCACGTTGTTTTATTATTTCAAATGTGGTCGCATCTATCTAACCACGCTTAGTAATTTCTATACTACAACGTAGACATATCAGTTTGTTTCTCCACCGATCTGTCAGCTAATGAACCTGTAACTCATTTTTCTTTAGTACTTTAAAGCTGATGTTTGATATGCAGCTGGCCTATTTCAAGAGACAACTGAATGTGGTCATTTCATTCAAGAGCAATGTCGATACTTTGAACTTTATCTCAAATCCGTGTGTTGCCTAGCAACCTGTTATTTTTGAAAGCGCCTGCGTTGCATTCCACATAGGCTACACTCTCTATAAAACAGTTCGAAACCGTGCGCGGCGAGCGCACAATGACATTTGGTAAATCGAACGCAGCACATTGAACCTAAGCCAGCAAATACCTCCTGAAAACATTTGATTTTTTACAATGTTATTAAAAGAATGATTATTGTCTTTTTTCACTCCCCTTTTTAATGGAAAAGAACACCTTTTAATGTAGGCAAATCAAAATACTGCAGTTAATAGGCATACTTTATTAAATCGCATTTTGAGATTTTTCTACATAATTTTATTAATCTGCATTCGACAAGACTGCCCTGTATTCTTTCAATAAGGTTTACTTGAATGGGGTTTTACGCAGCTTTTAACAATCATTCACGGCGGCTTGGGCAATAACAATAAATTCCTGGTATTTCTCACACCAGTACCACCATTCAATCCCTGTCTAGCCTTTCGCTGCTATCCTTCATAGGTCTACGATTATCAACCCATTGGTAGAAGACAAATAGTCGCAAAGGATGAATGTCGCCGTGCGGGTTCGAATCCGAGACCTCTAGATTGAGAGTTCGACGCGCTATCAACTGCGCTAAGGCGGCGGCCAACTTTCAATTAGGACATAATGCACTAGATACTAATCTATCTGAGTTTGTCATTCTATTGAAGCGATCATATTTTTAAAAGATATTATCGTTAAAGCCGTGTCGAGGCATCATCGTCTTTGCTTGTGTTTTCAATTCGTCACGTGTAAAGAATCTTTTAAACAATTTATGGTATCTCTAAAGGCAAAAGTTTAAACTTCGAATAAATATTGGCTGTCTAAAGAATGGTTCTTAATTTTGATTTGGATATATTATCAACTTACTTTTGTTACAAATGTTTACCTTTCATTGTCTGAGATTTATTTCCAGCAATCAAATGTTTTTAAAAGGGTAGAAAAAAGGAAGAATTTAATCAGTTTTGATTGAGAAATAAGCATCAAACGATCATGATGAGAAATAAGCACCAAACGATCATGATTAAATATATCTTCAGGATGTTTTATAATCTAAATACAAGGCATGAAGTCGGTGCATACAAACAAAGCTTTTAGGGAAACTTACGGTGTAAGTTGAAAAAAGATAAGAACATACGAGCATCAAGTGTAAACCCAATACAGCATTGTGCAAAAATAACATATTTCTTTATTGCTTTTCAGTGTTTAATTAAGAAATAAGGGTAAATAATTAAATGAAAATCCCACCCGCTAACCATTTAAATTATATAAAAAAATCTTTAAAGTAAAGAAAAAGAGTAATCGTTTTTTTTTTTCTAGAGAATAAATTAATATTTCATTTCGTGAAGAACAAAAGCTGTCGAACGTCGGCAATATTACGACAAAATATGAAATCGCTGATTCGACGACGTCTTCTTACTTGGCAAGCGATAATGCACAAATTAGAATGAGGCGGGTATTGAATATCGGTTTAAAGAAGCGAGTCATCGAATAGCCACCGATACGCCGGCAAGGCGTCGTTAATCTTGACGGAAGTCAATAGTCAAAACCAGAAAACAGTAAGTCTGTGATGGAACAAAATCGACAGGTCCACGGCAGATGACCGATTGTCGCCCGGCCGCTCGCCAGCGATTTGTGGTCAATACAGTTTGGACACCCAGTTGGGTCCCTAGGCAATTCTAATTTCGGAAAAGTTTATGAAATGATAAGAACTTTCGACATCCACGACTCTTACAGACTTATCGGTATATTTTATAAAGTAGACAAAGTTCACCAAAGCTTCGCAAATCTAACAAAAATACGTTACCTGGATTGAATCGGCTGATGCAGTGATGACTCGCAGACTCTATCCCCGAAAACATCGCCGAAGCGATTTTGTGACACAATCTCTTACATAACATCTAACCCATTAAAAAGAACAGTTATAAAAGAACAAAATGTTCCACTGTCAGTCTTTGCTGGTTCGAAGGTCGGCTTACATTGAAACGTGTTTTTTGTTGAGAATGTTTTCTGAATCTAGAAATAATCGATCTCTTTAGCCGTAAATCCATTCGGACAGGCCCCTTTTAACCTGACATTTGCTGGATCCGATTTTTTGTTCATGCACATGCTCGATATGCAAGAACGCATCCGACCGTTTTGAAATTTCTACCCGCTCTGTGCAGTTGTATATATGGTCAAAGTAATAACTTTTCTCAAACGTTTCGAGAAGGTTTACATCTAGCAATCTTACGCGTCCTTACCACCATAAAATCAAAGTACTTTATTATGAAAAAATCGGCGAAAATCAATACAAGCAATACATATTCATGTACATGAACTTATATTAGTGCAGGGTTACAGGTATAAGTTGTTTGTGTATTTTGAGACATCCCCTGCTATTTTTGTAAGTCAGATGTCCTATCTCGGAGTTCACCTAAGTGGATAATGTCTATTTATAGTATTTCTACACCAGTTCAACCATCAGAATTTTTCCTAGCTGCTATCCGACATAGGTTTTACATTATCACTCACATTTGAAACCGTAGTGAATGTCACGCACATATCAGTTTTTCCTACTTTTTTTTAATGAGATGGAGCTGACTTTAGTAATGGGTGCTCTGTTGGATCATATTTGTAACAAATCATATATGTAACAGCTGTTACATATATGATCACATATGTAACATGAGTTCACATATGACTCGGAAATCATATTTTGTGACGAATATGATCGATACCGGTTTTTGATGTGACATGAAATCACATATGTCACAGGTCAATTTTGATTTAAAATCAGTACATATTACTACCACACATGCCTGCTAGTCTGCCAACTTAAAGCCACCTGTCACCTTCACGCCACTAAACTGGCAACTTCGCAAACATTATCAAGACGGGATATGATCAATTTTCACTGATCTCCTACTACTGCAGATGTGCAGGCTGATCTATATGATGTGTGTTTTGCCTTGGAGTTCCAATTTTCCTGCTGTTTGGATGTTGCTGGACACACTCACGTGCGCGCTCGAGATGCACTGGTACCTCAGGCAAAAAATCATTATTTCATACGTCCTCTCTCTCTCTCCCCCCCCTCTCTCTCTCTCTCTCTCTCTCTGTCTCTCTCTCTGAGGTTGATTCAAGTTGGAGTGAGTCTCAATCGCTCTGACGTGCTAACTATTGTTTTGCAATCGAGAATAAAATCAATAGTGTAAAGAATATAATGATGTTGCTATTGCTGTTCATTGTTTGACTACAAATAGACAACTAAACCTGTTACATATATGCTTCTCATGTCAACCTACAGTTCGGACAAACACATTTGTAACACACTTTATTTGTTACGAATGTGATCATGTACGTAACAAGTGTGTTACATATATGATTTGTTACAAATATGCCCCAACAGTGCTCAGTAATGGTTGCTGTTAAACTTAAGACAAATTTAACAACTTTTTCTATCCAAGAAGCTAGAAATTTGAGAAAAAAAAGTAATTAAGAAATCACAGATCGGGAAATAATCTTGGTCTGGTATCAAAGATAAAAACAGTTTTTAATTCCAAAATTCTGGATTCTGGCTTATAATCCTTAACGTCTACCAATTTATACATCTGTATGTAGAGGGACAACGTTGAATGGGTTCATAATTTCTCTTTGTTCCGACAAATGATGCGCCCTCAATGCTCGGTTGCAATGGCATCAGGCTCATTATCAAAATCTTCAATCGTGGTAGTCGTAGGTCCGATCCCTTCGGGTTGCACATACTATTTCCGACATCTGTCCCACACTAATGGGTGTATAATAATAAACATCAAAGCAGCTCGAGGCCAAGGAAAGATGCAATGGTAGAACAGGTGCAAGAAATACCAGAAATACATTTTAAGGTGCTCAAACCGTTTCAATACCACTGAAAAACGTTAACAGCGTCCTAAAATCCATTTAAATAAATAAATAAACAATTATGATGATCAAAGGAATCCTTCGGGATTTAATCCGCTTATCGCAGTTATATAGCGGCGGCTGGTGCACTTACATTTGGTTCTTGTTGTTTCCCGCGCCAGGACAACAAAATTTATCAATATTATAAAGATAAAAATTTTCCTTTTTAGAATCAATTCTAATATACAGTATTAAAAACGGCATGCCATATAAGGTTCACACTAAAATTTGATTTGAATCAGGCCGATGGTTTGGAAGAAGAACATATTCCAAGATTTTATTGGTGAAAATAAGCCTCGCCCTTTTGCGCCCATATTTGGGGGCAGGGGAATCAATCCAAAATTCAATGGTTGAAAAGGAGAAGATTTCTAAGGCTTTATACAGTGAAAATAAGCCCCGCACTGCCACGCCATTCTTTTGGGGGTCAATCCAAATTTCTAGAACAACTTTAGAGGAGCGTCACACATTGATCATTCATGCCAAGTTTCGTTGAAATCGGGCAAATAGTTTTGAGGAGAAGATTTTTAAAGATTTATATATGAAAATTAGATCCGCCCTACCACGTCCATACTTTCGGATCAATCCCAATTTCCTTAACAACTTTAGAAGAGGGTAACACATGGAACATTTCTGCCAAATTTTATCAAAATCCTTTCATTGGTTGAAGAGAAGATGATGTTTAAAGAATAGTTAACGCACGGACGGACTGACGGACGCACGAATGACGGACAATTGCTCACTGGCCTTTGGACAAGGGAGTTAATGATTATAAAATACCCTCGAAAATTCCCATTGCACGAGTTGGACAAGAATCTTTGACCCTTCTATTCAAGTCCTACATCTTTAAACCTAACTACGGACTAGACTGTACGACAAATGACGGTTTTGCCCTGTAGCCACGGGATGCAGGATAAGGAAAAACACATTTATTACTTTTAGTCAAATGGTATGTCTACAATTGTCAGAAGGTTAAAGTTATTCACAATTTCATGTAAAGGCGCCTACAACAAACACTAACACTTACAGTTAACAACATTGTGAAATTGATATTCATCTCGATCCAAACTATTCCACATCATTCATTCATTCATTCATTCATTCATTCATTCATTCATTCATTCATTCATTCATTCATTCATTCATTCATTCATTCATTCATTCATTCATTCCAAACACCCACTCAACCCATTCAAAAATGCCCCAAACTCACTGGAATAGATAGAATCAACAATGTCAATTAAAATAAATAAAGCTAGAAAAAAATCGTAATTTCACTGACATAATTCAAATTGTAAGCGCCTAATTTGTTCTTGACGAAAAAGAAGGCTATTTATAGAATTTGTATGCATATTTTATTAAATTGAGGTAATAAATATCGCTATATTTGTTGATCCTGAACAAAATTTGTGATATACGATTACCTCACATTAAATTCACTCAAAACTCGCTCCACACACTCGTTCAATTTCATTCGTAAATCATTCCAAAACCTTTCATCTTGTCAATTCTACGATGTTGTTAATTGTAGCCATTCAGTTTAATCGTTCCTCCTAGTATTTTCAATATGCCTTCTTTTTTGACTGATGATTTTGTAACTATCAAAAACGCTTAATTTGGTGTGTTTTATATAACGTTTTCTTAGACAGAAATATTGACAAATGTCGTCTAAAATTTTCTCCTCCCTATTTACGTCAGCAGAGCACCTTGGGATCCCCCAAGCGAGACTTGGACCAACTAAAGGTGAAATCACTGCCACGGAAACAGCGGTTATTGATCGTGCATGTAACGATTAGATATTCCCCAGGCAAAACACTATCTCCTGATACTCCCGGGAAATCATCAATGGTCGTTTAAGCGAATAAAACAAGAATCCATTTGAAGCAAATTATCAAACTGACAGTATGAATTAATGGCAAGAGTGATTTACATTGCTATTGTATTTCATGCAATGGTACTCCCGTCCGGCAAGTTTACCGGTGTGTCTGGTATTACAGACAAAAAAGTACTTGGCGAACCATTTTCGCCACCCACTGTTGATCGATATTTGTAAATTACGAAACTCGAGCCTTGTAATGGAACTGCATGAATTGCACTTTCTAAAAGGTAACAGAAAGTGCTTGCAGCTTCGATATTAATTAAATGATAAATGTACTGACATCCTTAAAATGTTTTTGTATAGTTACGTGATTTTTTTATCTATCATGCCTGCAAAGATGGGTTGGAGCTATAGTTTCCTTGTTTTAAAAGCAACGGTGCCTGATTACAAAATTCAAAAGAAGAGGTCATCGAACAAACTCAAGCTTTATTGCTAAATACTTGATTATCATGATGTATCACAGTTTGAGATGCAGATCATACAGTTAACAACATCGTGAAATTGACAAGATGAATAGTTTTGGAATGATTTTGGAATGAAATTTAATTTGTGTGATGAGCGAGTTTCGAATGAAATTAGGAGGTAATATATATCGCTAATTTTGTTCAGGATGAACAAAATAAGCGATATTTATTACCTCCCTTTTATGACTATACATACAAATGCTTTAGAAAGAAAAACCCTACCTATTTCTTCAAGAACCTATCAGACGCTTGCCATTTGAATTATAAATGTGAAATAACATTTTTTTTCGTGCTAAAATCATTTTGAATGAAGTTGTTTTTCAGCTAGTTTTGAGCGTTTTTGAATGGGTTGAGTGAGTGTTTGGAATGAATGAATGAATGAATGGAGTGCTGTGCGAGTGATTTGAAATGGTTTTGATCGAGAAGAATGTCAAATTTACGATGTTGTTAACTGTTACATTGGATACCTCACGAATATTCAGGTGAATACCCTACTCATTGGTAAGGACAAAACAAAATATCCTTGTAACTCTCTCTTTCTTTTAGTCATTCTGCTGAAACATAAGCTGAAAATAGCCAAAAGAATTTTATTAGATGAATATTTAACATGAAAAGTGATAAAAAAAACTTACATATGATTTTGTTAATATTTTTCCCTACGTTCATTTTTTTCAAGATTAACAAAAGATAGAGGGAGAGAATGACTTTAAAACGCTAAACTTAGATTATTGGTTCCATTATTGGTTCAGCGGAATACACCGCCTTGCCACACCAATATTTCAGGGTGAATGAATTTTTTTCTCAAAAGGCTCACCAAGGAACAATTCTTCCAAATTTGGTTGAAATCTATCAATTGTTTACTGAAAAAAAGAGACTCAAAATATGGGTATCGTACGGCGGGGATCAAAATAAACCCCACCAAGCCATACCCATATTTTGGGGTCAATCAAAATTTCTCTTACAATTTTAAAAAGGGTCACCCAAGTAATTTTCTGCCACGTTTGGTTGAAAGTAGCCAATTGGTTTTAGAAGAAAAATCGTCCAAAGATTTTAAGTTCAAAATTAGTTCCGCCAATATTTGGGCGTCAATCACAATTGCACGAACATGTTTGAAAGGGTCAACCAATAAGCATTCTTGGCAAGTGTGGTTGGTTGAAATCTGCCCATTGGTTACCGAGGAGAAGATGTTTGAAGATTTCAGGGTCAAAATGAGCCCTGCCATACCTCGCCCTTATTTAGGGATCATTCAAAATTACACGAATTATTTTGAAAAAAAAATCGCCCTAGAAACATTTCTGGCATGTTTGGTTGAAATTAGCCAATTAGTTACGGAGGAGAAGACGTTCAAAGATTCCAAGGTCAAAATAAGCCCCGCCCTGCTAGCACATTTTTGCGGGTCATCATAAATTCACAAACAATTTTTGAAGAGGGTCACCCAAGAACCTGTTCGGCAAAATTTCATTGAAATTGGGCACGCGGTTCAAGAGGAGAAAAACTGTTATTAAGTTTACGACGCACTGAATCGCAAATGACGACGAACGACAGACTCAGGCGGGGGGGGGGGGGGATCTTGAAAGCTCACAATTAGCACATTGTTCTCAGGTGAGCTCAAAGGGATTCTGTACAATCGTAGTGAGTCGATAAATTGCTTTTAACAAGCAACCTTCTCATATTCCACAGGAATTTTGGAATTTTTTCTTTAAAAATCTCGAATAATGTGGGAATTAATTGTCCAAATGGATCTATAGTTTTAGTACATGTATTTGGTATATAACTTGAAAAGGGTTCAAATACAAACTCAACTAGATAACCCAACATTTTTCAATTGAATTTAAATCGTAAATTTTAACGCTTTAGCCCAAAATTTGAAACGCTCAGTCATTTAATGCAAAGTTATCCGTAAAATGATTTCATAGACTGGAGACATTTCTTATATTATTTAATTAATGATAATAGCCATTTTTTACATCTCAGGTATCCCTTATTAGATGAAATAAATAGGCGTTATCGATTTATAGAAATATGTAGTAGTGTTAAGATTTGTTTCATTTTTCTTGAAAAAAGGCATATTTTGTCGAAATATTGAAATACCGACTGTTTTTATTAAATGTTCATTCTCTTCCATTCGGAATAATTTTTTGATACTGTAGATACTGTGAGATCCCTCACTGGAATAAAATTCGTTTGGGAACTCCTTTAAACAAATGTTTAAAAGAAAGATTAATTCAAGTAGAGGTCTTTAAACAAATGTTTAAAAGAAAGATTAATTCAAGCAGAGGTCTACTAATGCGCATTTAGAGAATTCCTTCATAGGAAGGTAAAATGGTTTTAGATTCAGGAAATCAGCCAAGTGCAAAAAAAACTGTTGACCCTAGACAGTATGCGCCTTCCTTGCCGACTGACTAGGATCCTGCACATCCTGCATGGTCAATTTTAATAGGCACGTCACAAACGTCGTAAATATATTTTTTTTCGATCCTCTTTGCACCAAAAACAGCCATGGAATGGATCACCAAACGGCGCAAACAATTTTCCAATTATACCCCGCTGTGCAATTGTACTTGCGTGCAAAGCGGGGGTATAATTGGTAAACTGTTTGCAGCGTTTTTTTTTTTTTTTCAGGTAATAATTTCTAATGAAATCCCTTTTTGGTAGTTTCATCGGTCATTTTGTCAATTTCACGGGGTTTCCGACTGTAAAACTATGTTACCACATTTGCGCAGAAATATAATACTCATACTTCCGTGACTAATAACAGGAAATAAAGTCCAGTGAAATCCGCTTTGGTAGTTTCATCGGTCCTTGAAGTCTTTCGGGGGCAATAAAAACGAATATAAACATTTTGTAACCACTTTAAATGAATTACTGAACGATCCAAATACTAGACCTGCCCTGTGCTCAGGATAAAAAAAACACGCTGCAAACAGTTTACCAATTATACCCCCGCTTTTATAAAATCTTATAGTCATTTATTCGATTTGATTAAAATGGTTATTGTTTAGAACAGCTTCGTAGTGTTTTTGAGCGATATGGAGCGGTTTATGATAGAGGGTGTGGGTGTTTCAAATAAATGAATGACTGGAACGCTGAGCGAGTTATTTGGAATGGTTTAAATCGAAATGAGTGTATATTTCACGACGGTTTTAACTATACAGCCTGAGAAATGATTTAGAGAGTTTCTATGCAATATCTCAACAGTCGGAGAATTTGACTTTCTGTGTGAAAAAAAGTAATCCCTGTAATTGCTTCACTGGGGGAATCTCAAGATACTACTACTAGGAGTGTAAAATTATGGTGTCTTTCAAACAATCTCGACGTCGGGCAAATTCAACCAACCTTTGTCCACTCGTAAAATCATGAAAATTTCTTTTGATTTTTTCCAGAGTAAAATAGAGCTATAACGATATCTGTTTTCGTTTACAATAGGAAAGGTATTTGAACAAACCGAAATCTATCTCCAAAGCAACCATTTAATTTCGCAAAGTGGGGGAACATTATCGTTTCAAATAGCCATACGGGATTTCGACTGGCTCTGTAAAATCGATCGGCAGCTACATTATCTCGGATGATTATACCTTTGATAAAAGTTAGTCAAATATCTGTCATTTTGCAGTTGTGTATATATCACTCATTCTTTCCGATAAATCACGTAAGAAAAGAAATACATGCAATGCAATATTTAAAATTCAGATAAGATTGCATGAAAGACATTTTAAATCAGTTTCAACTACACTGAAACGAACTTCTAAACGGCCACTTAGTTTTTGCTGAAAAAGTAATATTTTCTTTGGATTATGAAATGGTAAATAGTTGAATTCTACTTGAAAAATCATTACGGGAAAATCTTCAATAAACACCGACTTGAAAAAATGTGAGGAAAGCAGCGAATTTGACGGGAATTCAAGGGTACCCCTGATTTCAAAATTAACATTGGTGGGTGGGGTAATTTCTGCATTTTATCCTTACGTGAAAAACAAAAAAGACCCAATGTTATTTTCTAAAGTCATTTGATATCTGACACACGATAGCCATCGAAGTTTGTCATTTATAGGATTAATAGCCGAGTATTTATCAGACCGAAAATATGAAATTTTTCGAAAATGTGCAACTTATGTGACTTTCGTGATGGAGGTTTCTTGTGTTTGATGGTTTGCTACATACGCAAAGGACAAAAATTCGAATCTAATTTGCTTTTAGAATATGCCAAATTGAACGGCTTTTCATATGAAAATATAAGATACTTTATTAGATGGCTTTAGATATGTTGAATTGTGGGAAATGCAAGATGGCCGTTTTGAAATTCGTTTCAGTGTAGTAGCCGCTGGCATATGGTCCTGATATGAGTTCTTCACATATCAATTGCGTTCTAAAGAAAATCAACCTCTCAGCGTTCCATCATTCATTCCAAACACTCAGTCAAACCATTCAAAAACGCTCCAAACTAACTGAAAAAAAAAAAAAAAAAAAAAAAAAAAACCCAACAACCTCATTCAAAATGATTTTAGCCAGAAATCAAGAGGCCCTTAAGGGCCTGTATCGCTCCATTTGCTTTCAAATACCTATCAATGAGAAACTAAGTCAAATATGGAAGTTTGTCATCAGTCTACAGGATGGAAAGAAAAGTCAATTTTAGTGTTGGCTGAGCCTTATAGAGAGAGCCGTTTTGCAAAAAATGTATAAGTATTGATTCTTAATAGGAATACGTTGTTTTTAAAAGATAGATATGGCTTGATATATCTTTAACAATGAAACAATACTAAATATCACAATAATAGTTTTTGTGAATTAAAGCCCTGCCAGCAATATATGGGCAAATAAATATTTTGCTAGGTGCAGATTTACATAAAATGATATTATCTTGCAAAGTTTGGCTGAAACTGCTCCAATGGTTTGACAGGAGAACATTTTAAGCGAAAATAAGCCGCGACCTACCACGCCCATATTTCGGGGTCAATCAAACTTTCTTGAACAACTTTAGAAGAGGGTCACACAAGAATCATGCCAAATTTCATAGAGTTTATAATGAAAAAAAATTCCCGCTTGCCACGCACATATTTGGGGGCCAATCCAAATATTTTGAACAACTTAAAAAGAGGGTCACATAAGGAACATTTCTACCAAGTTTCGCAAAATCCGCCTATTGATTTGGGAGGAGAGGATGCTAAAAGAAAAAGTTTACGCACGTACGGACGCGTGCTCGCATGCCCGCACGCACAACGAACACACAACCATGACAATAGTTGGCTGGCCTTCGGCCAGTAGAGCTTAAAATTGCGATTTCACTCACATAATTGGAATTGTAAGCGTCTGATATAGGTTCTTGAAGAAATAGGAAGCTATTTATAGAATTTGTATGCATGTTTTATTAAAGGGAGGTTATTAATATCGCCAATTTTAAACAGACTTAGCAATATTGGATTACTTCCGTCTAATTTCACTGAATACTCGTTCATCCCACTCATTCAATTTGATTCCAAATTCATTCTAATACCATTTACAATTTAACGATGGGTTGTTAACTGTACATCCTTTCCTAGCCTCAAGCTGCTACCCCACTAAGGTGTACGCTTATCTATCCACAAATGCCATATTTTGGTGGTATTATGCATGAGACCTTAGCTTTCATTCCAATATATTTTTGTCAGATCGCATAGAAAAGATTCAGTTGATTGATTCATATGCCAAAGCCAAGAAACTGTCATGTGAAGAAATAGAAGAAAATAATGTTTGTTTTTTGTGCAATCTCGATTTATTTTTCATTTCGTCCGAAATTGACTTTTGTTGTTTATTCAGTGAAAGAATAGTTGATCTTACACTGAAATAAACAATTATCCTCTGTTTAATTCAGTCATTAAGACATGCGATTGCACTTCTGTTAATTCGATTGAGACGTTATGTATTTGATATAAAATGAAACCAAGTGAACTCGCTGAATGGTACTAAGGCACTGACGATTGCGATTTGTCATTAACCTAATTGAATAATTTTAAATACGAAATTGTGATTCCTTTTAGTAATGGGATTTTCCAAAGCAATTCTATCAGAAAGGTCGCGATTAATGAGAAGTGTTTTGGAGGAGTGATCATAAATGGGGTTTACTTCCGGTCGTCGCTGTCGGTTAAATTCATATAGGTCTTTAGTAAAAAGTAAAACTTGAAGTGTAGAACAGTGGGTAAAGTACTCATTTATTTGAGTTTTTTTATACTATTTTAGCGTCTTTTCTTTGATTTAACTGCTCGAGATCCTCTCTAGCTACGGTTTTCTTCCCCTAAGGCCTGATGACGGACTTTGTTGTAAACTAAATCCATTTTTCTTTCTAATAATTGGAAGTCGTTTGTATTAGAGTCTTTAATATCTATGCATTCGAAAGAAAGTACTTCTCAAAGGATAAATCACTGGAGGTGTTGTAAGTACGTTTCGCGATAATTCTAGCCAAACCTGTATCTCTGACTTAAAATTTTCGATTAAATGAATATTGCAAAGATATTTATGTGGCTGACGTCATACAAACTGATTTCTAAATGGATTACGTAGACGTAAACCTGTATCTATGATTTAAAATTTGCAATTAAATGAATATGACAAAGATATTAATGTGCTGATGTCAAACAATCTGATTTCTAAATGGATTACATAGACGCTTTCTCATTATGACACCTCATTATACAGTAATATCAACTGATAATGTCTGGCTCATTCACTCCGTGCCAACATTTGTGACCCGTCAAGCAAAAAAGGACCAACTCGGATCTCCTTAAAAAGAATTTGAAAGAAAAGTACCAAAAGAGAGTCAATCTTTAAACGGAATTTATGAATGTACGACTTGCACAACAATACCGAATGATCGTTCTTGATATAGAAAATCAGTCAATGACGAAAGGCATCGCTCATAGTAAGACTGCGCGGTCACAGCAGCCTGACTAGTTTTCGCTTAATGGTTTACATCATTTTTTTGGCTTTGAAGTTGAAAATATCTAATAAGGTGACATTCATTCTGAATATCAGCATAACTAGGTGATGTTACATACAATAAATAAATAAATACATAAATAGATAAATAAATAAATAAATAAATAAATAAATAAATAAATAAATAAATAAATAAATAAATAAATAAATAAATAAATAACAATGGAAGATGTCTACATTTGTCTTTAAGATAAAAAGAATTGTAAGGACATTTAATTTATTAGTTTCCATCTAAATTCAAACGTGCCTGTGCGAAGTCAAACTTTTTGAGTGATTTCATTTCGTATTTTTTTCTTTTTCAGGAGGATGGGTACATGTAAAAAATATAAAAATGCATCTTAATATAGAACAGTGTTTCAATGATTCTACATTTCTTTCGAAATTCTAGTCTAGACGTCTAAACAAAGGTCCAACATTAGAAAATTACTTCTGAGAGAAATATAATTGTCAGGGAGCTGTTCTTATCAAAGTCTTAGATTTTTTCCATTCGCCTGAAAATCTCTTGTTCTCACGACCGACAATGTGCGTTAGGGGAACTATACGAAACCACAAAGAAGAAAGAGAGGCTTAGCCTTTTCCACCCTTTAAGTGTAAAATTGCTTCTCCATGGCTCCACAGACTTACCGTTTGAAGATAGCGTCAAAATTTTCGAATCCGTACAAACTTTTATCAAAGAAACGGGACGATTCAAGTGAAACGCAGCAATACTTTTGTAATTAGTTTTTTACACAACAATTTATATTTTTAGCCAGAACCGCGGTCCGACCAATTGCGTAATATCCTGCAAAATACGCCCTAATGTATTTGTACATATATATTTATTTTCATACACCTTAGGGTATTTAATTTCAAGTTGTCAGTAGCTATCAACATCTCCAAACCGGAATGCAACTTCTTTGGTCTTACAGGTAACTCTATTCAAATAACGTAGTGACTATATTGTTTTACCTGTGCGCAATATTCGCAATTGCCTTTTACAACTTGTAGGTCTTTTCCGGCTATTGGGCACAGGGAAATCAACTTAAACTGAAGAAGATAACTTTTGTAAAAAATCAAAGGGAATGACCGTATCTAAGTTGTTCGAACTTGTGGTCAGACCCCTTTGCCATATAATATATGTATATGTATTTCTTTGATATAAATTCTTTGTAATTTACTGGCAATAAAATATGTTTAAACTAGAGGCTTAGCCAGGTCAGAGCAGTCGGTAACGCGTTTGGCACAGCATGTTCGGCTCGGGAGTTCGATGTCCGGCTCGGCCAACAATTATCAGACGATTCGATAGTCGCGTTATGCTACAGTTAAGAAATTGACAAGGTGAATGATTTGGAATTGATTTGGGAATAAAATTGAATGAGTGCGGTGTGAGAGCTTTGAGTGAAATTAGAGAGAGAGGTAAACCAATATCGCTAATTTTGTTCAGGATGAACAAAATTAACGATATTTATTTCCCCCTTTTCTAAAATATGCATACAAGTTCTATAAATAGCTTCCTATTTCATAAAGAACCTATCAGACGCTTACAATTTTAATTTTGTCAGTGAAATCGCGATCATTTTCTAACTTTTTTATTTTGAATGAAGTTGTTGATTTTATCATTTTTCAGTGAGTTTAGAGCTTTTTTAATGATTTGATTGAGTGTTGAGTGACTGATTTGGAATGGTTTTAATTGAGATGAATGTGAATTTTATGATGCTATTAATTTAAAGCCTTACTTGTCCTCCTCGAAAATAGGTGAAAAATAAGTACCCCCTAAGATGGTTGGGCATCTGGGGTGTGTTTTACTAAACAGCTTACGATCATTTTGTGTGTAAGTCAAAAATTAAATTTGCTTCTACAGGAGTAAACTCCACATGGAATTCTGGAATGCATCATCTTATTTGAATCGTCTTCTAAAGAGATATTGCAAGGCAGAATCTTACAATGATTGAAAGACCTTGTCAGGTATGAAGCCTGTTATATCAGGAGTACCCCAAGGATCTATACTTGAACCAATCTTGTTTCTAATCTATGTTAATGACCTTCCACTCTGTTTGTCATCAAACCTTGATATGTTCGCTGATGATGCTACTCTCCACAAGTCCGGCTCTTTAGTTGTAGACATCAACAAAGCTTTGAAAAACAAACCTTATAAGAGTGGAAGAGAGGTGTAAACATAACAACATGATTTTGAATCCTACCAAATCTTTGTAATACGCATGACGAAACAATCTCTCATTTGTTTTACTATTGCGAACAAGTTAAACCTATTATACAACGATTATCTATTCTTCTACGCATAATTGACCAAAGATTAGTCATACATTGTCAAATCACTTTATTAGGATCATCTGAGTCCAATCCGAAGTTAGATAGATTTTTGTATGAATTCAAAAAATACATATACCGATGTAGGAATAAACTAATTAATCCAACCATTTTAGGCTTAAAGAACTATCTAATTCTTAATATAGAAATCTTTAAATCTACTAAGTCTTATGAAATTGAAAAGCAATACCTGGCAATTACAGAACAAATAGCTATGAACCTCCCGTAAGCCATTTTTAAATTTGATAGTCATATATATATGCTGTCATTGGGGACGAAGCTATGAAGACGTGAATTAAATAAACTGTGGTTACGAAGTTTTCGTCTCCATCTGACAGTATTTATAAGTGACATACATGATCTTTTGTCATTGCACGTACCCGCACCCCAACACACAAAAATGCTTTAAACCACGTAAAGATTTTATTAAATATATAAAAAATTACTTAAAAAAATTGTTAACTGTTAATACCTCTTTTGTAATTACTATTACTATCTACTTATGTTACATTGATGTTGTTGATCTATACTAGCATTTTTATTGCAATGATCAACTTAATAATTATTGTTTATCATTTGATCGCTGTCGGAGGCCATGACGCCGTAAGTGCAGCCAGAACATCTGGCTGCACATGCAGTGTTATGGCGGATCATCATTATAATAGAATTTGATCAAAATTATCAACGAATCATTTCTTTATACAATGATGAGATGATCTTGCATATAGAGGTATTAATATGTACCAAAACAGTTGTGACTAACAAAGAGAAAAATAAATCTCAACACTTGAATCTCAATCTACTCTTTTTTTAACACTATGGTGCTGGTAACCATTCTAGCAATCTTGTCATAAAAACTAGAATGAGTATCAACAACAGAGGGTTTAATTTATGAATTTTAATGAGCTAAACAGAAATATCATCTTAATTTAATCCACTTGAAAATTATATTGCTACTTATAATATATATCTACTAATATGATATTGTAAGGTGTGTAGAGGGATGCCCACGACCCTCGCACACCTATGGACGTGGAAATTGAAAAAAAAGGAGTACCCCAAGGATCTATACTTGGACCAATCTTGTTTCTAATCTATGTAAATGACCTCCCACTCTGTTTGTCATCAAACCTTGATATGTTCGCTGATGATGCTACTCTCCACAAGTCCGGCTCTTTAGTTGTAGACATCAAAAAGCTTTGAAAAAAGACCTTATAAGAGTGGAAGAGTGGTGTAAACATAACAACATGATTTTGAATCCTACCAAATCTAAATGTATGCTTATAGGTTCCAATCATAAGCTAAGACATTCACCAGATTTAGATATACAAATACATCACGAACGTATCGGAAATGTTACTTCACAGAAGCTTTTAGGGTTGCACATTGACAATACATTGTGTTGGCAAACTCATATTGAAAAAGTGTGTTCAAAATTGTCTTCACAGCTTTACCTTCTCAAGAGGATTAATAAATTTCTAACTGTTGATATGAAGCAAATGTTTTACAATGCTTACATTACCCCATATTTTGATTATGGTTGCATTATATGGAGCCATTGCAAGTCTTCATTAACTCAAAGAATCAATAAAATCCAAAATAGGGCAGCAAGAATAATTCTATGCAAACCAAAAAGATCTAGCACTAAAGAAAATTCCATATCCTTGAATTGGTTGACATTTAAAAATCGGTGAAAGTATTATACGATTTTTATGGTTTATAAAACTATTCACGGTCTAGTTCCATCTTATATGTCTGATTTGGTAGAAGTAAGTAATAATTAATTCTATAACTTAAGATCGACTTTTAACAATCAAATATCCCACAAATGCACTCCTAAAACAGAATATTTGAAAAAATCTTTTACATTTACCGGCATGGAATATTGGAAAGATATCCCATTACACATAAGGAAAATTAATAATCTAACAAATTTTAAGATTTGTTTGAAAGAACACTTTATGTCTTTCAACGGGTAATTTCAATATGGACGACTTGTACATGTTATTGACAATCATAGGCCTTATTTATCGAGGTATTTGTCTGTGTTTGTCTAGTCATATATCTAGTTTAATTTTTCATATTTGGTACTTCTTATTGCGTTAAAAATCCCGTTCGGGATTAATAGTATCAATATTGTTTTACATTCTGCTGACATATATTCATTTCATTTCAATGTTTACGGTTTCATTGGCATTGTCATATTACTTTCTTTTTTCACAAAAGGCCTCATTGTAAATAAGTTTTTTTTTCATTCATTTATTTGTGTATGATGTTAACTTAAAGAGCTACATTCTCTAAATAAAGAAATTATTATTATTATTATTATTATAAAGCAATTGGTACGATTTGTGATTATGACTTACGATTATTTTTTTCGTAAGAAGTTTGGTAAAACGGGCCCCTGATGTGGGATCTCTATCGACGGCATATCAGAGTGTGGGGTACATTATTGCAGTTAGAACAACCGGAATTCAAATGAATTGCTGTGGTTGTTTCAGTGTGATGATTAATAGAAAGATATGCGTAGTTGCTCCGCCTGCCACGATATAAATGCCAAATATTCTAGTAATTTCTTATTCTCCCTTTCAATTTATATAAATCAAACTTACTTTTGTAAATAGGTTCTAATTGACTTGTGGCTCGCACCGAATACTATAGTAGCAATAGTACGAACTAATACAAGACATGCTGGCGTATGCCAGTGGTTGAGATTCTATAAGTTATTATAAAGGCATTTCGATGGATCAGTGCAACACTATTGTTTGAGCCTATATATTTATAGGCACTTACAATTGTGTTGAGCTGATTTCTCGATTTTGAACCGCACCCGAACCTTTCCGTAAAATGGAAAGTACCCCGGACGTAAGGGTAGTAATTTCAAGTCCTATTTTAGACAAATCGGCTTCAGTTGTTACTTTGGCCAATACGCTTGGAGTAAACAGGTTTCCTGTTTTGTTATCAAATCATAACATGAACGGTTTGAATTTAGTTTAAATTATTTTTTTTCAGCGTCATCTTAATGCCTATAAATGACGTCATATAAGCTCGTGTGCGAAACGACGCGCGTTCATGACTGTGTCCCTTATTATTCCAGAGGTCTTTTCTGTAGAATTGTCGAGGAATCATGATTGATTTTAAGCCAAAATAATCAAGACGTGTTCGTTTTCAAAGAATTCGAATTAAATTAAAATTCTTTGTAAATGAAAACGTCTTGATTCAAATTCTTCGTAAATGAACACGTTTTGATTCAAATTCTTTATAAATGAACACGTCTTGATTCAAAGTCTTTGTAAATGAACACGTCTTGATTCAAAGTCTTTGTAAATGAACACGTCTTGGTTATTATTTTGTAGTATCTGGGTTAAACAACTAAAATTACAAAGTGAGGCCATTTAAGCTGATTTATATGGAGAAAAGATCGGATATATATAAATACATCTATGTACTTCCGTGTTCACGTATAATGAACTTCTTGATTCGTCGTCAAAAACGAATATGTTAAAAATGAACGTTTTTGTTGTTCCCTCTAGCACAAGGCATGGCATCATACAATATAACAATGTCTTTTGTCATAGCAGTTAATAAAGTGGAATTATCGTAACATCCATTTATAAAATGTCAGGCGGGTCCCCGTGAGCGTTAACAGGAACAAACGACTTTCTATATTAAGAAGAATGAAGCTGTGCGTAAGAAAAGTGGAGATTTATCGGAAAATGGATTTACGTGGCTTTCTTGTGTCCCACTGGATTCGATTTAACAGGAGATTACCGTTGTAATAATAACACCGAAGATGCAGCTTATGAAAATGATCCTCGCGATACTTGCGAGAGACGAATTAGATTGGAAATCTTTTTTTTTTCATGTTTGTTTGTTTCTCTTAAAGAATAGATAATTAGCTTATGAAAACGATTCTCGTGGTACTTGCAAAAGACAAATTAGATTGAAAATATTTGTTTGGATGTGTGTTCCTTATTTTTTTTAAAAGATTAAAACGAGTGATTCATTTGCCAGAAATGAATGACTAAACAAGCATGTTACTTGTAGACTATTGATTCAATGCGTCTTACACTGTGATATACCTTTTACATGCTCCAAAAAATTTAGGAAGTGATCGTATCTCGTACAGATACCAACATTTACAAGATGAATGATTTTGGAATGATTTAGGAAGGAAATTGAACGAGTGTGGAAGAGATTTTTGAGTGAATCTAATGGGAGGTAAGGTAATCCAATATCGCTCCTGAACAAAATTAGCGATATTTATTACTTCCCTTTAATACAATATGCATTCAAGTTTTATAAATAGATATCTAGTTCTTATTAATAAATCAGACGCTAACAATTTGAATCATATCATTAAAATGTGAGTTTATTAGCTTTATTTATGTTGAATGACGTTGTTGATTCTATCTTTTTCAGTGAGTTTGGAGCATTTTTATATAGTACGAGTGGGCGTTTGGAATCAATGAATAGGGCGCTGAGCGAGTGATTTGGACTGGTTTTGATCGAGATGAATGTCTTTTTCACGACGTTGTTAACTTTATATATTTGCGAACAACTAAAGTTTTTATAAAACACCTCTGGAAGATTTAACCACTTTTTAGCGCGGCCGTTTAACAACGTCAATGTGCGATCAACAACTGGGCATCGTTAACGTTGTTGTTTGCGATGGTGCAACGAACTTTATCCTTGATCCTCTCTATTTTACTACTACTAAATTCTCTGATATTCGAAGTCTTTAGAATCGTCTCGTTGAGGAGATTCTAATGGGTTCCAACAACGTAAGATTCAATAATAAACAATTTTTTGTTCCAATTTTTCAGAGATTTTGAAGGGACTTTTTATGATGGTCGCTTTATAAAACATTGTCGCTAAATAAACATAGTCGCTGGAGTTATATCGACTGTACCAATATCTATGCTATGGAGTAAGCACACATACTTTAAATGATTTTTTTTTAAAAAAAGAACAAGATTCAGTTTCATTTTAAAATACAATTTTTTTCAGTCCACCACCATCTTCGCCTAAGGTTACGCCATATACGTGTATATCATAATTCATGTAACAAAAGGGCACATATGTGTCTATCGCAAGCCAAATGTGACGTTAACTACGTGTCTTCGCTTGGCAAAGGTGATTAAAACTATGTTTGTATCACTAGCGCGTCTTTCGCTAGGCAAAAGTGATACACACTATTCGTCGATCGCTAGCCGAGGTTGATATCAACTGTGTATTTAATGCTAGCAATATCGCCGTCATAGCGCAGTTGGTCTCGCATCGGCCTCCAAACGGCGAGGTCACTGGTTCGACCCCCGACGGCGGCACTCATCCTTTCGGACTATTTGTCACCTACCAATGGGTTGATAAATCAAAGACCTATGTGGGTTAGCAGCTGGGGGCTGGGAAAGGATATGATGTTAGTATTGGTGTGAGAAATACCAGGAATCCATTGTTAGGCGGTCCAGTCTCTGAAAAATTGTTGAAAGCGGTGTAAAACCCCATTCAAACAAACAAATCTCATGCTAGTCAAATGGACGCCATCTTCGTGTCCATCGATGGCTAATGGTGATGTAATTTACGTGAAACTTCGTGTAACTTTCGATACTAGCTTCTAGCCAAAGGTGACGTCAGCTGATCATAACAATCGTTTCCCGTTCAGTTGGTCAAATCATTTATATCTCATATCGTTGAAGTATGTGAACAATAAAAGTAAACACTTCTGTACAAATAAGGACATCCCCATATCTTAGTGAACATCATTTACACAACACCACTGAATAAATGGAAGTCTCTTTTATAGCTATTATCAAATTGTTAAAACTTACCCCTTTTGCTTTTTTTCGGATCCATAGATATATGAGCCTGTGCGTGACATTTCCAACAATTTCAAATATGCGCAAAGCAAAGTTTATGATCAGCCTGTGCAGCCGCACAGTCTAACCAGAATCTTCACTATATGCGTTTTATTGATATTTAAGGTCTTAACCCAAATTTATGATTATAATTACATTGTGTCAATGTCAACGCAACCCAGCGTTCGTACCTCGCGCAGTAGTGAAATTGTTGGAAATGTCACACTCTCATAAGTACCCGTCAGGCAAAACGGGCCATCTGGGTAGTGCGTTAAGTGTCGAACCTGATCAGACTATTCAGACTGCGTTTCATACATTTTTTACCCCTAGACTGGCTATTCAACTATACCACATCTTTTCAAACAATTTTATGCTAGTACGCCTATAGAATATCAAGTCGCATTTTTTTTCAGAGAATCTGGAGATTGTCTTGCAAAAATTGCCCCCTCCCCCCTGAAAGTCATGGCGCCATATAATTGCAGGACAGAATAGCGCCATATAATTGCACGACAGCATAGCGCCACATAATTGCACGGCAAAATAGTGCCACATAATTACACGTCGGAATAACGCCGCATAATTGCACAACAAAATAGCGCCACATAATTACACGTCGGAATAGCGCCACATAATTGCACAACAAAATAGCTCCACATAATTACACGTCAGAATAGCGCCACATAATTGTACGACAGAATAGCGCAACATAATTGCACGACAGAATAGCGCCATATAATTGCACGACAGATTAGCGCCACAAAATGGCACGACAGAATATCAACAAACCCTAACAATAAGCACTTAATCTAGAGACACAACAGCGCTCACGGGTCACTCTTCACTAATACTCGCATTTGACACACTTCATAGTGTAACGAAGAGTACCATACCTTGGATGGTAACGTGGATCTTAGTTATTATGGTTGTTATGCTTGCTGCCTGTGTCTCTAGAAGTACAACGGCTACATAGGCTATACAGTTAACAACTACGTGAAATTGACACTCATTCCTATCAAAATCATTCCTAACCATTCTCTCAGCGCTCCATTCATTCATTCCAAACACTCACTCAAAACATTCAAACACGCTCAAAATCCCCGAAAAACAAATAACAACAGCTTAATTCAAATTAATTTTAGCTAGGAAAAATACGATTTCACTGACATACTTTAAACTGTAAGCGTCTGGCAGGTTCTTGAAGAAATAGGAAGCTATTTATACATCGCGTATGCATATTTTCTCAAAGGGAGACACAGCCGCCGTCATGGCGCAGTTGGTAGCGCGTCGGACTGTCATTCTAGAGGTCCCGGGTTCGATCCACGTCGGCGGCACTCATTCTTTCCGACTATTTGTCTCTCACCAATGGGTTGATAATCGTAGACCTATGTGAGATAGCAGCTGGAGGCTAGGAAAGAATGTGATGGTTGTACTGGTGAGAGAAATACCAGGGATCCATTGTTAGGTGCTCCAGCCGCCGCGATATAACTGAAATAATGTTGAAAGCGGCGTTAAACTCCATTCAATCACTCAAAGGGAGACAAAAATAACGCTAAATTTGTTCATGCGGAACAAAGTTTACCCCCCCCCCCCTTTAATTTCACTCAAGAACCGACCCTCCCGCTCATTCAATTTCATTCAAAAATCAGTCATCTTGTCAATTTCACGATCTGCTCACTAACGCATTTGACTGGAAGCGCGAGGTACATATCGTGGGGGGGGGGGGGGGGGGTCTCAAGCACTTTGTTATCCCTGGACTAGTCTCCTGAACGGATCGGCCGATTAATCTATATCATACTACCTATGCATGTGATAGGGTCTATTGCTATGGAGACAATGAGATTTTGATGATGATAGTGTCTGTAGGAAAATTATCTTTTAATATTGATACAGATTCTTATATCATTCATCAAAATTACGAGGGTCTTGGATTTTGCTCCGTTACAAATTTATTAGAACAGTGTTAATTTTACTGAAAATATGGTGTGGCAACCTTTAAAGCTTTAACGTTGTCCACAGCTGATTTAACGGGAAAGAACGATAAACGACAAAATCAACAAAAAAATCAAGAGCTTTCGTTGTATTTTTAAGACGTTCGTGTACCACTTATGTACCAGGAAAATCTTAATATAAACTATTTTTTGCAAGACCTTTCTTTCATCAACAGCCAAATATTACATACTGGCGAGTACTGCTGAATTTTCCAGGAAGCAGAATCGAGAGGGGTTTATCTAAGTTGTAAGAACTTGTTTCCCAATCGATGTAGAATGAAATAGGTTTAAACCAAACATTAAATATAACATCACAATAAGGGATTTGAGGTGATTAATCTAGCCCTTTTTTAGTATTACATGTGTCTTTTTCTACCATTCGAAAGGTCTTCTTCTGATTCAAATTTGAGCCTGTGCGTGACATTTCGAACAATTTGGAATGTGTGATAGGTTCAAAAAATGAGCAGCCTAAGTACTCCTACTGTGCAATTAGAATACAATCTGGCCGTCTTAAGATACTTTGAGACCTTGTGTATCTACCAAAAGCATAGTGAAGTCTCCGGTCAGACTGTGCGAATGCACAGGCTGGCAAGAGCCTTAGCTTCGTGTACTTTTATTTGCTGCAAATGTCACGCACAAGCTCATTTATTATAGTGATATTCTTTAGTATAGACTATATATCAAACAACCGTATTACTTCACAATTGTCTAGCCTATTTGTTACAAATGCAATAACCTTTGCTGATAATGCGGCTTTATTTCGTATAATGAAGAGACATATATCTAATTCAGCTACAGACGATATCATACTGATATGAATATACAATACATTGATTCCTGATTTGGAGACGAAGATTATAAGACTGCCATTTTCGCTTTTCAAAGGGGTGTAGTTTTTAAGCCAGGGAATCTAATGCATTTTATACTTGCTCGTTTTTTTATATAATTGTAAAACCATTCTATATATCGTCCATTTTCTACCCAAATATCGTAACAACAGCTTTCATGAAGCTGTAGTTACGAGACTTTAGCAGAAAACCGACGATATAATATTTTGAACAATATTCTCAAAAGTAGATTAGCAAAAATCGGAGTTTTTAGCACACTTTGAGCGATAAGCGTACGTTTACGCTTCACGTTAGTTAGATGGTTTCCGTATTCAATGAACATAGTACGCAGCCACATTGTGATCTCCCGAAAAAAAGTAGTCATATTAAAAACCTAGCTAATTATGATTGAATTTCTACCTGATGATATTATATTGTAAGATATGAAGAGAGTATTCATTGATTCCATTGAGGCATAGCACTATAACCTAATTACACTTATGTATTACTTTGCATCGTGTAATAGTACAGTGTGGTCAGGGCTTTTTAATCACATGCATCCATGAAACAAACAAATACTCTCTGCGTCTCTTAAATGAAATTATTCGTCTTAAGAATCATATCACTTCAAATGACAAAGTTAGGTTCGGTGAATGTGTGAAATATTAATGCCCCAAGAGAAAATAATTTCACCAGAGATTAGCAGACCAATGTTGCGGATTTGCATCATCTATTTGTCTATGACAGTTTGTCTGGATCCAAGAAAATTATTATGTTATTCAGAAAGGACGAAAAGAGTTTCTTCTTGTCGCGAAAAAAAGTTTCATAAAACTAAGTTAAAAAAAATTACAAAATAAACACTACAATGTTAATCAACAGAAAAAGGATAATTATTAAGAAAACATATTTTGTTTGATATGTCTTAACGCAAATTCCACCACTGCGAATCAAAATGTTAGCTGAAACTCTGTAGTTCCTAGCAGAGTTCATGCCCAATTATTTTATATTTCCGGTTTATCCCTTAACGCTTTATATGTATTGCGCTGCTTAAAAGTATTTCCATTTATTCGCCGAAAGAAATCAAAATTGGAGCCGACAATTTTCGATACGAAAAAAATGTAAAGCGAAAAAAATTACCGTTACCAGCCCTGCGTTTAGGATGACAAAACTGGCAAACTGTTTTCACCGATTTGTGATCCTGAACGCGGGGCGGATGAAGTAAATGTAGAGATGACTAGTTAAATGCATTCGATGTGTTATTTTTTTTGGTCATATATCCCGATCTAAATAGCTACCCCGCAGGCACCCTGCTAAATGGCCCAGGTTTTCGCCCCAGAGATAAGAATTGTACCAAGCAGAGATGAATATCTTATCTTGGTGAGGGTATCATTTGTTTTAGCTTCATCACTTAGATGTGAACATTCGTTACGGACATGTTCGTTTTGCGACAAATCTTGTTGTAAATTAAACTTACCTTTCTCCATTTTTCACACATTTTCCGCTTTTATTTGGAAATGTGAACTTGGTCTTTTGACAGAGTGGCCATTCAGTAATCATCCTTTCCAATTGTTTTGTAAAAGCGTGTATCTGTTAGTCCTAAAGATGGAATTAAATGCATGTAACCTCAAAATCAAAAGTCACAAACTTGACACTTTCAAGAGAAATTCAATTTTTTCGATACTTAAAAAACGCAAAGCTTATCATTTTGTGTACTAATATAAGTGATACAACGCCTGTGGACTTCTAAAATTAGAAATGCCATAACTTTCTACACAATCTTTATACTATCAAGAAATGCCAAAAATACCCCTTCCACCAATGTTAACTTTGAGATCGAGGGTACTCCTACTTTCGTTTAATTTTAAAACAGTTTTTGTTGAATTATTTCACTGATTTTAGTCTTGTTGACTTCATAAATGATTTGGCTAAATCATTCAAGCAAAAACGGGATGATACCATGCGGCATTTATAACAAATGACGAGTGGCCGCTCAGGAGTTTTGAGGAGTGTATGTCATTGACAACTAATAATTGAGCCAGTGTGTGATATTTCCAAGAATTGAACTATTCGTGAGGTGTGAACATTGAGTAGCGTAGATAGCCACTAACTGTAAATATAGAGTAACGTGATGGTCTCAGATAGTTTGATACCCTGTCTATCTATCAAATGCATAGTAAAGACTGGTCAGACTTGTAGGATATTTGAGTTTTACCAATTTAGCGTCTTTTTTATTTAACTGTAACAGACCCTCTCTAACTACGGTTTTCTTACCACGAAGGCCTGATAACGGACTTTGTCGTAGGCCAAATCCATTTTTCACTCTGTTATTCAAAAGTCGTTTGTATTGGTATCTTTAATAATTATGCATTCGAATGAAAGTTCTTCTAAATGGACAAATCACTGTTGGTGGTGTTAGTCCGTTTTACGATTACTCTAGTATACCTGTATCTATGATTTAGAATTTGCGATTAAATGAATATGACAAAGATATTTATGTGGTTGGTGTCATACAATCTGATTTCTAAATGTATTACATAGACGATATCTCATTATGACGCCTCATTATACAGTGCCATAAACTGATAATGTCTGGCTCATCCACTCTGTGCCAACATTTGTGACCCGTCACGCAAAAAAAGGACAAAGTCGGTTCTACTTAAAAAAGTTATTGAAAAAAGAGAGGTCATTCTGAAATCGGATGTTTAAAAAGACTTATGCAACAGCAAGGAATGATCATTATAAATTTAAAAAATCAACCAAAGGCTAAAGGTTTCTATCCTTATCAGGCTGCACACAACACGGATGGTCTTTTTTCGCCTAAGAGGTCAAAGGGAGAACATTCTTTCTAGGTATCAGTAAAACAAGGTGATGTTACTTGTTAGTAGGAAAATATATGCTAGATTTTTTAGTTGAAAAAAAAGAAAAGATAAAATTTGATAAATAAATAAATGAATAAATATCAAGATAGTTTACTTTCTGGATATCTGTTTACTTGAGTGATGTTACAAAAAAATCTTGCATTCGGCATTTAAAGAAAAAGAATGGTAAAGATAGTTTATACAATGCATTTTGTTTACATCTAAAATGTGCGAGTCCAACTTTTTGGATGTTTTCCTTTCATATTTATTGAAAAAAAAAATTAGTAAGATGGTCATTTTCTTCGCAAAAGATAACAAATTAGAGCCCATGCGTGACATTTCCAGCAATTTGGAATGTTGGTGAGGTGTAAACATTGAGCTGTGTAGACAGTCACATACTGTAAATATAAAGTTACCCGGTGGTCTACTTATACTTTTGTACCTAATCTATCTACTCAGCGGAAAGTGAAGACTCTGGTCAGACTGTGCGGATGCACAGGCTGGTCAGAGTCTTTGCTTTGTGCAAATTTGGAATTGTTGGAAATCTCACACCGGCTCATTATATAAAAAGAAATGCTTCTCAATATAGAACAGTGTTTCAATGATTCTTTGATATTCAAGTCTAGACATCTAAACAAAGGTCCAACATTTGAAAATTACTTCTGAGAGAAATATAATTGTCAGGGAGCTGTTCATATCAAAATCTTAGATTTTTACCTTTCCCTTAAAAATCATTTGTTTGAAGACAAACAAAATGGGTTTAAGGAAACAAATACCAAACAAACACACAAAGAGGTCTGGCACGGTATAAGCGCATTCAACAAAGCGGCAGGCTAAAAATTCTGGGCATTGACCAATGCTTCGTATTAGAATGTTTGTTATTCCTTGTAAAATACATTAGATTTGTCAAAAAAAAAAAAAAAAAAAAAACCGTGACATTTGTTTCTAAAACTCTTTAGAAGCCTCTTCATACTCGAAGAGTTAAGATGTGATCTCTTGTGCATGTACATGTAAAATTAACTTCTACATTAGTTGTCAAAAACAAAAACGTTAAAAATGAACACTTTTGTTGTTCCCTCTGGCATAAGGCATGGCATCATACAATATAACAATGTCTTTTGTCATAGCAGTTAATAAAGTGGAATTATCGAAACATCCATTTATAAAATGTCAGGCGGGTCCCCGTGAGCGTTAACAGGAACAAACGACTTTCTATATTAAGAAGAATGAAGCTGCGCGAAAGAAAAGTGGAGATTTATCGGAAAATGGATTTACGTGGCTTTCTTGTGTCCCACTGGATTCGATTTAACAGGAGATTACCGTTGTAATAATAACACCGAAGATGCAGCTTATGGAAATGATCCTCGCGGAACTTGTGAAAGACAAATTAGATTGGAAATCTTTGCTTTAATGTTTGTTTGTTATTTTTTAAAAAATAGAAAGATTGATTCATTTGCCAGAAATAAATGACTAAACAAGCATTTAACTTGTAGACCATTATTTCATATCAACTTCACCTAAGTGACACTTTTTTCACACTCCCAAAGATTTAGGTACAGTTAAAGCATCGTAAAATTGACAAGATAAATGATTTTGGAATAATCGATTTAACAGGGGATTACCGTTGTAATAATAACATCGAATATGCAGCTTATGAAAACGATCCTCGCGGTACTTCCGAAAGACAAATTAGATTGGAAACTTTTGTTTGCATATTTGATTGTTGTTTCTTTTAAAGAATAGAAAATCAGCTTATGAAAACGATTCTTGCGGTACTTGCGAAAGACAAATTAGATTGGAAATCTTTGATTGGATGTGTGTTTATTGTTTCTTTTAAATAATAGATAATAAGCTTATGAAAACGATTCTCGCGGCACTTGCGAAAGACAAATTAGATTGGAAATCTTTGTTTGCATGTTTGTTTTGTTTTAAAGAATAGAAAGCAAGGGCGTGACTCCCATTACGCAATTTACGCAAGTGCGTAAAAGAAATAATCCTCTGTTGAAAATTATCTTTGATGAATGATCAAAACTACAGCTAATTCAAGCTGTAGTTACGATGTTTTGATCATTCACCAACACTCAAATCATAGGAAAGGGTAGCGGACGGTCGGCATTCACCTTGTGCCACAATCCACACATCGCATTTATCATTTTTTCCTTAGTTGTCGCCTTCTTAGTGCGTATACATTTCAAAGTCCTAGATACGCCTATGGAAAGAGTGATTCATTTGCTAGAAATAAACGAACAATCATGCATGTTACATATAGATGGTCTATTGATGGACCTTATACATAAAAAAATAAAATTATAACAATTTTCTCATATTCCAGATACTGATTGTACCTTATATATATTTTTGAAAAACCAGGTTATGTAAAGAAAAAAGAGATCGATTGTTTTGAAACAAAAGCATCGATGTATGGTCATCAATCGGGTCTCGTTTGAGTTTTGTTGGCGGTTGCACGACTCACTTTAAACTTGATGTCTACCTTTTTACTACAAAAGAAATTGACTTGAAATTTGGCATGTGCGCTCAGCATCATAAGAGCAATCAACACTGTATAAGGGGATAGCTTTATAAGAATTTTGTTCTCTTTTGCAATTAAGAAGTGACATCTATGTGTCTGTCACAATCCAAATGTGACATTAACTATGTGAATATCGATCGCCAAATGTGACGACAACCGTGTACCTATCGCTAGCCAAAATGTGACGACAACTGCGTGTCAATTGCAAGCAAAATGTGGTGTTAACTGCGTGCCTATCGCTAGCCAAAAGTTGACACCAACTTCATATCTTTTGAGAAGCAAAAGTGATTCCGAATCCGAGTCTTTCGCTAGCCAAGGGTGTCTTCAACTGTGTACTTTTCGCTTGCGAAATGTGACGTAAGTTGCGTGTCTAATGATAGCCAATGTTGATGCAAATTCATTTCTTACGCTATCCAAACATCAGTTTCATACCTATCCCTATCAAAAAAGTGACATTATCTTATTTCTATCGATATCCAAAATGTCACATATTCATCAAGTATATCGCTAGTCAAAGTGACGTCAGCTGCGTTCTTAGTGCTAGCCAAAGCTGACGGCTGGTTGTCAGATCGCCGACAGCCGAGTACCATTTTTTGTATAGCCTATCCGTCAAGGCGTTTATATCACATACCGTTGAAATCTGAACATTTGAAGTAGGTAATTTTTCAGATGTGGCCTTCGCAAACACTTCATCAAGAATACAAGATACTCCTGTACAAATAAAGAGTTCTACATTTCTTAGTGAGAATTAATTGAATGAAACCCCTGAACAAATTGAAGAATCTGGCCTACCATATTTGTTCTTCATTATAGCCGCCATTCCATCGTAAAAGCTAAGCCCTTGCTGTTACTCAGACCCTTTGATATAAGTTTCCCGTCAGGCCAAAATGGACCATGGGGTCCGTTTTACTAAGCTTCTTACCAAAAAATAAATCTTAAGTCAAAATTACAAATTACCTGGTGTTTCACTCATTGTTAGACTCTGCATCACGGTATCTCATTGGAATGGTCATGAGAAGACGATTCCAATGAGATATATATAATACGTACTTAGTGTTTTGTATGGAAAAAAATATCTAACGAGGTTGGGAGAATTGATCATTGTCGAGGCTCTGCCGAGACAATTACCAATTCTCACAACCGAGTTAGATATTTTTTCATACAATACACTTAGTACGTATTATATTTATCTTATAACCTCTTTTTGTCTTGTTTTAGTCGATGTTTCTAACTTAAATGCTAGTTTCTAAAAATAACTGTATGATATTATTGTTCTAAAAATAACTATGTGATATCATAAAAAATATCATACGGGTTGTTATCATACGGATACTTGTATAGTTATAAGATAAAATGCAGACTTCCATATTTGCCTACTACTTTAGAACAGACCATCTGACTGTGCTTAAAGTGTCGATCCAAGCAAGACTACAGATCGCGACGGAACTATCTTCTTACGCCCATGATATTTTTCAACCTAGAATGGTTAATTTACCATATCTACCAAATCATATTTTTCGAAAAACTTTGTGTAAATATACTTCTGATTTATGCGGCAACTTTATTTACAGATTGTACACCGTCTGGCAAAAAACAAAACAAAAAACAAAACAAAACAAACAAAAAAAAAACGGATTGTCTGAAAACTTATTTAACAGAAACACAATTGAAGAACGCAACAGAATATTCCACAACGCCAGATAATTCTATGACAAAAATGTACCATTCAGCGCATAATTATAGGAGGAAGTGTGGTGTGGAAGTTCGGACGTACAGAAGTACTGACGTCAGAACAGACGGACAATCCCAAAATATGGCACCCATGCTCTTTCACCTACGGAGATAGAGAATGGATCAAGCAGATGTCAATAAAAGGTGTTACCAGGGTTGATTCAGATAGTCACATCGTGAAATTGACAATCATCTCGATAAAAAAAACTATCATCATTCCAATTATTCATTCAAAAGCCTTCACTTATAACAATAAACATGCTTCGAAATGATCAATATTTGTATGATTTTATAGGCTTGTTTAGATTTTTAAGCGTTCGATATTCCGTGAAGACACAAAATAAAAAAAAGTTCGCTGATTTGATATCTGGGATGTATAATATTATCGTTAATTTTGTCCAACCGCACAAAATTATCGAATATGTTTTACCTTCATTGAAACAATTCAAAATTTGCTCAATACACGCATTCAACTTCATTCCACGATAATTCCAAAATCATTCTACTTCGATTTTACGATGTTCCTAAATATTCTTCCCTCACTTTCTCAGATGGTCCTTGCTTCATGGAAATCCTGGGACGCCGACTTTTGCCTGACGAGTGGTGAATTGCCTTACCCTACACTTAGGATAGCAAAACGCTACCGAGCGCCACTATAGTAAACTTTCACTAGAAAAACTTACTAGCTCGCCAGCGCTTCATTTCTGACTGCTTCGGTGGTAAATGCACTCAACCAGTGACCTGGAGGTCCGTGGTTGGAGCCCACTGTCAACTGAGCGGTTTTATGGACAAAACACTTAATAGCCAGCCCCAGTTCACCTAGCTGTAGAATTGGGTAGCAATGGGTTTGGACCACTGCCTCTCTCTCAAGGGCGTAAAAACAATAGGACTGAGTGTTCGAGAGCGATTCTATAAGCTTAAGCTTTTGTTGCAATCAAACTAAAATAAAATAGTATAAGCTAACGCTTCATCTTATTTTGCTTGTTTTCTGTGTCTCTATAAACAAGTGCAAAGGATATTCTGCCGCCGCCAAAACGAAATGGTAGCATGACGTATATTACCATTCTAAAGGTCCTGGGTTCGATTCACGACCGGTGCACTCATTATTTCAGACTTTTTGAATTCTACCAATGGGTTGACCAACAATGACCTATGCGGGATAGCAGCTAGGGGGTGAGTAAAAGATGTACATGAGTAAAAGATGTAATTAAAGTACTGGTTTGAGAAATACTATGAATCCATTGATAGGTTCTCCAGCCACTGCGAGATAACTTTAAGATTTTTACAGCGGCGTAAAACCCATTCAAAACAAAAAAGCAAATGATGTTCTTCGACGGGTAGCGCAGGGTATAATTCCTAGGCGCTCTAGGTCTCAAACGCTTCGTCGTCCCAACCTTACAGTTAAGAACATCGTGAAATTGACAAGATGAATGATTTTTGGAATGATTTTGGAATAAAATTGAATGAGTGTGTGGAACGAATTTTGAATAATGAACAAAATAAGATATATTTATTACCTCCCTTTAATAAAATATACGTATTTTTCTGTTTAAGTGTTTTCGTGGAGCAACATTAAAATCCTTATCGACCAATAACAAATTAGAATAATTTGATCGAATTGAAATAAATGAAGATCGTTCTTGAACGATTTCAAGGTCTTCTCCAATGATTTCGGAGTGTTTTTGATCGATTTGAGTGAGTGTTTGGAATGAATGAATGGAGCGCTGAGTGAATGGTTTAGAATGATCTTAATCGGATGAAGTGTCAATTTCAAGATGTTTTTAAATGTAGCCCTGGTTTTCTCTTAACTTAAAGGATCGACCGATTAATCTATATCATACCACCTATGCATGTGATAGGGTCTATTGCCATGGAGACAATGAGATTTTGATGATGATACTGTCTGTAGGAAAATTATCTTTTAATATTGATACATATTCTTATATCATTCATCAAAATTACGAGGGTCTTGGATTTTGCTCCGTTACAAATTTATTAGAACAGTGTTAATTTTACTGAAAATATGATGAGGCAACCTTTAAAGCTTTAACGTTGTCCACAGGTGACTTAACCCTTTCCTGTTTTACAAAAATTTAGACGTGTCCAAATTCAAAGGTTTTGCAGACGAAAATTTAAAGTGGATTTTATTTGAAAAATAACCATTCAGTAGGGTAGAAAATAGTGTGGAAAAAGAAGAAATTGCTTATCAGAAGCAATTTCTTCTTTTTTTAACATTGTTTTCTCAATTATAAAATCACTGGCACGTAAAAAGCAGGGATTAAACAGCAAAGGGTTAACTGGAAAGAACGATAAACGACATCAACAAAAATTACAAGAGCTTTCGTTGTATTTTTAAGACGTTCATGTACCGCCTATGTACCAGGAAAGCTTAATATAAACTATTTTTTGTAAGACCTTTCTTTCATCAACAGCCAAATATTAAATACTGGCGAGTACTGCTAAATTTTTCAGGAAGCAGAATCGAGAGGGGTTTATCTAAGTTGTAAGAACTTGTTTCCCAATCGATGTAGAATGAAATAGGTTTAAACCAAATATTAATTATAACATCAAAATAAGGGTTTTTGAGGTGATTAATCTGGCCCTTTTTCAGTATTACATGTGTCTTTTTCTACCATTCTAAAGGTCTTCTTCTTATTCAAATCTGAGCCTGTGCATGACATTTCCAACAATTTAGAATGTGTGATAGGTGCAAAAATTGAGCAGCCTAGAAACTCCTACAGTGCAGTAAGAATATAACATCTGACTGTCTTAAGATCTTTGAGACCTTCTGTATCTAACAAAAGCATAGTGAAGTCTCCGGTCAGACTGTGCAAATGCAAAGGCTGGCCAGAGTCTTAGCTTTGTGCCTTTTTGAAATTGCTGCAAATGTCACGCACATGCTCATTTATTATTGTGATGATATTCGTTAGTATAGACTTTATATCAAACAACCTTTTTACTTCACAAGTGTCTAGCCTATTTGTTACAAATGCAATAACCTTTGCTGATAATGCGGCTTTATTTCGTATAATGAAGAGACATATATCTAATTCAGCTACAGACGATATCATACTGAATATACAATACATTGATTCCTGATTTGGAGACGAAGATTACAAGAATGCCATTTTTTTTATTTCAAAGAGGGTTTGATATCTTTAAGTATAGACTATATGTCAAACAACCGTATCACTTCACAATTGTCTAGCCTATTTGTTACAAATGCAATACTCTTTGCTGATAATGCGCCTTTATTTCGTATAATGAAGAGACATATATCTAATTCAGCTACAGACGATTTGTAACTGATATGAATATACAATATATTGATTCCTGATTTGCAGACGAAGATTACAAGAATGCCATTTTTCTCTTTTTCAAAGGGGTATTATATTTTACGACTTCGGATTCTAATGCATTTTATACTTACTCGTTGTTTTCATAAAATTGTAACACCATTCAATATATCGTCAATTTTCTACCCAAATATCGTAACAACAGCTTTCAAGAAGCTGTAATTACGAGATTTTAGTAGATAACCGACGAAATAATATTTAGAACAATATTCTAAAAAGTAGACAAAACCGGAGTTTTTAGACGTCGCGCACGCTAATGCTTAAGATTTTGTAACGTCTATTTGCTATTTAGACGTTATTACACCACGTAATTTTCTGATGCGCTTCTTGTTTATTACATGTTGGTTTTTGCCATGCTTATTTTTTTTAAATATCTATATAAGAAATATACCGAGGAAGACAAGATATATTTTTCCCGCAGGAAGCAATTTTATCATATATCAGCTTTGATCATTTTGTCATTGATTGCTCAAAAAGGACAGCGCGCAATGTAATAACGTAAGACGTTAAAAAACAATACGTTTTTGAAAAGTATGTCCACACAAACAAATCTTAATATTTTTGACATTTGCAAATGTATCTATACGAAGTTTTTCCAGGTGATTGTACGAAAAAATAATATTTCAAAAATATAAAATGATTTATGGTAATCATTTTGATAATGAAACGCTGCAGCAAAACATTTTGAAAACTGGCTACAAAATTCCCATAATGTAGAAATTGTGTCCACAGATTTTCACTTTTAATTTTGTTGTATATTGCGTAATAGAATTCTGGACGACATTATCGAAAACTAGAAAAAAAATAATATTTTTATTTTGAAATTTCACAAAATTTTATCAATTATTGATAAAGATATTGAGAAAACTTTGTGAACTTTCACGCCGATTTTTCGCTAAAATTTGACGTTTTACAACTTTTGAATTGTATAATAAATCTCTATTAATTGTTTCTTACTTCTCTGATAGACGTCTTAGTTCATATTTTAAGTTAATGAACCTTGTCGCGCAAATACATGTATAAACATTCTCTACATTTTTCACAAACTATTTTACGCATTTTAAGGGTCTAAAGGAAATCCACCAATACATAATTTGTTACGTTTTACAGACGTAATTTAAGAGTTTTTGTGACAAAGAAACTTAATTTAACGAGAATTTGATTTTCCTCAGTTCACGTTACGAATACTCTTTAAAAGTATGCTTTCTTGTTGTTCATTTGGTATAAAGAACATAGAAATCGGCTTACAGGTTTGGAAGAAAAAGCAGCTTGAACTTGACGGGAGACGTACAATTTGAAATGTTAAGCATTACCGTGCGCAACGTCTTAGCGCATTATGAGCAATAAACGTACGTATGTTAGATGTTTTCATATTTGATGAAAACAATTTAAAGTCCGCAGCCAATTTGCAAGCTCCCGCAAAAAATAGTCCTATAGCCTATCGAACTGTGGTTAAATTTCCGTGATGAAAAGAGTATTTATCGGTTCCGTAGAGGTAGAGCACTAAAACCTAATTACACTTATGCATTACCTTTCATTGCGTAATAATAGTGTGATCGTTTTATTTTAATCACATGCATCCATGAATAAACATGTATTCTCTTCGTCTCTTTAATGAAATTATTCGTCTTAAGAATAAAATCATTTCAAAATGACAAAGGGTAGGTTCAGTGACTGTGAGAAATATTAATGCCCCACGAGAAAATAATTTCACCAGAGATTAGCAGACCAATGTCGCGGATTTGCATCATCTTTTTGTCTATGACAGTTTGTCTGGATCCAAGAAAATTATTTCCTTATTCAATAAGAAAGAAAACAGAGAGAAGTTTCTAAAAGTTTAATTAATCTGAATTAGAAGAAGAAGAAGAAGAAAAAGAAAAAAGGACCAAAAGTTAATCATCAGGAAAAAGATAATTATAAAGAAAACATACTTTGGTTCATATACCTTTACGCAAATTCCTCCGCTCCGTAACAAAATGCTAGATTAAAAAAACTTTGTAGTTCCAAGCAGAATTCATTTTTTCTTTAAATGTCTAATAAATTTGTATCTTAACGCTTTATACTGATACAACATCGTCAAATCGACAAGATGAATGATTTTGGAATTTGGCCGAGGGTGTGGAGCGAGTTTTGAGTGTATTTAGCGGGAGGTAATCCAATATTCAGGGTGAACAAAATTAGCGTTATCTATTACCTTCTTTCATGAAATATGCATACAAGTTCTATAAATAGATTCCTATTTCTTCAAGAACAAATCAGACGCTTACAATTGAAATTATGCCAGATAAATTGCATTTTTCTACCTTTATTAATTTTCAATGACGTTGTGGATTGTTCAGTAAGTTAGGAGCGTTTTTGAATGGTTTGAGCGAATGTTTGGATTGAAGGCGCGCTGAGTGAGTGTTTTGGAATGGTTTTGATCAAGATGAATGTCAATTTCACGCTGCTGCTAACTGTAGGTATTGCTCTGCTTAATAGTCTTTCCATAGTTTCGCCGAAAACAATCAAAGCTAGAGTTGACCAACTTCGATACTTTTGTAAAGCGTAAAAAAATTACCGTCACCAGCCTGTGTTTAGGATAGTAGATGGCACACACATTTTGCCAATTATACTCCACTTTGCACGCAAGTTCACGTACAAAGCGGGTTATTATTGACAAACTGTTTTCACCGTTTTGTGATCCTGAACGCAAGGAAGCAAATATTAAGATGACTTGTAAAATGCATTCGATGTGTTTTGTATTTTTTGTCATATATCCCGATCAAAATGGCCTCCATGCATGTGAATGTATAATCTTGGTTACTGCCCACTGGTATTTGACAGAATTATGGCATTTTGACGAAAGTATCAGTTATTTGAGCTTCGTCACTTAGATGTGAAGATTCTTTTACGGACTTGTCCGATTTGCGAAAAATCTAGTTGTAAAAAAAGGTAAATGAACAAAGCATAAGAAAAAAACTATCCTTTTATTTTTTTCGCGGCAAAATGTATGCCAAATCGGAAAAAGGATACTTAAATTGCCCCAAAAGGAACAGCATAAATTTATATTACTTGTTCATCTTTATCCAGAATAAAATAACTTCTAGAACTCATTCCAAGAAGCAGATAAAAGGTATTATGAATTGATTGATTGAATGGGGTTTTACGCCGCTTTTAACATTATTTCAGTTATATCGCGGCGGCTGGAGCACCAAACAATGGATTCCTGGTATTTCTCACGCCAGTACTACCATTACATCCTTTCCTAGCCTCCAGCTGCTATCTCACATAGGTCTACGATTATCGACCCATTGGTGAGAGACAAAAAGTCGGAAAGAATGAGTGCCGCCGTCGGGGATCGAACCCGTGACCTCCAGTTTGATAGTCCGACGCGCTACCAACTGCGCTATGACGGCGGCAAAAGGTATTATGATACAGCAAGCCACTAACTCTTTCTTAGAAAAAAGAGAGATGTCATTCAAACGGCGAAGTAAGCCAACTATTCAAGAAACAGAGAGATGGTATTAAAACAACGTCCCGCAAAATCAGGGGAAATCGTAAACCACATTTCCTGGTAAATGGTCTTTAATGCAATCACAGTCAATTTACTCTAATTTTCTATATATCGTCTTACTAAGCAATTTGGTAAACTTATTTTCTAGGTTCCAACAATAAAGTTTGTGACAGAATATCGGAATTTGTCAGAAATTAAATTTTAGACTTAGAGTATATAGAACGAGTCATTTATAAATAAAGTCGATAGAAACTAAGAGACTTTGTCGACTTTTTATAGGTTTGGGATGACGACTTTGAACATTTGGTATCTTATCAACACAAATTTGAGACATATAGGATATCGAATGAGTCATCCAAAAACAGATATAAACGATGAGGAGTTTTGATAACTTATTTTTATCAACACAAATTCGATTTTATTTTTCATAATATAACCCAAATTTTTACGATAATTAATAAGACCTTTTTTTTAATTCAACGGTTTTAATTCTTCCGCGAAACATAAAGACGTTTGTGAAATGATGGACCCACTTACACAAGGATGTACCTGTATAGGCAAAATTGACCTTTTATCACTCACTCTAAATTGCGGAAATATACATGTAATTGTCATGGTAACAAATTGGCGTTGTTAAACGTTCCAGGCTTATTTACCCTCGTGTAATCACACTTGTTTAAAGTCAAACATTACGCCCGCGACGCGAGTTATATCATTAAAGATTATCATTTCTGGGTACATTAATATAATTTATCAATAAGTCAGCCTGGGCGGAATGAGTTATATTGAAAAGGTCTTGTGCAAGGTAATTAATTGTTTCACAGTCCGATTTAGATTATGTCCCCCCCCCCCCCACACACACACACACACACACACCGAAAGTGAGATCGATTGTCTGTTGTCCAGCGCTCAACAACAGGTTGGAAGTCCCGGCTTGTTCTTGTAATTATATAGATTTATATATTTACTTAGAAATAAACAATGGACACTTTAGAAAAAGTACGATGAAATTCACGCGAGCCGTTGTGGCACTGGTTCATTTAAAGTTTGTTACCGGTGAGCCACCAAAACGTCGTAACTGTAGCTAAATGTCGCCATAGAAACTAGGGTTTACCAGCCCAATGACGATATTTCAGAAAAATTAATTACTTTTTGAATGTTTATGCTTTCAATGAAACGATAATTTTCTGAGTGATGCTGAATCCAAATCGGATTACAAGCATTTTCTCCGAAAGATCAATGTGTTATTAAAATTTATGACTGGATGGAAACTGATAATGAGAATTAATCAGAGTTTCATTTTAGAGCAATAATTTAATTTTCATCTTACGCTGTTTAAAGTTTGCCAACGATGAACTGATTTTCTTCGGTAGTATGGTTATATGCACAGTTAATAACATCCGAAATGCTACTATCATCCCACTTAAAACCATCTGTAAATAGCTGGCCCTACGTCCATTCTTGCATGTAACAACATCGTGAAATTCGAAACGTGAATGATTAACGAAATAATTTTTGGATAAAATTGAATAATTGTGATGAGTGAGTTTTGATTGAAACTTAAATGAGGCATTTCAATATCGCTTATTTTGTTCATGGTGAACAAAAAGAAAGTGTGAACAAAATTAGCGATATTTATAATCACTCTTTAATAAAATGCATAAATTCTATAGATAACTTTCCATTTCTCAAAGAACCAATCAGAACCAAAAAACGATCATTTTATGTAAGCGTCTTCATGCCAAAATAAAACCGAAATCATCTTTCTTGTCGATATCTCTATGTTATTGCTGTAAATGTAATGAAGCGAGGTTTTAAACAGAATCAACTAATATTTATAAGTTGACACTTAAAATTTAAAAGTAGTTTGAATTTATGAATAAAAGCAGTTCTGCACAAGGCATTTCCCGGAAAGTAAAATGAATGTAGGGAGTTATATTTTTGAATCCAGAAAACAAATGAAATACATGGCGATAATCGTGACTTTAGAAACGAACCTGGGAGTTTCTTACCAACCAAAGTAAATTCAAATTCATTACAAACTTGATATGTCAAAGGTTAATACCATCGAAGAAGCTGATTCTGCTATATCTTTTTTTTATTAAATCCTTTTAAACTTAGAGAGGGGTTGGTCGAGGAGTACACAATGATTTTACAATTTTTAGATTTTTATGTTATATCCGTTTTCTTTATTCCATTAAATAGAATTCTCCTATTTTGTTGAATTTTACTCATATCTTGCCTCTTAATATATTGTATAGATTGTTTTTTTTGTCTCTGACACAATTCAACATTAGATTACTAAAGTGTATTCTATTTGCAGATTTCCCAGGTGCTTTTGTATTGTGAGGATATAGATGTGTTCCATGCAAATTTAATTTTTCATTTCAATAAAAAGTTTGTTAGGATAGATATAAGATAAACCCTTCGAATCTACGTAAATATTCATTGAGGTTTGAGTTTCTACTGATAATCTTGCCCTGCGTTCAGGATGCAGAAACGTGTGTGAACGTTTGGTAATCAGTCCCAATACCAAGCGGGGAAATGATCAGAAACGTATCTATTTTGAAGGCAAGGATGGCTTATATGATCCGAAGAGAGACCTTTTATAGCAAAGATTAAATCCACAAAATGTGTAAAATCTGATTGGCTCTCGAAAGTTCATTCGAATAAAACAAACTAAAAAAAAACAAAAAAAAAAAAAAAAAAAAAAACAAAACAAGTGGGCCATTGGCCCGAAAATGCTAGCCTTAGATATTGTTTACAATGGTTGCAAGCGTTCTGACCAAGTTACAAGGCACTTGAGCCACAAATATTGCTTCTAGAGTGGACAAAAGGGTCTTCTTAGATTCCATCCTTTGAACTAGTTCTTGACTCTACAAAACCAAATTTCAATTTCATCCGAAATTTCAAGTAGACAAACATTTTGACCAAGTTACAGGTAAAAGACATTTGGGCCAATCAAACGACCTCTAGCAACAAAGTGTTTCTAAGATTTGACCCCGTAACCGTTATCTAGCTTTTTACCCCATTGCATCCTATTTCAAACGTGACTAAGATAACATGTAGACAAACATTCTTACCCAGTTTAAAGACAATTTAGCCAAAATTCGGCATCTAGAGTGCACAGAAGTTTAACCCAGTGACCTAGGTTTTGACCCTACTTACCCAGTTTCGAACTGAAATTTTACTGAAATATCATGTAACATTCTGAGCAAGTTTCAAGACATTTGGAAAATATCGCATCTAGAGGGCACACAATGTTTTTCTAGCAGTTAGCCCTGTGACCTAGATTTTGTCATAATTGACCAAATTTCGAAATCGTCCGAGATATCACGTAGAAAACATTATGACTAAGTTTCAAGAAAATTGGACCAAATATATGACCTCTAGAAAGCACTGTTTTTTCTTACATTCGACCAAGTGGCCTAGTTTTTGACCCACTTGACCCAATTATGGCCTTTTCCGAGGGCTGCTAAAGACAAACATTCTGACCAAGTTTCAAGACGATTGGGTCATAAATATTGCCTCTAGAGTTCATCCAAGCTGTCGACGGACGACGAAAGCAAGATTTAGCTAGATCACAATAGCCCAACATGAGCACTTTGTGCTCAGGTAAGCTATAAAACAAACAAACAAAGAAACAAACAAACAAACAAAGAGCAACAAAAGATAAATTCTGAAATACCAACACGAATGGAAATCTTAAGAGTCATCTGTATAATCGGCTTCAGATGTTCAGCATTTTGATAATACGAATTCCCTTTTTAATCTCCAGATGTGCCCTCGACAATCTGTCGAAAAGCATTAAGGGAGAAAAGCCCATCCAACTATTTTTTTGGTTTGATTTTTCGATGTCCCAATGCCAAAAGGTCACAATTCTCTCAAATTTCAACTCGATGCTTATAGGTCGTAAATGCCTATATGGAATAAAGGCAATTATGACTTTTAAGTACCGAGTCGTCGAAAATTGGCCTTGTAAAGCTTTGTACACAGTTATTTCTTAGCATTTGGGTAACACCTCCTGTGCATCTTGTGTTAGAATCATCGCTCTATTTATCGCCTTTAAGTCAGTGACGATCGTAAACTGTCGAGGAAAACACTGATTTATAGTCAGAAAGAGAAGCAGTAAATCCCTAGCTGTCTTAACACAATGTCGCTTTATCTTGAATATTTCTTCCTTTGAATCCACTAAATATATTACTCGAATGGGATAGTGTATTATAAAGAATACTAAAAAAAAGATATATCATAACCAAGGAATTTCTTTTTTGAAATTGACCATGTATGTTTCAAAGATAGCTCTTTGTCATTCGAAATTTGATATTACACTGTTCATTTCACTAATTAAGCTTGGTTGACATTTGCCTCGGACGCTGTACGATTTCGCAGCCTGCGATTTTTCAGTAATGCTTTTGATAGCGTGCGATTTCATTTTCTACGGCGTATGTGTCCAAAAACGTGCAGTGTCCGCACGATTTTTCAGAAACTCGTAATTAGAATTCTTGAGGTGTCCGTTCGGCTATCGAAATGCAATCGCGGGACTAGTCGACTAGATGTATTTTAGACTTCGCGGCCGCCGTACGTTCTCAATACCATTACAGCACGATGACCATGGATGGATGCGGTAAAGATTTACATGCAAAACATCGCATGGTGACCGTGCGATGTCCCTGTGGCGACCTTGCGATGCCTTAACGATGTGTTTACGGGCAACGGTCTACATTCAGGCTTACTATTTTTTAAAAAAATTGTATGACTTTTTTATACAATATCGCAAGGTCTGCGAAATTCGAGAACTGGGCGATTATTGAACTCCCTCCGTATCACGCCGCGAGGGATCTGTACGCTAATTTGGTTACGCTTAGTTACGGGCGCCATACGGGCTTCGTAAGCCAAATGTAAATTAGTCTTAATCGACTGAACTTTTTCCGTGTTGCTACCACGACATACATGAAAGTTAAAGATAAAGTCGAATAATTATTTATGTCTATTGTATTGTATATATAAAGGACTAAAATCCTAGTTTACATTAGCCACGATTGCCGTACGATATCCCAGCCTGCGATTTCTTGTATGACATTTTTTTTTATATCGTACGATTTTATTTTCTACGACGTATGTGTTCACAAAATCGCGCGGTGTCCGCACGGGTTTTCATAATGCTGTTACAAGAGTCTTTGAGGTGCTCGTAAAGCGACCGCAAGGTATTCGTGCAATCCCCGCACGGAGACAATGCTATTTGTTAAGTATTAATAAGTAAACCGAGCGAACGTTGTACGATCTTCGCACGGTACCCGGTCGGAAAGCGTAGGGTGATCCGTTTAAGACTTACAGGCAAAACATCGCACTGTTATCGTGTAATGTTTGCACGGTGGCCGTGCTTTGCCTCTACGACGAGTCTACTGACTACGGTCTCCGTGCGGTCTAGCAACTTTTAAAAACTTGTATATAACTATTTTTCAAACAAAATCACAATGATCCACGGCACCCGTAACACCGTGCGATAATCGCGCGGACACCGCAATGGCATCACACAATTTTTGGGTTACGGCGAATCAAGGGCGCCGTACGGGCTCTGTAAGCCAAATTTAAAATAGGTTTAAGCTATGTTTTACTTTTAAAATATTACAAAGAACTATTTGATCAACTCGCTTTTCTACGGAAAGCCATTTCAATTCCTTGAATTGTTCGAAGCCAAGACGCGCTGTATGATCAAGATCTAGAATAGAACGAATTAATTCATTTTGAGTTCTTTGAAGTATGTTTGTAATATGTCCAACGTGTATGGTGTACGGCATTGTGCAGGAATACGTCAATGACATTTATTTATCAAACTGAAAACAAAACATAAACAAAGATAAAAAAAATGAGTCTGTGTGTCTGTTTCTTTATTTATCATTTGTTTACTAGGAAAGTACGCAATACCCGAACAATATCATATTTTCGTTTAAAGGCAGAAAATATCTTTTAACAGATAGTCATTTCAAAGCCCCTTCGGCACACAAGAATCTTAGAAGAATATCTGTTTTAATTTCATCCATTTCCTACATATTACCGTGTCTAGACTACAGTTTTGCACACAATATGTACGATATGAATACCAAAAGCAGCTCAGCGTTCAATGAACAAAAACGGTCCAGATCGTTCAAACACTCAATTTGACTTTGCTCGTAGGAACAATGGGTGTCATTTCGAAAATGTTTAGCAAACGCTTTGCTCTTGAACAAACGGCACGTTTCATTCCGAATAAGATTAGGAAAGACCACACGACACTTTGAAACTTTTTTGTATTTACGTTTAAATTGTGGAACCATTCTTCAACTTTGCAAATGCCTTTAAAAGCTGAAAACCAGTGCAGTGATTCTTTTTAAATTGTTATCAATATTGGTTAATCTTAAATGATGAAATGAAAATTTCCATTACTGTATTCCCTTAGGGTTTCTATATTAGAGAATGATATCAGTTTTGATTTCATATATTTTCTACATTAACCCTGTCTGGATTCTTTGGTCTTAAATAGATGAAAAATCTTCATATACGCAGGCATCATAGAATATGTGTTATATTATTATTCAATTAGAATAAACCAAGACATTTACGTTATTATACTATCCATGAAATTCACATTTTGGTTTCTCAATTAAGGAATGGGTTTTTGACAGGCTCTTTTTTAATTATTTGTTAATTTAGTGATTTCAAATATTTGCATTTGTGATTTGTGTAAGATGGGTCATAAACACTGCCCATTTATCAAGTAAAGTGGCCAACAACGTTTGATATCATACACAGGAGGCAAAGCACAAATGCAAAAGAGATGTTATCACCTTTTTATTTAATCCACACGGCCATCAGCGTAAACCCGCCATGTTGCTGAAGTTTCATTTGAGTCTGTAAGTAATAACAATTTCACTTGTGCGCAAATCAAAATATCTTTCCAACCTGTGCATCCGCACAATATTTTAAATGATAAGCGTTTAGCCAACTCCTCTTCAGGTGGTAAGTGCTTTCGCAAATTGCTTTGTGTGGTCCTCTTGGATGTATATTACATGTCCATCATGCATGTATATAATTGTTGGAAATAACACACAATATCCCATCATTTTTAGCTTGATTGCGTTGCCCAGTGGAACATGTCTAATGCATGGTTCAAGTTTCGGGATCTCGCTGGCGCTTTATCATCTTGAACGCGGAATATGCCTTCGTTTTGCTTTTTAAAAGACATTCGGAAGCTTGGCTGCAAAGATGGTGATTCCTGACCGCTAAAAAGCCAACATCAGGAAGATGTGCCGTGACGGAGGTCAAGTTAACGTTGTTGTCGTTTAACGTACAGATTGAGATTGATTGAGCTTAATTTTTTTTACATATTTTACATCTGTTGCATTTCAGAAGCTTATTTTTGTTTATGTTTTGTTTTCAGTTTGGTAGATAAATGTCAATGACGTATTCCTGCACAATGCCGTACACCATACACGTTGGACATATTACAAACATACTTCAAAGAACTCAAAATTAATTAATTCGTTCTATTCTAGATCTTGATCATACAGCGCGTCTTGGCTTCGAACAATTCAAGGAATTGAAATGGCTTTCCGTAGAAAAGCGAGTTGATCAAATAGTTCTTTGTAATATTTTAAAAGTAAAACATAGCTTAAACCTAGTTTAAATTTGGCTTACAGAGCCCGTACGGCGCCCTTGACTCGCCGTAACCCCAAAATTGTGTGATGCCAGTGCGGTGTCCGCGCGATTATCGCACGGTGTTACGGGTGCTGTGGATCACTGTGATTTTGTTTGAAAAATAGTTATATACAAGTTTTTAAAAGTTGCTAGACCGCACGGAGACCGTGGTCAGTAGACTCGTCGTAGAGGCAAATCACGGCCAAAGTGCAAACATTACACGGTCACCGTGAAAAATGCACAATTTATTAAAGTAAAAATGAACAATTTGTTACTGTTCACCATTGTTGTAAATAGTCATTTTGTGCGTTAAAACATATGTTACCCAATTTCACAAAAATGCGTATGCACAAAGATGTTGTACAACCATTTAAACAAAAGCCATGTCTGAAGTTAAATGTCTAACAGAATGTTCTCCTAGCAGGCAAATAATTTTTTCCGACTGAATAAAGACATTCCTCTAAGGTCAGCCTTTCATTTTCATGGGGTGAAAATCAGATTTGTCAACCGAAGGGAACATAGAAGTTTTAATCGGTTCTCCGAGGACGTGGGTTTTCTTCTCAATATCTTTGCATTATAAATGCTAGTGTCAATATTTTAGCAATTTTCTAAGAAAAAAACCTTCCAAGGAAGAATCTCTGTGGACCAAACAATGTTGTGGTAGAGAAATAAAAAGAAATACAGGCGTTTTAGGGGACCCGTGTGTACTTATTAATGCTCAAGCCTCTACAGCTTTGTAAAAAAACAATGAAATGAGCCTGTACGTGACATTTCCAGTAATGTCATGTGTGAGAGATGGACAGACATTGCGCAGTCTGGACACCCACAGAATGCAGTTAAAATATTCATTTACCCTTTTCCATCTATACAGTGCACAGCGAAGTCTCTGGCCGACTGTGCATCTGCAAAGGCTGGCCAGAAGCTTTGTTAAGCGAACATTTGAATTTGTTTGATATGCCACACACTAACTCAAATTTCAATGTTGTCACCAAGAAACTCGACACGTTTGCATATTCCTACAACATTATCAAGGAGCTGGGGACTGTTTTACTAAACATCTTACGATCATATTTTGCGTAAGTCACTCTAATGTTTCTTCTACTGTTGTAACTAAATATTAAATTCTGTCAAGCATCATCTAATTTGAACCGTCTTCTAAAGACGATTCCAATGAGATATTGCACAGCAGAATCTAACAAAGTATGACAACACCATGTACGATTTATGATTTTGACTTATAATTGAGCTTGTGCGTGACATTTCCAACAATTTGAAATGTGCGTAAGGTGCAAACATTGAACAGCATAGACAGCCACATAGTATCTTTACAAAGTAACCTGATGGTCTACATAAACTTTAAGACATTATGTAGCTACTAAATGCATAGTGAGGAATCTGGTCAGACTGTGCGGATGCACAGGCTGGTCAGATTCTTTGCTTTGCGCAAAATTGGAATTGTTGGAAATCTCATGCACGGGCTCAATTATTGTTTTCGTACGCAGTTTAATAAATTGGACCCTTGGTTTTGTAATGATAACAGAGTGAAGTTGAATAAGTTTAAAATGATATTAAATGCAGGTAATATTTTACGCCAACATAAAAAAATACTACCATGATCATATTAAATCAATCATTTATAAAGCTGTTTAATATTTATCGCCTACTGTTACAGTTTGGTCGAGGTACATGTATCATTACATTGGCTTTTATTACATTAACTTTTTGTGAAAAAATTTACGCTTCTACATCGTTACTATTTTTTATCGCATTGACGAAAAAGATGTTGAGTTAACTAATTTTCAACTTATTTATATTTATGTTACAATTCAGCTAATCGTTTTCGTATGTTCTTTGGGTTTTTATTGCCGATTTTAATTCGACTTTGCCTATATACCCTATGATCTCAAGCTCGGTTACAGAATGTCTTATTAAAGGGGAGTCCAATTGAAAATGTACTTATTTTATATCATCATATAGTCCGGGCAAAGTTTCAAGCTATAGTTGCCCACTGACTATATGATATTGGAATATTTAGATTTCCCTATCCCAAAAACCTTAACCTGAAACGAATATTGATCAAGTCATCATGAAATACGAATATATTTGACAACTTGACTTTGCCAAATTTCATCTGTTTTTGATGGCGAGTATCATTAATTATCTCATAACTATCAAATATCCGTGTGATAACGTCCCGTTTGATATCACATAGTTATTTTTAGAACAATGATATAATGCGGTTATTTTTAGAAACTTGCATTTCTTTTAGAAACATCTACGAAAACAAGGCAAATAGAGGTTATAAGATAAATATAATACAAACTTAGTGTATTGTATGAAAAAAATATCTATCTCGGTTGTGGGAATTGATAATTGTCTCGGCAGAGCCTCGACAATGATCAATTCTCCCAACCTCGCTAGATATTTTTTCTCATATAAAACACTAAGTATGTATTATATATATAAGAAGTCGATTAGCCACAGTGTACTAATAATCGTCATGTCCTTAATGGAAAGGCTAATGGCCGACACGTCGTGTTTTGAACAATTATAAGTTTTATATCAATTTTTGAAGTTGTTTTCTTCATTTTCAACTTGTATTTAGGAATTTATGAAATTCATGCCAGCCATTCATTTGTGAAATTCCTTACAACATGTGTCGCTATTTGGGTCATAAATTAAACAACACACGTACTTTCAACAGAAAATAAAATGTGTGGTAATTTTGACCAAAATGAAATTACCTTTGTTTTTTAATGAAAAATGGAGAATTCATTCGACTCATTTATTAATTCAACATTATCATCGCTTTTTCGTTGTTGTGCCTACCCCTTTTCTGTTGCCCATGAATTTATTATAATAGTATTTATCTTTGAATTGAATTAAAGTTTTGCAGTCGATATCACATTTTACCCTCAAATAATTCTACATACGGGCAGGATATCAAATGATCAAGAGAGCTTCACATAGTGATTAGTGTAGTTTTTTCAATGCCCTGTGTGTAACGTACATAATGCCCCCACCTTATTTGTATCGAAATTCACGATAAAACGAATCCTCCGAGATCGAATATACTACATCCTAAACCTCGAGGGAAATCAACAATGTTCTTTTGCCCAAATAAAAAAGGCTAATTTCAAATAGAAACATTTTCCTGGCAGTATAGATAAATAACAACTTTTGAATTTTTTACCTTTAAGTTTTGTACAATATTTAGACGACTAATACGTTTGCAAAAGGTGCAACTGCTTTGTGCACAAATATCAAATGACAGTTCTTTTACATATTTGTATAGAGGTCTGTAAGGTCAAATGGTGAGTTCGTCCGATTTTTTTTTTCTAATTTTCCCATTTTGGGCATATATAAAAATAAGAATTACACTGTTTGATTTGTAAGCTGTATGCAAATTCAGATATCTCAATGACTAGCAACACACGTCATATACAGTTAGAAACATCGCAAATTGACATTCACCTTAATCAAAACCATTCTAAATCGCTCAATTAGCGATCCATTCATTCATTTCAAACACTCACTCATACCATTCAAAAAACTCAAAAATGACTTAACACATAAGATCAACAACTGTATTCAAAATAACAATAGCGTCAAAAAATCGCGATTTTGCTTTCATAATTGAAATCCTAAGTGTCTAATTGGTTCTTAGAGAAAAGGGAAGCTATTTATTGAACTTGTATACGAATTCCATTTCATGGGAGGTTATATTTTGCTTATTTTGTTCATTCTGATTTGCGATATACATATCCTTTCAGTCAACCGATTTTCATCTCTACTTCCCGAAGGCCACTGGGGCTACAGTTAAAAACATCGTGAAATTGACACTCATTCCGATCAAAATCATTCTTAATCATTCACTCAGCACTCCAATCATTCATTCCAACCACTCACTCAAATCGATCAAAAACGCTCCAAACTCATCGAAAAACATTTAACAACAATTTCGTTCAAAATAGAAATAGCTGGGGAAAAATCGGGATTTCATTTATTTAATTGAAATTGTAAGCGTCTGATAGGTTCTTGAATACATAGGGAGCTTTCTATAGAACTTATATGCATATTTTATTAAAGGGAGGTAATCGATATTGCAAATTTTGTTCAGCAAGAACAAAATTTGCAATACTGGATTACCTCCCATTAAATTCACTAAGTCGCTCCACACAATCATTCAATTTCATTCCAAAATCATTCCATAATCATTCACCTTGTCAATTTCACTATGTTGTTAACTGTATTGTAATTGCGTTATATCCGTCGTGCGTTCGTCCGTGCGGCAGGTCGTTAACTTTTCTTAAAAGAAACTACCAGATTGATTTCACCGAAACCTCTCAGGAATGATGCTTGGGTGACACTCTTTCAAAGTTGTTCAAGTTTTTTATCCAATAAAAATCATTTTCTCAGAATCCAATCATTTGATATCATTCAAATTTCACTTGAAAAATCCTTGTGTGACCCCTTTTCAATCTACAAACATTATTGTGATCAGATGAAAAATATGTTTTTTTCATAGACGCAGGTCATTTCTCTATATGTTATAAAGTGAAAAGTTTGAAAATCACTTCCTCAAAATCTAACCATTGGATGTTATTCAATTTGATTTGATTTGATTTGAATTGGGGTTTTACGTCGCTTTCAACAATCTCTCAGTTATATCGCGACGACTGGAGCACCTAACGATGGGTTCCTGGTATTTCTCACACAAGAACTACCAGCACATCCATTTCCTAGCCTCCAGTTGCTATTCCACATAGGTTTACGATTATCTACCCATTGGTGGAAGACAAATGTCGGAAAGGATAAGTGCCGCGGCCGGGGATCGAACCCGTGCGAATATAGACCCCTGGATTAGAAGTCCGGCGCGCTACCAACTGCGCTATTGCCGCGGCTACTGGATGATATTCAAATTCCACTGGAATTACCCATTGTCAGATTGCACCATTTTTATTGTCATTGGATGGTTAATTTTCTTTATGCTGTTCATCAATCATGATTTTTTTCCCTACAGAAATATTTCGGCGTAATACTTTATGTACTTGAAATAAAAATTCAACCATTCACTAATAATCTCATATAATAATATCAGTAGATTCAGGTCTGTGGCGTAAATCAGCTGCTCAAGTAGCTCTAGTACAAGAAGCTGCCCCTATCAACCTATATACATCGATAGTAAATGTATTCATTGGTTAATTAATTTTTTGCATATTCATTCCAATCCTTGAAATAATTTCAAGTAATAACAACATTTATCATCGGTATTTGTCGTAATGCAATAGGATAAAACAGTAATAGCATGTGCATTGGAAACATACATACAAACCCTGCACGGCTTTATTAATATTTAATAATCCTTCTTATCAATGCCAGAAAATAGTTGCACCCCAGAAACACTATTTCATCAAAAAATTCACCAGTACAGCATTCGAAAAAATCAAATCGCATTAAGCCTTATGTTTTTTCTTACTTTGACATTTCAGTGCTTTCTTTCATGTTTTCTTCGATTCTATGATAAAAGAATATGACCGGACAGAGTTTACCATAAGAAAGGTTTATACAGTTAACAACATCGTGAAAATGACATTCATCTCGATCAAAACTATTCATAATCACTCGCACAGCGTTCCATTCATTCAGTCCAAATACTCACTCAAACCATTCAAAAATGCCCCAAACTCACTGAAAAAGTTTGAATCAACAACGCCATTCAAAATATAAAAAACTAGCTGACATTATTCAAATTGTAAGCGTCTGATTTGTTCTTGAAAAAATAGGAAACTATAGAAATCGTATGCATATTTTATAAAAGGGAGGAAGTACATGTTATTATCGCTAATTGTGTTCATCCTGAACACAGTTAGAGACATTGAATCATCTCCCATTCAATTCACTTAAGACTCGCTCCACACACTCGTTCAATTTAATTCCAAAGTCATTCCAAAATCATCATCTTGTCAATTTCACGATGTTTAAGAACATATCGTGATTAATTTTCTTTGAAAGTTTCAAGCAAATCCAGGACAAGCTAGATAGAATCATATGTGCTAGAACATGTTACGAAAGTGATGAAAGCTCCTGATCAACAAATATTACCGTAAACTTCAAAACATGCCAAGGATGTGCAACTCAATTATGAATCATGCTTCCCACGGTAACAATGCCCAAATTAAATTCATTCAGTCCCAACTGATTGATGAAAAAACAAATCAAATGGAAATTTTACACCTAAAAACAAGGTAGCAATTGTTAAATTATTAAAAAAAAAAAAAAAAAAAAAAAAAAAAAGAGAGAGAGAGACAAATCGAATGAATGTGTCTGGTCCTCATGAATTAACTCAGTAGATTGGTTTTATAAAAGTGAAAACAAGTCACAGGTCAAAGAGGTATTCCCTTGAATAAAAACTCATTTCCATTCATTCCGAATCATTAATTACAAAATTGATTTTACTTGCCATGTTTAGTATTTGATTTCAATAAGTTATCTTTAAATGGTAAAGCAATGCCGTAACGTCAGATATCAAGATATTTGAATTACACAACATCTTGAAACTGCAAACAGAATTTCCATCTGTTTAAGGTAGCAATGGACACATGGCGTCATTTTTTTCCGCCCAATGAATTTTTTTCTTGGTCACATATGTTGTAGATTAGTATTGTGTAGTCATTATATCAAAATTTGAAGGTACCTTTCCACGCTCGTTTTCATGCTAGAGTTATCTGCCCTTGAGTGGTATAGGCCATTTTTCAGTAAAGCGGTTATATTCATTTTAGGTCTAGTATAAACCCTGTACTAAGTTATAGCTATAAAACAAATACATTTTGCTAGACCTTATACATGTACACAATGGCTATTGACAAGGAAATTTCTCTTCGATAAATTGCATTTGCACAATTTGCTCTCAAAAGTTAAAAATGCACTTATTTTTGTAATTTTACTAGGTAAAAATGCCACAAAAAACTATTTTTTGAAGAAATTTCCCATTGAATTTTTCTTATTTTCCGATATGTTTATAATCCATATTTTTCCTTTATTTGGTAAAAAATTCTGCATACCTTTCCATGCAAATAAAAAAGTTTTTCGTTATTTTTTAGTGTTCCCCCCTAATCGGATGACGGTTTTAACGCATTTTTATTGTTAAATTTAATGATCCAGTCATTCAGTTAAAATCAAATGTTGAAAAGAAGCTAAATTATGAAGTTTTACCACTATTATTCTACGTTTTTTCCATAAGTAGAATCTTACGAAAACCGGTCTTTTTAAACAACGCGCAAAAAGAGCCGTAAAATAAATGAAAACCAACTTCCGGTTTATAGAATCGGGAGGCCGCTGTCCATTGCCACCTTAAATGCTTATATTCCTTACTAATCATCGTTTTCATCTAATCGGGATTATAAGCCAGAGTGTCAACATTTTTTTTCCGAAAAAAAGGAGTCGATGTGAAATGTTTAACCGAAGATGAAAAAAAGAGCAAAGTAGTAACATTATCATCCAATAAAGATATAATTTAAAAAAAATTGTTTTTCTTAAGTACGGACATCAATCATTTCGTGAAAAAACAAAAGCTAAATTTCATGAAAGGCTATGTTAAGCCCATCTTGGGAAAATAGTTTTTCTTGTTTAGGCAATAATGTCTCGATTTGAAAAAAAGACACTACTAAGTATCCTTCATATAAATAAATTTTCAATATCTTCAAATATAACCTTCATGGTGTAAGACTTGTATTCGAAAATACCTACAATTTTTACTCACTGATTAGTGTTATTATTTCAACACAGTCCGGTTATAAAACGTAGACAATTACTCAATAATGTCTTGATTTGAAAAAAAAGACACTATCCTTCATATGATTTAATTTTCGATTTCTTTAGCTAAAACCTTCGTGGCGTCAGCCTTGTACTCTAGAATACCTGCAAGTTTTACTCCCTGATTAGTGTTATTATTTCAACATAGTCTGACTGTAAAACGCAGACAATGAATAATTACCTTTTTGGAAGAATCCAGCGGGCATATAATTTGATGTTGATCCCGACAAGCCTTGAAACAATGTCAATAAGATCGATGGTAGATAGAACTTTAGCCGTAAAGATCCGGACAAAAATAAACACTTCGTGTAGGGAATATCCCAATTGAGTTAGAGAGGTAGAGGTAGAAATATATAACACGTACATAGTGTATTATATCAAAAAAATATCAAACGAGGTTGCGGAAATGATAAGTGTCGAGGCTCTGCTGAATGATAGTATAACGCGCGTATATACTGACTGAAACTGTGGAAATCGATTTCCAAACATCTGAAGATCAATCTTTTGATTTTCGAAAACATATTCCCCTCTCGCTATCCCGTTTTTTTTTTTCTTTAAAGAAACCCATCTCTTAAATGGAATCGCTTAAACCATATTTGAATTCAATGATATCCTATTCATATAAATTGTTCTGGTTATTATTTCACCAAACTAACAATTATCATTCTGACATGGCGTCCGTGTGTTCACCCTTCTCTAACCTTTTGATTAAATAAGCTAAATAATATGAAGAATGCTATATGACAAGTGACATTAAGGATACATCATGCACCATCGAATCGGTCAAAGTCAAGTGCTGCGAATCAAATGTTAATATCAACGTGACTCTGTGAGTTGTAATATAATTAGATCACCATCACGGAAGTTTTTCAAAAACGTTCATCCTTTACGTGACTTTCGTGGATCTAGAGGGGTCTTACAGAATTTGAAAATGAGTTTTAGTACATGTTTGCTCTAATTTCCTCGTTAAATTGTGTGACGTCATAAATTCATCAAGCCACGTCGGTATAAACAAAGGAACGGCGTAATGCACGATATAATTGGTCCAGCATATTCGTAAGTTTGTAACTAGTTTTATAACGTTTCTATGAAATTATTTCGCAATTTCTTTTTGAATCTATACTCTAATATATCTTTTTCTGCAATAATAGCGTCAATTCACTTTTTTTTGGGCGTTATCATTTACAGAGACCCTCAAAATGCTTTAACGTTAAAGCATTTTACGGGTCTCTGCAAATGTTAACGCCCTCAAAAACTTGAAATAACCCTATATTAGTTTACAGCAAGATCTTCGGTAAAGTTTCCCATGAAATCATTTGAGGTAGCGTGTGTGAGATAAAGTGGATCAGATACTTGTTAATGTATGATTTTTAACGTTTAACTGTTTTTATAAAAACATGATTAAACCATTTAAGTTAAATTTTGTGGATGTTAGTTAAAATATGACAAAAGATTTGAAATGAATAAACCAATAAAGAAATACGTATCTTTGGTTACCTAGTCTCATTACTAACATATTCACTCGACTTTTATTTCCTTCGTTTTACATATGATTATCGAATTGCAAACCGGCATTTAATGCACTGGGTACGTAGACTTTTAATTTACAAATGTACCCTTTTACACCTTGGTAAAAAAGAAACAACGTGCGGGTTATTTTTTTTGGCAGAAATTGCCTACAGTTCGGGCGACCCGCTAATTCCGAAGTCACAAGAACACGGACCAAGGAAATATTTTATTTCCTCCAAATATAACTCTGCATGTAGCCTGCAGATATAATTGACTCGCAAGTCAGACAAAATTATATACCTGATGCATGAACATGATATATGTATTGATTCTATATTTGTCACCTGTATCGTCTGTTTGTAAGAAAAAAAACCCTAATGCATTATTTAATCCAGATAATGTCTCCTTTGCTGTCCGAAATGTCAACATGGGCGAAATAATACATTATACTTGTTTTCGAAAAGCGAGTGATTTGTATACATGCAAAAAATTATCATATGATAAAGACAATAACATATGTTTATGACATGGTAAAAAATTTAAGATTTAGTTAAAAGCCGTCAAAGAAATGGATTGCGTGATAATATAAATTTTGTTATATGGGTTATCTAATAATATTTTGGGCAAAAATTGGATAATATAACAATCTTCTATGGATTCAACTGCACTCCTTGGTTAGTGTCAACGAATATTAATGCGTGTTTTTTCGTTCTGTAAATCATAAAGAATTGGCCGATTATCCTGTCACATTAGGATCCATTAGCAGATATTGATACAATGTAAGACTGGTGCTGCACGCAACTTTCAAATCTACAATTTGTGTAATCTGTCCGGAGAAATGTGTGATAAATAGGGAGGTTAAAAAAGGCAGCAGTTCCTGCAAAAGTGTTTACCGCGAAAAAAAAAAAAAAACCGTCAGTAATACAATTGAGGATATGTATAGATCTAAAGGCCAGTCACACTTAGTCCATGATGCTACGGCAATCTTCTGGTGACTCTACTGCAATCTACGCGATGTCACGCTGCCCCCTCGAAATGCAATCAAAATTAATAGGGTCATTCCATCCTGAGCAAGTTTAAGAAAGATTGAGCTAAAGTTGTGTCGTCTAGAGTGGTTATAGAGGAATTGTCTATAAGGCTCCTTTCCCCGTGACATACCTCAGAAAGCAACCAAAATCAAAAGGATCCTTTTATATGAGAAAGTTTGAGAAAGATTGAATCAAAAAGTGACCTTTAGAGTGGTAACAAGGACATTTTCTATAAGATTCTTTTCTTGTTACCCATGTCGTAATGTAATCAAAATCAATATGATTCTTCTTTATGACTAGAGAAACATCCGGGACAAGTTGCAGAAAGATTGACATGAAATTATGAAATTGTCTATTGGGACATTTTCCCGTGACTTATGTCCAAATGCCATCAAAATCAGTAGGATGCTTACCTAGTAACTAGACAAACATCTTGAGCAGTTTTGAAAAGAATTGAGCTATATAAAAAATGAGAAAGATTAAAGTCAAAATCTTGCCCTCTGGAGTGATAACACTGACTTTTCAACGACGGAGTACAAACGACGGACAATCAATATCCCGAAAATTCACCTTTAGGACTTCGTGCTAACTTGAGCTGAAAATTCTTTGGACGTTATATGAAATAAAGACCTGGGAGGAATGTAATTTGGACGAATTGCATCTCAGGACAGCAACTTTGTCCTCGATGTTAACACTGAAACATCGAGATACATTGTAAATCGATGGACTTTGAGATGGACATTACATAGGAATTTAGCGCTCTGTAATCACTTAAGTACCTTAAGATGAGTGTTTTTGATCTGCATAGACGCCGGCTGAATACGTTTTTTTTTTTCGCTATAACTTTAATGTTATTAGATTTAAAGCCTTAGCTATAATAAGTAAACTGAAAAGAATACAAGTCCGTCATAGAATACAGAAAGTGTCATGTTAATTATAGGTTGTGTTCCAATGCACTATCTAAGAAACCTGAGAAGGAATCATACTGTAAAGTAGTTCTTGAAGTCAACTGAAAAGTGATATAGTAATTAACAACACCATCTATTGTACGTGGGCATCCCGGTAATGCTATGCTGCATAAACATCTACCTTATTTAAGCGCAATTTAGTATGAAATTCTGTTTTAAAACGTGTTTTATCTCGACCGATGTACTCTTTTTAATATAAGGAATAATTTATTTCAAATCACAGAGCTGTCGCTTAGTTATTCCCAATACGGAACAATTACATAATATCTCACTCTCGGGGGAAATCATCCGAACCCGTTTTAGGCGAATAAAACAGGATTTCATCGGTGCCAAATTATCATGATGACAGAATGAATTAATAACAACTGTGATTTGCATTTAAAATCCTATTCATATAGCTATCACTTTTTAGAAGTAGCTGTGCTTGAACGGTATCTGGTAATTTGTTGTAACTTATCTGTATTGCTATACATGTATCGTTTTGACAACGCTGTCAATTGCTTGTTGTTAAAAGAGCTTCCAAACTAATATTGATATAACTGCATCTCATATTTTCAAGTTGACATATGATTGATTTGGCAAGATATCCCGTAACCTACAAGAATAGTCAGTGTCATCAAAATGTTTTTGGGTTTTTTACCCTTTTAGATAAATTAAGAGTCCTTTCGTTAGAATTTTTCTTTTTCGTTTGGTATCGATCGTATTAGATTCGAGCTTAAAAGAATGCCCTGCTTATTTGGTGAAAATGAGACGAATTCAAAATAACTTAGCATGCAACCGAGATGTATAATTCTTTAGGCGAAGAGTCTATCGGAAGTTTCATTTCTTTTTAGGTCTACAATAGATCCTTCTTACTTGAAAGGATTTCTACTACGCCTTGAAATGCTCATTCACGCAATTGTGGAACAATTAAAGATAGTGTAAAATCAAAAGATACAATGCGTAAATGATCGAGTACTAGTAGTGTCAGATAGCGACATCTACATTGACAAGGTCGGTCAGAATCGAAAAAATAACCTTTTATTTTGTTTATCTTAGCCATTCTAATTAACCGTTTTCTTTTTCCAAAAATACTATCTCTGGTTGACCTTCGCGCGATGAATATGCTTTCTTATTGATAAGTCTAATGTAAAATCTAGACATCGTTTCTCGCATGACGAAAAAACGAGGGTGTTTGCTAATTATTTTCGAAATCGGTTACGATTGATAAAATATTTATTGCAGTATTTCAATAAAAGTTGGTAATTATTTAAGTTCTCTCCGAAAAACAGTTTGCAATAAAACTGGATTTATATGAGCACAACTATAATTAGCACGGTCTATTATAGTCTTTGTAGACATAATTGCCTTCTCAAAAAACATCTACCTTTTCATATTTAAGTTAAATCATTGTCTCTTTTATACATTACATTGGACCTTCATACGTGTGACTGCTATTTCTGTTCACAAATTATTACAAATAACTTTAATTCCATCTATTTACATCATTACGTATCTTCAGCCAATGCTTTTGTTTTTCCTAGGGACAACTCATTTTGAGAACACACGTTGCGCAGGTTTTATAAAACCAATTTAAAGCTTTCTACAACAGCTACCGGTATTAATATTTAGAGGATAATCATTTCTTTCAGTGTAAGATCATTTATATTTCTTTGAGTGCACAACAAAATCCATAATTCCACGTTAGCCGAAGCCGCGAGTGATAAAAAATATATCTTTTGTTAATCTCGGAATGAAATTTTAATTGTGTGTACTCGAAAAACAATCAATTATTCTATTTCTCTAAAATGAGACAAAATGTGAAATTTTGGGACAAATTTTCTTTAAGTGTGCCATTTTGAGCGTGATTGCTGTACAAGGTGCCTGATGACCTCGACATAGATAGCGTCAGAAAGAGTGAAATTAACCGATGAAGTCGTTGATCCATTGGTTAGTCAGTGAGTTTATAAAATGATAATCTACCGTTTTGTCACGATAATCCAACGAAAAGCATTAAAGAAAGCATACAATGTACATCAAACCTCATTGTATCTCCCGTGCAGATGAAGTCGTCGTTCCTTACATCTTCGCAGTCTATTGTTCGAGACCCAATTTGTTATTTACAAACAACCAAATGCTTGTGAACATTCACAATGAATAAAGTGGCTCGAGAATCTCTTAGCTTGCGAAGATGTGAAAGAAGCAAAGTGGATTTAAATTTAATTTTTGACTTGCGAGTATTTGTAAGCAGCAGACTTTATCTATAATCCTTGTTTGTGACGTTCGTAAGCATCAACGGGGAGCAATAATCCTTGGTTTGTATGGTTTATATGTTACAGAGTATCGTGTTTGCGAGTGTTTATAACGAAAAAAAGTGAATCTAGAATTCCTTGCTTACGAAGATGTCCTTATCGATGTACTTTTAATCCATGGTTGCAGAAGAGCAAATAAAATGAGCCTTACGTTTCCAACAATTTCAAATGTACGGCAAGCAAAGACTCTGGCAAGCCTGTGCATTCACAGAGTCTGTCCAGAGTCTTCACTTTGCACATTGCGGATAGATGGGGTGTCAAAGTATCTTTAGACAGACATACAACCTTCAAGCACTATGAGGATGTCTATGCTACCCAATGATTACACCTCAACCACATGTCAAAATGTCAAATGTTAACGTAACAAAAAAGAACCTTCAAATAAGAAAATATATATAACACACGCCATAAAGGTGAAAAGAAAATATATTTTTAATGACAGAGAGGTTTCTGTCTTAAGGCCTTAAGCGAGACCAACTTTAGGAAATGTGATCGATGTGTCGCGTATACAAGTTTGGCAACACTTTTAAGTATTCGGACTTCTTGTTCAAAGACATCAAAATGATAGAATTTTAACAAAGCATTTTTTGACGTATGAAACGAATAATAAAATTTTATTGACACAGTTTAGGTTAGTATTCTGTAAATATACATCAGCTGAAACATCTTTCCCTCGTACGTGTAAAGTAGTACAGACATGATACTGTTAACCAGCATAGTTTTGCTGACCAAAACTTTCAATTCCCAGATAATTCTGATTAAATCAAATCCGCGCAGTCCCAATTTTCAAAATCAAACACGAAATTTCAATAACACCCTGGATAGAAACAACAACAACAACAACAACAACAAAGGACTGAAAGTTGCACCGTCGTTGAGAAAGTGACTCTCATATTCATGACAATCCAGAATTCAGATATTTTACCAATGTTAAAGTTTTCCATGCACACACCAACGCCAACATCAATGGTTTCAAAAGATTTTAATTCCACCTAAAACAGCCGAAAGAAGAGGGTACATGGCGTACAGAGCATATACGCTTGTGATCTCTGATTAAATCAAAACTATCTACATCGACTCAACCGTATTCGAAGAATTTCAGAAGTCCTAGGCTTTGGTTGTTTTTTTTTTTCAATCTCAATCCGGTTTGTAAAAATATTTTATCCTATGGCATATTTACGGTGGCTTAGAGGTGACATTTGCATATTTTTTTTAGATAAAAAATGTGCAAATGTCACCTCTATGCCACCGCACATATTCCAAGACAGCATCTTTTCTTCATTTCAAAACGTTTCTGCATTCGCAATCAAACGCACTTTTTATATAAAAGATGATCGTTGTTAACATGCTTAATTTCTCGGGATGTTCCTCTATAACACAGTTCAGAATCAAAAGTGATACAAAGAACGAGGCGATGACATGAAATTTAAGCAATGTTTTGGGTACGCCTAACGGTTACACAAGAATGCCAAATTTCCCTCAAAAATTTTGTGAAATACTTCAACCAGTATGCTCATTGATTACGACTTTCCGCTCACAATTTATACATTGAATCTGGACGACATAGAAATATTTCACGGAGTGAAAGAATTTGCTCAATTTGTTCTCTAAATGAAGTCGAGGACGAATATCAATTTTTGTTAATATGTCCTTGTTATTTGGAATTAAGGAAAACATACATTAAAAAATACTATCATGAGAAAGTGTAAGAAAATTAATTGAACTCCTAAACTCAGAAAACATCAGAATCTTCAACAGTTTTGGTATTTATTACACAAAGGCTAGCGAAAAACGAAAACAACATTTAAATTCATTAATGAATGAACAATTATTATCCTCTTATACAATTGAGATTACCTTTCGGAGAAAACACAATTGCTGCGTCAGTTTTGTTCGGAGAATGCGTTACTACAGCTTGAATTAAGCCGTAGTTACGGGGTTTCTGAACTGGGTTGACGATATTCTGTATACGGTTACTATTTGAACTATTATAACGGGAAGTCTACGAAATCCATTATTTCCTTTTATACATTGTCACATATATTGTTAATTATGTTCATACCCATGTATGCCATGTAAAATGTTTTGTATTTCGACGATGAACAATAATGTGTTCAAGTCGATATTCTGAATAAAATATCTGTTCTGTTCTGTTTTGTTCTGATATAACAAAGGCTATCAGGACATATTATTTAGCCATTGACCACAAGTTTCTACCTAAAATGCATGTACATGTATCTAGAGATATTTCTTTTCATTTAAATGCATTATATGCACAACACCACTGTATGAAATACATCCATAAAGAATATTACAGTCAAACCCGTCTTAGCGGTCACCTATAATCAGCAAGCAACCGCTTTAAGAGGCTTTAATAATATTTGTGGACGTTATTGTATTTACAAAGATAATCTGAGTATTTTAAAAGTACCTTGGTACCTTTCTACCAAGTACTTAAGTAGTCATCCAAGTGCTTAAATGTCGTATGTGCCTATATATTATAGGCACTTACAACAATTTTGAATCGGAATGTCGAGTTTTTGTACATCAAAATACTGAAAAAATTCTTTCATCCGACAATTACCTCTTACAAGAATGCATATTGTTTAAGAATCGTCTTTCTATTTATCGCTTTAAGTCAGAAATACTGTCGAGGAAAAACATTGATTTATAGTCAGAAAGAGAAGCACTACATTCCAACATGTCTTAAAACAATGTCAATTCATCTTAAATATTTTGTTAGAGGAGATGTGTGATCAGCCCTTTAAAAATTAACTAACAATAGAACATTACTTGTTATTTGTTTACTTGAATTTCTTCTTCTACTTCTTCATTAATGTGAGCACGATTCTTGTGGGGTAATTTCGCATGAATCACCCATATATATTACATTACTCAATTCAATTCAATTTATCATAGTAATAAGCACTTTTTATAATAACATAGTTTGTGAAATGAAAGGTTTATAACAATTCAAACATATAATAATGAATTGGAAAGAAGCATAAATCTTTCAATACATAAAAAAGATTTCTCAAAAGGGATAAGGAATTTTAGCATACTAGAAAATGACATAAAAACGCTTGAAAGATAATTTACATTTGACTTTAAATCAACATAAGATATTACCAAGTAAACAGCTATCCTCGTAGAAATGTGTAACTAAAACGTTTAGATAAGCGCTTGTACTCTCGTGCAAAGCATGATACAATTTTTGCACGTTTCTGGTTTAAAGGGCTGGAAAAAAGCTTAACCAAAATATCAGTTACCACCTGCAGAAAAATGGCGGTAAAAAGTTGATGGCCTAACCAATGTTGATGTAGCTGATAATAAAGACAAGAAAAGTGTCTGTCTTTCAATATGCATTTTCCTTCCATGTTTTTGTGTAAGGTCTTCCTCATATTTTACTTATAATTTTAGATTGCATATATAACTAAAACAATGAAAGATATTTCCCGGATATAGTCTAAAAATGGATATTTCTTAAGGTTTCGCTGACACCGAATGCTGATTGATTTAAAAAAAAAAAAAAAAAAAAAAAAAAAAATTTATACTGGTGAACTCCGTTTAAAGTATTTTTCAGTCGCATCGATTTTTGAGCACAGGATTATCATACGATTGAAAAATCCATGCATTTAGGTACTCACAATGGATTTTAACGACCCTTGAAATTAAAGACATGTCATTTTCGACAAAGGTGTGCAATTTAATGTTTTGAAGGAATATTTCATACGAACTCATTAATTTCGAAAAACATGTTTCTGCACAATTTAGAAATCATTTATTAAAAAAAAACATTCACTTGCTTCACAATATTTAATTGAGTAATTAATATTAAGCCCAGAAAGAGTGGTCCAAAGGGTACCTCACATTCTGTACAAATGTGAAAAACACCACCATGTAAATAATGCCTATAAACTTCTAAAAGGATATGGTGAGGATGGCGAAGAAATAGTAAATGGAAATTCTATTAGATTCCGATTCATTTTCTTTCAAGCTTTGGAAACAATAATGTTAGTATACATGAAATGTATGTAAACGTATTTTGAAAAAAATGAAATACCGAAATTGCATGTATTTCAAAGTTTAGGAAGGCATTTACCACACTATCTTGCGAGGTCTTACTTAAATGTCGTATTTACACTGTTCATATTGGGTACAGAACTGTAGTCGAGACATTTTTAACATGTAGGAAATAGATTAAATTAAAACAGATATTAGTCTCGGATCCCAAGATACCGATGGGGCTTTGTGCTGATATTCTTTTGAAAACAGGTACTTTCTTTGAACTGTGAAAATCTGTCATTGTTCGTGAATTTGGATCTTTAACTTCTCTATACCTGTACAAAAGCTTTTAATAATGCTACAATTGTTTGAAATCTATTAGGAAAAGTATATTAGTGAAGTGAAGTAAATGTCGCTGTATAAATCAAACTGTTTCTTTAATGCCAAACTTCAAAAACGTTTTCTGGTTTGAATTCAGGTTGACGAATCATTCGTAAACGAAAGTACAGTTCTCAAACGTTTGTAAAAGCATTTTCATCTTGAACACAATGCACATTTAAGATCAGTTGAGACAAACAAATATTGTCAGTTATTTTAGAAATGAAATATTTTAAAAAGTTTTCCATGGCGGGAATATATGCGATGCAAACTGAATAAAGACATTCCTCAAAGGTCAGCTTTACATTTTCGGAGGGCGAAAATCAAATTTGTCAACCACCGGGAACTTCTAGTTTTAAACGGTTTTCCCAGGGCGTAGGTTTTCTTCTCAATATCTTTGTATTATAAATGCTATTGTCAATATTTCAGCAATTTTCTAAGAAAAAAAATCTCCATAGGAAGCATCTCTGTGGACTAAACAATGTTTTGTGGTGGATACATTTCAAGCTATCCAGTCGTTTTTTAGGGGACTTTGATCAGCTTATTTCGACCGCTTTAAATATTCTCCAATTTTGTAAACACATTAAATTTTTTGTAAACACATTAAATTTACATTTTACGGACAGCTGCAAATACGACATTATTAATTCACAATTAAAACATCGTAAAATTGAAGGAGAAAGGATTTGAAACGATTTAGGAATGGACATGAATGAGTGAGAAGAGCGAGTTTAGAATGACTTTAAAGATAAAATATAGCTAATCTTGTTCAAATTGAACAAAATCATCGATCTTTGATTACTTTTGCGCATTTTCCCAATATTTGTCAGTCTTTACGGGCCTCTTAGAAATGTCCAACTTTACGCCAATCAAGGGAACGCTAAAGAGATTTAAAAGAAGTTGTTCACCGTTTTGAGTTATTTAAGAACCGTTTCAATTATTTGACTAAGCGTAAGGGACGCCATGAATGGAGCGTTGAGCGGGCAAATTAGAACGGTTTGAATGAGATCTGTGTTACTTCCTCGACCTTCTTAACATCGACACACAAGCGAACTGTGTTATAAATACATGATTTCGAAGGTAATACCTGGAGACGATTTAAAAATTTTCAATAGAAAGTTGGCTTTGCCCTGCCACATCTTTCTTAATGGCAAATCGTAAAACAGAACCATTTAAGTAAATGGTGTCATGGAACATTCATGCCCAGGTTGAATAAAGTTAGTCCATTGGTCAAGGATGTGAATAAAACTGTTTGAACAATTGAAGTAAAGGCTCGCCCAAGGAACATTCATGCAAGTTTCATTGAAATCGACCTAATGGTTTGAAAGAAGAGGACTTTATATACCTTAAAGTGAGAACAAGCCCTGTCCTGCCTCACCCATATAGTAGTGTCAATGCACATTTCATGAACAATTTAAGACGACAGTCACTTGAGAAACAATCACGCCAAATTTATTTGAAATCGGCCCAATGAAGAGAAGATTTTTAAAGTTTTTAAAGTGAAAAAATACCCCCGCCCTGTCACAACCATTAAACGTAAATTAGAGAATCAAATAATTGAAGTAAAGAGTCACAAAAAGATCCATGCCAAGTTTCATAGATCTACCAATTCTTTTGGAATAAGAAGACTTTTAGAGATCTTATTGTGAAAAAGTTTAAGATTATAAAATTTGCTTCTACAAACTAACATGAAGGATCATTGTATTGTGACGCAGCATACCACCAACTGGTAACAATTAGTCTAGAAGCACAATATGATGATGAATGTACTCTGTGCAAGTGCCAAAAAAATCAAGGACAAGTTAGAATCATATGTACTAGAACAGGTCAAGAATGTGATAAAAGCTGCTAATCAACAAAACGGAGGTTTAAAGCAAAACCATTGTATGTGTCTTTACAGTGTATAGACATACTATTTTTTTTGCTCTAAGCTCTCGATTAATATTACCATAAACTTCATTCCATGCTAAGGACGTGAAATTCAATGAATCATGCTTCCCACAGAAACATAGCCCAAATTAAATTCATTCAGTCCCAATTGATGGATGAAAAAACATATCAAATGAAAATTTTACACTTCAAGTTAAGGTAGTAACTATTAAGTTTTTAAAAAAAGAGACGAAACGAATGAATGTGTCTGGTTATTATGGATTCATTCAATCGATTGTTCTTTATAGAAATCGTAAGCAAATTGTAATTTGCAACAGGTACATGAATTTCCAATAATTAAAACACCTTTTCATTCATTCCGAATGATTTATTACATGAATTGATGAAGTAGTAGCGTGACATCAGACATTAGGGGCCTGTTTTTACTAAACATCTTACGAAAAAATAAAGTAATCGAAAGTCAAAATTACAAATGATGTTTTCATTCGTTGTTAGATTCTGTCTTGCAATATCTCATTTGAATCGTCTTTAGAAGACGATTCAAATGAGATGATACAAGGCAGAATTTGATGTTTTGTTACTACTGTAAAAGCAACTTTATTTTTTGACTAACGCAAAAAAATGATAGTAAGATGTTTTGTAAAACAGGCCCCGGATTATTTGGGCTTCACACCATCTTGAAACAAAAAATGGAAAATACAAACACTGGCTGTGTTGACTTTGCAGGATCTTAGCGATAAAATATAGTTTTCTTGTTTCCTTAATAAATTTATATCTTAACCTGATACAAATCATTGACCTTCATATAAATTGATATCCAATATCTTTAAAAAAAACTTCATTGTGTTAGATTGGTACTCAAGAATACGTTACTCCCTGAAAAGTGTTATTATTTCAACATAGTCTGACTATAAAACGTAGACAATGAATAATGAACTTTTTGGAAGAATCCAGCGGGACATATAATTTGATGTTGATCCCGACAAGCCTTGAAACAATGTCAATAAGATCGATGGTAGATAGAACTTAAGCTGTAAAGATCCAGACAAAAATACACACTTCACGTATTGAATGTCCCTATTGAGTTACTGTAGTTCTTATGTAAAAAGTGTGATTCTGAAAAACAAACATCCCGGTAATGAATTCTGTTCAATATATAACCTTCAAATGACTTTTTTCATTTATAGGTACAGTTAGTTAAATCGTGAAATTGACGCTCATCCCGATCGAAACCATTCCAAATCTCTCCCTCAACGTTTCAAGCCACTTACCTAGATTCATTCAAATCTAACTCATTCTATTTTCCAATCTCATTGATAAAATATTCCAAAATCAATCACCTTATCAAAATCACGGTTGTATTATATATTTACTATATATTGATTGATAAGAGAAACATGTGTACAAAATAAAAGCCAATGTATTGCGCCTTAGATTACGTAGAAGTTAAATAACGACAGCTATAGAGATAACATGTAAAAGGTTAAGTAGATGAACTGACAAACATAAAGTGCCTTCTTAGACGTTTTAATAATTGTATAAGAAAATCATCTTTGTTCTTTATTTTTAGAAAGCATCTAGTATAAATATATATGATTTTCGTTTATCTGTAAATCAAACCTTTGAGATTAAAAAAAAAAGATAAATAAGTCAAACAGCCGCAACAACATCATCAACAACAACAACAACAACAAAAACAACAACAAAAAACTATTTTTATAACAATTCTTCCTCCTTAAAGATGGTTTCAAAATTTGAAAAGCCTAAGCTTTTAATAGAATTTATTATTCTGTTTTCATATCATAAAAAGCCAACATTTATCTTTAATGATATCCTATCCATATACATTTCCTGGTTATATATTCGACAGATTAATAATTATCATTCTGACATGGCGTTCTTGCATTCACCCTTCGCTGACCTTATGATTAAATAAGCCAAATAACATGAAGAACACTATATGACAAGTGGGAATAAGAATTCATCTTGCACCAACGATCGATCAAAGTAAAGTTCTGCGAAATAAAATGAAGTAACACTTTTTTTCTCGCATAACTACCATTGTCTTTAATAAGGAACAGCCCTCCAAGACATCCCTGTCATACACATGTGTAGGATCTCATTCTTAATGACGTCACCACTACGTCATCTATAGCGCGCTATCACTATTTTTATCCTCTCGGCTTTCAGAAATATTGGTCTTATCGTACACAACTAGTGTGTATGCGAGAAACAAAATTTCAACTCGATTTTGGTTGAGGAAAGCTAATATCAACCTCGTCTAGAATAGAATAGAACAGTCATAGTTAATACTATTACCGCTCTATTGTCTTAGTCTACAGTCCGAAAGAAATAGATATTTTATGACTTTGTTTTACATGTTACATATACATGTAAGACTTAAAACATTTATAGCGAAATATCGGAATATGAGACAATCGCCGGCAGTTTCAACTTGGTTTGTATTACTTTTACTGTCAACGGATATTAATGCGTGTTTTTTCGTTCTGTAAATCATAAAGAATTGGACGATTATCCTGTCACATTAGGATCCATTAGCAGAAATTGATACAATGTAAGACTGAAGCTGCACGCAACTTTCAAATCTTCAATTTGTGTAATCTGCCCGGAGAAATGTGTGATAAATAAACGGTTTTACAAAAAAACACCCGCTCCAGAAAATATGTTAACGCGATGTGAACAAATACTTAAGCAATGAATATTGAGGATACGCAGAGAAAATAGGCCCCTCACAATCTGTCCGCGTTTTCACGGCGCTTCCTATGTTTTTATACTGCGATCTAGCGATTTAGCTGCATTTCGACAATATATTTCAAATTCTTCTTTGGTATTCCCCTTGTAACGGTATCCTTTTGGCTTTGTCTTCTTTCTTTCTCAAGGAGGCATTTTTACGCTTCAAAGGCAAACAAGGCACTGACAAGAGTAGCTAGCACAGTAAATGCGAGGTATCTATAGGCGCAGACAATCGCAGTTTAAGTATAATTATTTTCGCATAATCAATGCTACTTTTTCCCATTTTCGATTGCTGCACAGCATTCTTATTCTCAAATAACATCTCTGGTTGGTTTCAAACGGTTTCGAACAAATCAAGTTATTTAGAAAATTTTATTCAATATAACATATTTGCTCACAATAAATAATTCGAAGCACATAGCCGAGACAATCTAGTGGATCAAAAAGCTGATTGGAACTAACCGATTTCGATTTATGTGCATTAACAATCTTGGACCAGAATCAGCTAGATTATGAAGCAATATTAGGCATTAAAAACCAGGGGCCCGTTTTACTAAACATCTTACGATCTTTTTTTGCGTAAGTCAAAAATTAAAGTTGCTTCTACATTGGTAACCAAATAAGGAATTATGCAATGCATTATCTCATTAGAATCGTCTTCTAAAGACGATTCCAATGAGATAGTGCAAGGCAGAATCTAACTACAAATGAAAACACCAGGTTCGATTTGTGATTTTGACTTACGATTAATTTTTTCGTAAGATGTTTAGTAAAACGCCCCCCTGAGTCCGAATGACGAGTGACGTCTTCATGAGATAATTATTCATATCAAACATAACCAATTGACTATTAGTATATCAGATAGTCTTGACAACTCCATTTTACCCTTCATTATAAGGCATCTTATGCTCTTCTAAGACAATGGTTGGGTGAAGTTTGTCGCTATAACTGTAATTTTATCTGACTTCGAGCTTTCTCAAAACGAAAAAGAATGCGCGTCTGTCTTAGCGTACAGTCTGATAAGTTATTGTTATAAATTGCTCCTTACATTTTTCTAAAAAAACAACAACAACAAAAAACAGTTCTACCGATGCACTCCTTTTACATGTAATAAAAGGAATAATTTATTTCAAATCACTGAGATGTCGCTTTATTCCCAATACGGAACAATTAAACAATATCTCACTCCCTTGGGAAATCATCCGAACCCGTTTTAGGCGAATAAAACAGGATTTCATCGGTGCCAAATTATCATGATGACAGAATGAATTAATAACAACTGTGATTTGCATTTAAAATCGTATTCATTTAGCTACCACTTTTTAGAGGTAGTTGTGCTTGAACGGTATAGAGTAATTTGTTGTAAAATATCTGTATTTTTAGTGAAAAAGCTTTCTAACTCCTATTCATAAAACAGCATCACATGCAGTCAAGTTTTACAATTGATTGAACACGTAATTGTCATTACATCTAGGGATTGTGTAATTTGATAATATTTACATTAATTAATTTAATTAACGCCCTTTTAAATAAATCATCAGTCCTAATCAGACAAGGTTTTGGTAACAATCGTACTAGATTCCAGCAAATTTGAAAAAAACTTTCTATTTGAAGAAAATAAGACAAAATGAAAATAATCGAGCAGGCAACCGAGATAAATACATGCCACCTTCTTTGTAAAATAATCAAATAGTCAATTAGAAATGACCTATTTATTTTGGTCTCCATAGACCATTTTTGCTGGAAAGAGTCCCTTATATACCTTGAAAAGGACATTCATATAACATTGAGATACCACAAGATAGCACAGGGTCCAAAGATACAGTGCGCAAATGGTTCGAGTATTGCTAGACTGAATCGACTCCGTTGGCTGATCAGAAAGAAATAATCTATCATTTATTGCTCAATTTAGATAAGCAATCCATTTTTACTGTTAACTAATTTCATAAATACTATCACAGCTTGACTTTTGTACCATGTTTTTGCTTTCTTATTTATTAGTCAAACGTAGTTTCCAGAGACCGTTGAGGAACGAGGAAGTTTACTAATTACTGTGAAATAGGTTACGATTGATAAAATATTTATTGCAGCATTTCAATAAAAGTTTGTAATTATTTAAGTTCTCTCCGAATCACAGCTGACAATAAAACTGGATTTATATACGCAACTGTATAATTAGCATGGTCTATTACAGTCTTTAATGACTAGACATAATTGTCTTCTCCAGAAACATATACCTTTCACGTTATTATATTATATAATTGTTTCCTATTTTTAAAGCATTCGGTCATTTTACATGCAACCAATTATGCTCCGTTTGACTTTTATATTAGTTCTATAAGACAAATATTTTTTGAGAATTAAATGGTTTCCAAATAACGATTTTGTCTTTAGTTAATGTCAGTATTTTCGCATTTTATAATCCCTTGGTTTGCAAAGGTTGTTACTTAAAACTAAAATGTCTCACAGACAAGGCTGCCCTCGTAAATAATTAATTTTTACCGGTGGTGTATTTGGCCTTCAGCCTTGACTTAGGGCGTATCTCTCCGCATAAAATAGTCCACCAGCATCCACCCCCCCCCACACACACATTCATGCAGTCACGCACGCACTCGCACAGGTGAACCTCCATTTGTCCGTCGCCGTTGCAGGGGCATAAAGAGTGGTAGTAGAACCTTTTGTTTGCACGTTCGCAAGAAATAATATTGTTGTTAAACATCTGGATTTCGAAGCATGGCAAGGAACAAAGGTATTAGGGGACCAGAATAGCTTTAGAACCATTTTCTTGTGTGGATTCTTAGAAACAAATTGGAGGTAGGACCCTTAGCTTGCAAAGGTTTATAAGGATCGCTAGAGCCCCTTACTTTTGAAGTTTAGGAACAAAGCTGAGCTAGAGCCCTGAGCTACAAAAGAGAAACAAACATTACTCTTGGCATGCAGCGTTTGTTAGATGGCGCAGATGTCCGTACTGATACATTATATTTGACCAGCGGTCCTTTCTAAGAAATGTGGATGTCTCTATTTGTACAGGAGTGTCTTATATTCCTAATAAATTGTTTATCTGGGGATAAACTTACTTCAAACGTTCAGATTTTAACGGTTTGTGACATATAGGGATGGTATTCTTAAAGTTAAGAATATGGTGGAATCGACGAGATGAATGATTTTTGAATGAATTTGGGTGATTAAAAAGTACTTATATGCAAAATTTTCAAACGCATATGAAGGTGAAAAAGAACCGATAATAGTAGTAGTTTCTGTCTAAAATAAGCGAGGCACACAATCTTGTTTTTTTTTCACATAAAGGATTTCCATATTTTGGCCAAGAAAGTAAGATTCATTGAATTCTATAATAACTTGCTTTGCATACATGTATCTGATGTTTTGAAATGCGTTTTTGACACAGCTAAAGCTTTGATAATAATGCACTTTTATGATGAAAGAAGGGAAAACACAGTTCTGCAGGTAAATAGAGTATAACACTGTTAACCAGCATGTGTTTTGTTTACCAAAACTTCCAATTCCCACATGTTTTTAAATTGAATCAAGTCTATTCAATTCCAATTTTCAAGCTCAAACTCGAAACTTCAATAGCATCCTTGATGGAAAAAAATCCTTTTCTAAAAAAAAAAAAAAAAAAAAAAAAAAAAACAATAAAATGAACACCTTTGTACACCGTTTAATTTATTTTACATATTTAAAAAATACCAAACCACAAGAGAAACGTCACGTAGGTACAATTTTATTAACACTGAATTTCAGTGATGTCAACACTGAATTCAGCACTTGTTAAGAAAACACTGACATTCGTCCGTATAGAGGTTCAACGAAAAACCCCAAGAGTGGTATTGCGAAAATTAGAATTTCTCAAATCAGTTCTTGCAATGTTGTCTCTGAAAGGTTGCCTCTGTGCAATGATTTAATTTTGAGCATTTTCGCTGTATTGTCGGAGACTTAATCAAATAATTTGTCAAACAATAATTTTTTTTGGATAATTTCGATCGTACTATTCCTAAGTTGCACATGTGCGCTATTTGCGTCGTTTAAAGATTCCAAGGCTATTATTGAACAACTAATATTCGTCGCAAAAGTCATCTTTGATACCAGGGGTAAGTTCTTTAAATGCATTTTTCTCCAATGTGTGTTATGTGGATTGATACCAATAATCAATTTTTTTCAGTGATTTCGATGTCAATACTGATACACCAAAATAAGGATCATTGAAATTTTCAAATTTTTTACCATCTTTTGATTTACATCGGTTATGTGTCATAGCGAAAAAGTAGCACGCTTTTGAAACAGACCTGATCACGAAGAAACTAAAATTGAAATGACAAAAAACATTGAATATTGATAAGGACAAAAAAATAGCATTTTGTATTCAGTTTCTTTACTTTATCAGTGAATAGGTGATAACATTTGTAATTAAGTACGGTTATCTCCCGCTCATTGAATTTCAGTTCAATCCACCCCTACTCATGGCTTTACCACAACTTCCCGCGTTTTCGAATACCGCGGTTGGACTATACAGAGAAGCAAATATAATTGTTTACGTATAAAACAATCGAACCTGCAAATGAGAAAATATACAAGCTTTCCCGTGTTCTATGTACATTTGGAATACATGAATACAATACATAAACCACGATAAAGTGTAAGTACTTTTTCAATCGAAAAAAATACAGGTTTATATGGGTGACAGATAAGTATTCAAGGTTTAACCTCCACATACGTAACTCAAATTGAGTAAATGTTGCTGTATAAATAAAATTGTTTCTTTAATGCCACACTTCCAAAGCGATATCATCATAAAACTGGCTTGCATTTAGGTTGGCGAATCATTCGTAAACGAAAGTACGGTTCTTAAACGGTTAAAAATGATTTGTCATCCTAAACACAAGGCAAGTTTTACATCAGTTGAGAAGAATAAATATTCTCATGATAGAAATAAAATGTTTTAAAAAGTTTTCCTTGACAGGCAAATATACGTTGCCAACTGAATAAGACATTCCTCAAAGGTCAGCTTTTCATTTTTGGAGGGCAAAGATCAAATTTGTCAACCAACGGGAACTTCCAATTTTAAACAGTTTTCCCAGGGCGTAGGTTTTCTTCTCAACATCTTTGCATTATAAATGCTAGTGTCAATATTTTAGCAATTTTCTAAGAAAAATCTCCATAGGACGCATCTCTGTGGACTAAACAATGTTTTGTGGTGGAGAGATTTAAAGTTATCCAGTCGTTTTTAGGGGACTTTGATCAGCTTATTTCGACCGCTTTAAATATTCTCCAGTTTTGTAAACACATTAAATTTACATTTTACGGACAGCTGCAAATAGGACATTATTAATGCACAGTTAAAACATCGTAAAATTGAAGGGAAATGATTTGAAACGATTTCGTAATGGACATGAATGAGTGAGAAGAGCGAGTTTAGAATGACTTTAAAGATAAAATAAGGCTAATTTTGTTCAAATTGAACGAAATTATCGATCTTTGAATACTAATGCGTATTTTCCCCAGATTTCTGAGTCTTTACGGGCCTCTTAGAAATGTCCAACTTTACGCAAATCAAGGGAACGCTTAAGAGATTTAAATGCAGTTGTTCACCGATTAGAGTAATTTAAGAACCGTTTCAATTATTTGAATAAGCGTAAGGGACGCCATGAATGGAGCGTAGAGTGGGCAAATTAGAACGGTTTAAATGGGATCTGTGTTACTTCCTCGACTTTCTTAACAACGACACAATAGCTAACTGTGTTATAAATACATCGTAAAATTGAAGGAAATACCTGCAGACGATTTAAAAATTTTCAATAGAAAATTTGCTCCGCCCTGCCACATCTTTCTTTATGGCAAATCGTAAAACAGAACAATTTTAGTAAATGGTGTCATGGAACATTCATGCCCAGGTTGAATTAAATTTGTCCATTGGTCAAGGATGTTAATAAAACTTTTTGAACAGTTGAAGTAAAGGCTCGTCCAAGGAACATTCATGCAAGTTTCATTGAAATCGACCTAATGGTTTGAAAGAAGAGGACTTTATCGACTTTAAAGTGAGAACAAGCTCTGTCCTGCCTCACCTATATACTAGTAGTGGTGTCAATGCACATTTCATGAACAATTTAAGACGACAGTCACTTAAGAAACAATCATGGCAAATTTCTTTGAAATCGGCCCAATGGTTTGGGAAGAGAAGATTTTTAAAGTTTTTAAAGTGAAAAAATACCCCGCCCTGTCACAACCATTAAACGTAAATTAGAGAATCAAATAATTGAAGTAAAGAATCACACACAAAAAAATCCATGCCCAGTTTCATAGATCTTCCAAATTTTTGGAAGAAGAAGACTTTTAGAGATCTTATTGTGTAAGGTTTAAGATTATAAAATTTATTTCTACAAATTAATATGAAGGATCATTGTATTGTGACGCAGCATACCACCAAATGGTAACAATGAGCTTAGGGGCACAATATGATGATGAATGTACTCTGTGCAAGTGCAAAGAAAATCAAGGACAAGTTAGAATCATATGTACTAGAACATGTCAAGAATGTGATAAATATATAATACGTACTTAGTGTTTTGTATGAAAAAAATATCTAACGAGGTTGGGAGAATTGATAAGTGTCGAGGCTCTGCCGAGACAATTATCAATTCTCACAACCGAGTTAGATATTTTTTCATACAATGCACTAAGTATGTATTATATTTACCTTATAACCTCTTTTTGTCCGGTTTTCGTCAATGTTTCTAACTAAAATGCAAGTTTCTAGAAATAACTGCATGATATTATTGTTCTAAAAATAACTATGTGATATCATAAAAAATATCATACGGGATGTTATCACACGGATATTTGTATAGTTATAAGATAAAAGCTGCTAATCAACAAAACGAAGGTTTAAAGCAAAACCATAGTATGTGTCTATAGAGTGTATAGACATACTATGATTTTGCTCTAAGCCCTCAATTAATATTACCATAAACTTCATTCCATGCTAAGGACGCGTAATTCAATTATGAATCATGCTTCCCACAGAAACATAGCCCAAATTAAATTCATTCAGTCCCAATTGATGGATGAAAAAACAAACCAAATGAAAATTTACACTTTAAGTTAAGGTAGTAATTATTTAGTTTTTGAAAAAAGAGACGAAACGAATGGATGTGTCTGGTTATTATGAATTCATATTATGATTTTTTTGTTTTTTTTAGAAATCGTAAGCAAACTGTAATTTGCAACGGGCACATGAATTTCCGTGAATTAAAACACATTTTCATTCATTCCGAATGAATTATTACATTTAAATTGAAAAGTAATATCGTGACATCGGACACCTGGGGCCTGTTTTGCTAAACTTCTTAAGAAAAAATAATCGTAAGTCAAAATCACAAATCGTACCCGATGTTTTCTTTCATTGTTAGATTCTTAAGAAGACGATTCAAAAGAGACGATACATGACAGAATATAATACTTTGTTACAACTGTAGAAGCAACTTTAATTTTTGACTAACACCAAAAATGATCGTAAAATGTTTTGTAAAACAGGCTCCAGATTATTTGGGATACACAACATCTTAAAACAAAAATAGGAAAATATAAAAACTGACTTTGGTGACTTTGCAGGATCTTAGCGTTTAAATATAGTTTTTCTTGTTTACTTAATAAAGATGTATCTTGATCTGATACAAACCATTAACCTTCATATAAATTGATATCCAATATCTAAAAAAACCTTCATTCTGTTAGATTGGTACTTAAGAATAGGTTACTCCCTGAAAAGTGTTATTATTTCAACATAGTCTGACCATAAAACGCAGACAATGAATAATGAACTTTTTGGAAGAATCCAGCGGGACATATAATTTGATGTTGATCCCGACAAGCCTTGAAACAATGTCAATAAGATCGATGGTAGATAGAACTTAGGCTGTAACGATCCAGACAAAAATACACGCTTCATGTATGGAATGTCCCTATTGAGTTACTGTAATTCCTATGTAGAAAATATGATTCTTAAATTTTAATATACCGGTCGCGAAATCTGTTAAATATCTTACCTTCAAATGATTTATTACTTATATTAAATTATTAAATGTTTGATCGACTTCTTTTCTTATTTTCTTTCAACCTTTAACGGAACATGTAGACATTGCATGTATTAACATCAACAAAAAGACGTCGCTGTTTGTTTGGTGGTCATTGAAAGGCCCTTTGGCTTGCTAATTCATTTGTATATTTGAAACAAGTTTAAAGTGCATAATCATAAGTATTGTTTTTTTAGAGAATTAAAATACAGCATTTGATTTGGCAGTAAAGTGATTTCAACTTAGGTGTGGTATGGAATTAACTAAGAACCGTATGTATTTTTTTTTCATTTAAATCAAAGAATCATAAATAACCGTGTGTTTTAGAGTGATTTGATCTCCAAGCGAGATGTTTAGGTCCATCATGGACGCCAAAGGTACGGTGTAGACACAGAAATTAATGCTGTCTAGCAACCATGGCAACCATTTCACAAAGTGATAGCTAGCATTTTGTACTGAGTAAGAGGTTATGTTACCAAATATTGAACGAGAGAAAGGGTTTGAAAACCCACTTTGGGGATAAAAGTTTAACGATTTTTTTTTTAACTTTTTTCTTAATCCATAGGCTCAAAAACTTTCGAGCGTTTCTGAGCTTACCCTAACATTATCGTGCAGTAAATGGTCCGCAACATATTTGTTTTCATTGATAATATTCATGTCTGAAGTTTAAGTACATTAAACAAATACACAAGAAAAAAATCAGGTGGTGCGTTTTCATTGCTCGCGAGTATGGTTACAGTTTAGAAAATCCTAAAATTTAGGCTCAGTCCGATCAAAACCATTCTAAATATCTCCCTCAACGCTTCAAGCCAATCACCAAATTTCATTCAAATCAAGCTAATTCTGCTTATCCCATTTCAGTCATAAAATATACTTTACTCAAAAGAAACATCCACAAAATACCTTTTGAAATAATTGAACACTTTATACGTTTTTAATCTTTCTATGCAATTTTAAGTAGAACAACCATATATCCAAATATATGAGATGAAATAATAATGCTTCCCTAGACCTTTCTTAAAAAGAAACGCCTGGCGTGACAACACCATCAAATTAAAGTTCACAAGGAAACAAATGGTAATCCATAATGAATAAGAGTACCTATTTTGCAAGTGAGTCCGACTGCAATGCCCACACAGTAAAAATTTCAAAAACGGTTTCTCGGAACATAGTAAAATGTCTTTCAATGCACATTTAAAGTGTTCAACTAATCTATGTGCATTAGACCGGCGAGCTAAGGGGACACATTTACTAAGTAGACGTCGCTACGGAAAGGTACATGGAATTGAGCAGTCAAATGATCGGTGTAGAGAATGTAGTCAGTTTTGACAGGTATTTAAATAAAGTATGCAATTAAGTCATACACGGTTAAGATATTAAGAGAACATATATTTGTGGACGTTTCTTTTGGATTTGAGTATATTGGAGAATAAAGTGCAATTGCCTTAGCACATGGTTATGTTTAAGTCATGTGCTATGGCAAATGCACTTATACTCCAATAAACGAAGTGAAAAAGACACCCGGTCTTATGATTGCAATCCTCTAGATCTAATTAAAATAATCAGCTGAATATCAAAGTTTCGAGTCTACTTTCTTCGCGTATACAGATTACAAAATCTATTTTTAGATCGTGTATTTTCTTTCTCTCTATCGAAGTTAAATGGCATAAAGTTAAACAGATGGTACACAAATAACGACAATATTGATATTCGTCGATGTACTTATAATCAAAAAATCATTTTGATAAGTTATTTCGCGTTTTAAAACGAAACTTTCGTGATCGGGCTTAGTTGAGAGGGTTGCTTGATGGTCTTCGTCGAATCGCTGTTAAAATCAATTCAGAATTAGAACTGCATGCTTTTAACCATAAATTCTTTCGGAAATATCTGAATTTCTAATATATTGAAAAGCATTGTCACATTGTTTGGGGGGGGGGTTGTCCCGAAAGACCTTTTGCAATTTATACAGAAATAAAGTGCAATGGATTTCACCACGTGCTGCGATTTAAACCAATTAAAATTATTTATTTTATTGGATTGCAATTATTATATTATAAAGTCAATCGCTTTATCAAATTCACGATTGTATTATATAATTAATACTGTTTGATAAGACACACCTTTGTAAAAGCTGCGAGGCATTGTACTTTAGATTGCGCGGAAGTTAAATAAGGACAAAATATTAAGATAGCACGTAAAAGGTTGAATAGATGGACAAGCAAAGAGACAGTGCCTTCTTATAAGTTGACATACTTATTTTGCAAATTCATCTTAGTTCCTTATTTAGATGTAAAGCATATAGTGATTACATTTGATCCTAAAATATCTGCAAATCAATCTTTTGAGTCTTTTTTTAAACAAATTTTCCTCTGATTGTCACAATTCTTCTTCCTCAAAGAAGGTAACAAAATTTGAAATGCCTAAGCTTTTAAAAGAATCTTTTCAGCCTTTCGATCAGCGTGAATAGGAACAGGTTTATAAAACGTTTTGTGAATAATATCCCGCTTTGCACGTGGACATGCATGCAAAGCGGGATATCATTGCAATACGGTCGCAAACATTTTTTTGTATCCTAATCACAAAACGGACGCAAACATTTTTTGTATCCTAAACGCAGGGTCGGTTTTCATATGATTCTATGTCCATATCATAAAAAGCCATTGCTTTAACAAAAATTTATAGTCAATGATGTCCATATACGTTTTCCTGGTTATATTCTGTACAAATTAACAATTATCATTCTGACGTGGCGTCCATGTGTTCACCCTTCATTGACCTTTTGATTAAATAAGCAAAATAACATGAAGAACGCTATATGACAAGTGGGATTAAGGATTCATCATGAACCAACGAATCGATCAAGTAAAGCACCGCGAAATAAACGTAGTTAACAATGATTCTCACATAACTACCCTTGTCTGTTTGAACAAACAGCCACCCTGGACATATTCTTGTCTTACACATGAATAGGATCACAGTCTATGTCGTCATCTATCGCGTATTATTACGTTTGTTTTAGTCTCGTCGTTCTAAAAATGTGTTTTATTTGTACAGCTGGGTAGAGAGCTTAAAAAGTTTTTTTTTTACTAAAAGCTTTTACGGATCGGGAAGGATTCGAATACTCGACCTCCTAATTCTGAGCCACCACACCTCGGACCGAGGTAATATGTAATTCCCAAAACAGAATTCTGTAAGTAGCTTACAGATTTAATTGGTCCTCATATCACTAAGAATCATAACTCCAGTGCATGATTGAATCCAGATTTAAGCAATGTACAAATGTCAAAATTGTCAATTTTAGAAATACATACATGGATGGTTTTGAATACAAAATAATCATTCCTAAACGGATGATATCTGGATGCGAAATTTAGGATGTGCTCAAAATGTTACCATATGATTATGATATAGTACTTTTGTAAAACAGAACATGAAAATAACCACTTCATAAGAATTGGTATTAACACTGTATTTGTTTCTTAAAACAGTCTAAATCTGTCAAAGAAATGGATTTCAACCATTTCCGATTGCATCGTAATATGATTTTGTTATATAGCTTACATGTATCATTTAAGACTGATATCACAACATTTGTGGGGGATATATCGAATTATGAAACAATCGCCGGTAGTTTCAACTTGGTTTGTATTACTTCTACTGTCAGCGGATATTAATGCGTGTTTTTTTCGTTCTGTAAATCATAAAGAATTGGCCGATTATCCTGTCACATTAGGACCCATTAGCAAATATTGATACAATGTAAGACTGGTGCTGCACGCAACTTTCAAATCTACAATTTGTGTAATCTGCCCGGAGAAATGTGTGATTAATAGAAGGTTTTACAAATAAGACTCCAACTTCAAGTGTTTAGCGCGATGTGAATAAATACATAAGCTTAAGCAATGAAATTGAGGATACGCACAGATCTAAAAGACCCATAACAATTGGTCTGCGGTCCACGGCGCCTTTTGTGTAACTACATGTATACTACGAACTAACAATTTTGCTGTATTTTTCAAATTCTTCTAAGCCCCCTCCCCCTTGTATCGGTTTTCATGTGGCCTTTTCTCTTTCTTTCTGAGAGAGGCACTTTTACACTTCAAAAGCAAACAAGGCACTGAAAAGAAGGAATAACCAATTTTAAAAGAGCATCACTCTCCCAAACTATGCTGTAAAATCGTAAAATTGACAAGTTGAATGCTTTTGGAATGAAATTTGAATGAGTGGGATGAGCGATGAACAAAATTAGCGATATTTATTACCTCCCTTTAATAAAATATGCTTTTAAGTTCTATAATAGTTTCTATTTTCTTCAAGGACCTTTAAGACGCTTATAATATCATTTTTGTCATTTTAATCGTGATTTTTTTTTCTAGCTTAAATTATTTTGAGTGAATTTGTCATTATATTTTTCAGTGAGTTTGGACCGTTTTTGAATGGTTTGACTGAGTGTTTGGAATGAATGTAGCGCTTATTGAGCGATTATGAACAGTTTGGATCGTAATGACGGCCAATTTCATTGTCTAACTTAGTAATACACACCGCAGCATTGCCACTAGCACAGTAAATGCCTGGTAGAGGCGAAGAGAATCGCTGTATTAGGAAAATTATTTTGCATGATCAATGTTGCTTTTTCCAAATTTCGATTGTTGCACAGTATTTTTATTCTCAAAAAAGATCTCTGGTTGTTTGAACGGTTTCGAACAAATCAAGTTATTTAGAAAATTTGATTCCATATAACATACTTGCTCACAATAATTAATTCGAAGCACATAGCCGAGACAATCTAGTGGATAAAAAAAAACTAATTGGAACTAACCGATTTCGATTTATGTGCATTAACAATCTTGGACCAGAATCAGCTAGATTATGAAGCATTATTAGGCATTAAAAACCAGGGGCCCGTTTTACTAAACATCTTACGATCTTTTTTGCGTACGTCAAAAATTAAAGTTGCTTCTACATTGGTAACCAAATAAGGAATTATGCAATGCATTATCTCATTAGAATCGTCTTCTAAAGACGATTCCAATGAGATAGTGCAAGGCAGAATCTAACTACAAATGAAAACACCAGGTTCGATTTGTGATTTTGACTTACGATTAATTTTTTCGTAAGATGTTTAGTAAAACGCCCCCCTGAGTCCGAATGACGAGTGACGTCTTCAGGTGAGAAAATTGTTCATATCAAACATAACCAATTGACTATTAGTATATCAGATAGTCTTGACAACTCCATTGTAGACTTTATTATAAGGCATCTTATCGTTCCAACCATCCTCGCTCGGCTGTTTCGAATACGGCGCCTTGAACCCAAGAAAGATCTTTTATTTTGATAATCTCTTTCGCAATCTTGGATAAACTTTTCCAAGCATGCGGGTTTTTTTTTACAGAACCCAGCGAAAAACGTCTTTAGATTTTAAATCATAATAGACTAGGAAGAAACTAAACTTTGACGAAACTCAAATTGTTTTTGAGGATGACAATTTTTGTAGCACCGAAAAAAAAACAGTGTTTTTGGTCAATCGATGGGCATCAAAATAGACATAATGTAAGGATTTATTGGTCTGTGATTACGCACCCCTTGAGATAAGCATTTATGCTCTTCTAAGACAATGGTTGGGTGAAGTTTGTCGCTATAACTGTAATTTTATCTGACTTCGAGCTTTCTCAAAACGAAAAAGAATTCGCGTCTGTCTTAGCGTACAGTCTGATAAGTTATTGTTATAAATTGCTCCTTACATTTTTCTAAAAAAAAAACCAACAAAAAACAGTTCGACCGATGCACTCCTTTTACATGTAATATAAGGTATAATTTATTTCAAATCACTGAGATGTCGCTTTATTCGCAATACGGAACAATTACACAATATCTCACTCCCTTGGGAAATCATCTGAACCCGTTTTTGGCGAATAAAACAGGATTTCATCGGTGCCAAATTATCATGATGACAGAATGAATTAATAACAACTGTGATTTGCATTTAAATCGTATTCATTTAGCTATCACTTTTTAGAGGTAGTTGTGCTTAAACGGTATAAAGTAATTTGTTGTAAAATATCTGTATGTTTAGTGAAAAAGCTTTCAAACTCCTATTCATAAAACAGCATCACATGTAGTCAAGTTTACAATTGATTGAACAAGTAATTGTCATAACATCTAGGGATAGTGTAATTTGATAATATTTACATTAATTAATTTAATTAACGCCCTTTTAAATCAATCAACAGTCCTAATCAGACAGGGTTTTGGTAACAATCGTACAAGATTCCAGCAAATTTGAAAAAAATCTTTCTATTTGAAGAAATTAAGACAAAATGAAAATAATCGAGCAGGCAACCATGATGAATAGATGTCACCTTCTTTGTAATACATGCAAATAGTCAATTTGAAATAACCGGAAATGGTCCCTTATATATGTTGAAAAGGACATTCAAATATTACTGAGATAGCTCAAGATAGCACAGGATCCAAAAGATACAGTGCGCAAATGGTTCGAGTATTGCTAGACTGAATCGACTCCGTTGGCTGATCAGAAAGAAATAATCTAATATCTATTTTTCTAAATTTAGAATAATCAAAAATTACTGTTAACTCATTTCATAAATACTATCACCGCTTGACTCTTGTACCATGTTTTTGCTTTCTTATTTATTATCCAAACGTAGTTTCCAGAGACCGATAAGGAACGAGAAAGTTTACTAATTACTGTGAAATAGGTTACGATTGATAAAATAATTATTACAGCATTTCAATAAAAGCTGGTAATTATGTAAGTTCTCTCCGAATCACAGCTGACAATAAAACTAGATTTATATACACACAACTATAATTAGTGTGGTCTATTATAGTCTTTATTGAGTAGACATAATTGTCTTCTACAGAAACATTTACTTTTCACGTTATTATGTTATATAATTTACCAGCCCGATAAGCTCAGTTGGTAGAGCACCAGACTTCAAAACCATTGAAGTTCGACCGCATGGGTTCGATTCCCGGGCTGGTACAACAACAGAAACTAATTGTCTTTCGGATGAGACGTTAAACCGAGGCCCCAAGAGACGGTGCTTTAACACCGAGCACGTTAAAGAACCATGGCGGATCTCAGCAGTAGTTTCGTCATGTATCCTTGCACTATCCTCCGTAACAACTAACCGTCTTCTGGGGGCGTCGCTCATATGGGCAGGTGCTACGGTAGCGACGACAAATAAACGGAAATACACATACATTATACAATTGTTTCCTATCTTTAAAGCAGTCGGTCATTTTACATGCAGCTAATTATGCTCCGTTTGACTTCTATATTTGTTCTATAAGACAAATATTTTTTGAGAATTAATTAGTTTCCAAATAAAGATTTTGTCTTTAGTTAATGCCAATATTTTCGCATTTCATAAATCCTTGGTTTGCGAAGCTTGTTACTTAAACTAAAATGTCTCACAGACAAGGCTGCCCCCGTAAATAATTAATTTTTACCGGTGGCATATTTGGCCTTCGGTCTTGACTTACGGCGTATCTGGACAATATCTTCGCATAAAATGGAACACCATCATCCTCCCCCCACACACACATTCGTGCGGCCACGCACGCACTCACACACGGACAGGTGAACCTCCATTTGTCCGTCGTCGGTGCGGGGGCATGAAAAGTGGTAGTAGAACCTTTTGCTTGCTCGTTTGCAAGAAATAAATAAATGTTGTTGTTAAACATCTGGATTTCGAAGCATGGCAAGGAACAAAGGTATTAGGGGACCAGATTAGCTTTAGAACCATTTGCTTGTGTGGATTCGTGAGAAACAAATTGGATATAGAATCCTTAGCTTGCAAGGCTTTGTAAGGATCGCTAGAGCCCCTAACTTCTGAAGTTTAGGAACAAAGCTTAGCTAGAGCCCTTAGTTTCTGAGCTACAATGGAGAAACAAACAACACTCTTGGCATGTAACGTTCGTAAGATGGCGCAGATGTCCGTACTGATACATTATATTTGATCAGCGGTCCTTTATAAGAAATGTGGAAGTCTCTATTTGTACAGGAGTGTCTTATATTCCTAATGAATTGTTTATCTGAGGATAAACTTACTTCAATCGTTCAGATTTTAACGGTTTGTGACATGTAGGGATGGTATCCTTAAAGTAAAGAATATAGTGAAATCGACAAGATAAATTATTTTTGAATTAATTTAAATGATTAAAACAGTACTTATATGCAAAACTTTCAAACACATATCAAGGTGAAAAAAAAGGTAAAAGTAGTAGTTTCTGCCTAAAATAAGCGAGGCTAACAATCCTTTATTCTTTTTTTCCACATAAAGGATTTCCATATTTTGGCCAAGAAAGTTTGATTAATTGAATTGTATAAAAACTTGCTTTGCATACATGTATCTGAAGTTTTGAAAAGCGATTTTGACACAGCTAAAGCTTTGAAAATGATGCACGGTTATGATGAAAAAAGGGAAAAAACGGTTCTGCAGGGAAATAGAGTATAACACTGTTAACCAGCATATGTTTTGTTTACCAAAACTTCCAATTCCCACATGTTTTTAAATTGAATCAAGTCTATTCAATTCCAATTTTCAAGCTTAAACTCAAAAGTTCAATAGCATCCTTGATGGATAATATCCTTTTCAAAAACAGTTTTGTACATCGTTTAATATATTTTACAAATTTAAACTATACTAAACCACAAAAGAAACGTCAAATGGGCACAATTTTATTTACACCGAATTTCAGTGATATCAACACTGAATTCAGCGCTTGTTAAGAAAACACTGACATTCGTCCGTATCAAGGTTCTCTCCACAAGTTTTACTTGATTTTACCCTTGAGAAGATCTTTTGGACGGAAAAACAAGAGTTCGCTCGCTATAAGAAAAATCTCCTTTTCCGACAATATTTCTTAACTCTTGGTATTCATTTACTTTAAATACGAGTGTTATTCACTAGTGGAATAAATATGCAAATGAGCTCAGAGCGAATAGCAACGCTATTTTGAAACCGCAAAAATGACGTCATAATGTACGTATTTGTGACGTCAGTTTTAAATGGCGTTATTAGTTTGAAAATTAAAATGATGAATTTCAAGAATTTTGAAGATTTTTAGCAAAAATACGGGTCATATTATAAATAGAACCAAAAACTTGTGCTCATAAAATACAGAATTTATTAAACTTGTCATCTTAAAGTGATAAAAATTCGGCACAACCTCGTTTTTATCTGTTTATAGATGACTCGTTTAATAAATTCAGTATTGAATAACCACTCATTCATTATCCTCTTATTTATTGACGTCGTAAAAGTATTTTAATGAGGATCAATCTAAGATTTAAGAAAACGAGAAAGAGTTACTGAACTAGCTGATGAAAATACTGTTTTTATGGTTGATCATGGATTTTTGAATGTTGATGTTTTTAACAAAATGTATATTACACAGTGTTAAAATATACTGTCATTCTGAAGAAAGCATTGGTCGAATATTAATGAAATAGATAAATTGAAAATTGTTTTATAGTAATTTCCTACCTTTTTGGAATCCTTATTTTCATTGGAATTGATAATCATTTCTGGGCAATTCTTTTTTGTAAAGAACAGAACAAGCGAGTTTGAACTAATTGTGTTTCGAATAATATGTTGAATTCATAGGGGTAACTATGATTATGAAATAAATACGAACTCAGAATGCGACAAACATAGAATAAAGGAGATATGTGGACTGTGACAAAAATGTCCCCCGTCCGCTCGCGTTTTCTATGATTTCAGCGTTGGTGAATAATCAAAACATCGTAACTACAGCTTGAGTAAGCTGTTGTTTCGATGGTATGATCATTCATCAACGCCATTTTTCGAAAGAGGTTTTATTTCTATTACGCACTTTCGTAATGTGCGTAATAGTCGTGTGTCAGTGCTATTTATCGTCAGGGGGAATCTCATCTTAAGTTTCGATCGATACCCTTGCGCAATCCCTCCCCCCTCCTATATGGACAAACCGTTAATTTTGGACATCCCTTATATAGGCGCATAGTAGAAACGATATACAAACAGTTAGTAATATTCGATTACATTTCTTTTTCGAAAGATTGGATTGTAAAGTTGTCTTTACTATAATATCTAATAATCTAGATTGCCGACTGAAAATAAGTAATAAGCTGGAAGTAAAACACCTAGTGCTTTAAGTAAAATCATGTTTCCAAGGTTCCAGGGATGTAGTGTTGTTTTCAATGAAAATGATAATCTCGACTAAAACAACATAACCAAGCTAAGAACAAACAATCGAATATTTTGGCAACTGTTGGTCAAAACTATGTACTAAAAACGTCTAGATATCCTGTCTATATCCAGGAAAGTAATAATCACCGACGCTCGCTCGCATAATCTCAAGAGATTTGTATATTTGGGCCTATATTTCAGTCAATCATCGGTGCGTTATCTACTATGTTTTATGAAATTTTGCCATGAGATCAGAGCGAATTTCTTTATTGGGAACATACATTTCTTTTACGGTGGCTTTTCTTATTCTTTGAAACATATCTATATCTTAGGGTAAGAATTATGGACCTTCAAAGATCATATAAATGCAATCTCATTAAAATCATTTCTACGAAACCACTACGCTATCTCTCCGTTACGTAGGGGCAGGTTAGTAACGGTAGGCAATATGGTTGATCTGATTTTAATGAGATTGATATAAATGAGAAATATACAAAAAGTTTCTGATTTCTTCATACAGAATTTGAATTTGAATAATGAATCAAAATCTTAAATTGATTCTTCTTTGAACCAAATTTGTAATACGCCGTCTATTTGTTTTTCTTTTTTTCATTCAAGGTATTGTTTGCCCAAATCAGTTTTAATTTTATTGTTTGTATGAACATGTTAATTTTAAAACAACAATGTTATTGATTGGTTGTCCTTTTCACATATTTATGCAAAGTTATTAAGGTGCACCAACCAAAATACAATCCAATATATATATTTGGCCACTAAATACTTACTTAACTTTTCATTTTTCTTAACTCTATCCAGCTTTTTCAATTTTTGAATGATCTACATTGAGAGGGGCCCAGAAGACAATGAACAGCATAGGCGTATCTAAGACTGTGAAATTTATCAGCACTCAGAAGGCGACAACAAAAGGATACAGTTCACAACATCGTGAAATTTACAAGGTGAATGATTTTGGAACGATTTGGGAATGAAATTGAACGAGTGTGTGGAGCGAGTTTCGAGTGAATTTAATGGGAGGTAATCCTATATCGCAAAAATTTTGTTCAGGATGAACAAAATTAGCGATATTGATTACCTTTCTTTAATAAAAATGTAATAAAAGTTATATAAATAGCTTCCTATTTCTTCAAGAACCTATAATACGTTAACAATTTGAATTATGTCAGTGAAATCGCGATTTTTCTCTTCAAACTTTATTTTGAATGACGTTGTTGATTCTATATTTTTCAATGGGTTTGATCGTTTGTGAATGGTTTGAGTGAGTGATTGGAATGAATGATTGGAGTGCTGAGTGAGCGATTTAGAAAGGTTTTGATTGAGGCGAATGTCATTTTTACGATGTAAGTAACTGTAGGTTTAAGGCGATAAGTGGACTGTGACAAAAGGTGAATGTCCTCCGTCCGCCCCCTTTTTATGATTTGAGCGTTGGCAAATGATCAAAACATCAGCTGTATTTTTGATGTTACGATCACTCATTAATAATATTTTTCAAATTGATAATTAATTCTGTCATGCACTTGCGTAAATTGCGTAATGGGAGGAACACCCTGGAACAGTGAATGAAAATTGTAATTAAACTACCAAATCTACTAGATTTTGGTGGACATAGATAAATCGCTTGTTGGGTCTTCTGTTTTCACATATATAGGCCTAGATAATTGTTTGTTTCAGTGTAATATCGATTTATATTTCAATAAGTGTACAAAAAAGCTATAATTTTCGGAGTGGCAAAATCAGTAGTAGCAATATAACTTTTGTTCTTCGCGAAATGAATATATTAATCGATCTTACTCGAAAAACACGATTATTCTATCTCTTTGATGCTAAAAAGGGACGAACTGTGAAAAGTTTTGGACAAACTTACTGAAAGCGCGCCATTTTGCATGTGATTGCGAAGCAGCGCCACCAATACGAAATTTCTTTCTTTTTTTTTTTTTTTTTTTTTTTTTCTTTTTTTTTTGGGGGGGGGGGGGGTGCTCCGCTCAGACAATGTTTGTTATATTGTAAGAAATGAAAGATAACATTTGATCATTATTTAAATATTTTAATCTACCGTTTTTTCTCGATTTACCGCAGAAAAGAAATAAAGATATATTAAAACCAAAGGGAAGTAAAACCCAGAAACTTTCTAGAAAATTAGCAATACAAACTACAAAGACGTTGAAGAATTTTATGAGGTAAAGTAATATGAAATACCAGATTTGTAAATCTATTAACAGAAAATGGACTAAAAAGGGACCATAATTTCCACCCCATAAATTTGATCAACGCTGCTATGCTATATCCTTAATCGCTAGGAAAAAGACCATTATTGTGACACTTTAGGGCCATAAACTGTCCTTGTTGTAAAGCAACGAAATTTCATGCACGCAATCCAGACATTTGTACCGAATTGAATGCTATTTCTAGCACTGAAAAGTTACAGACCAAAGTTCTGAGCCAAATCTTTATTTACGTATAACGATTCATAAAATACTAAATCATGATAGTTTTAATTCGTAAACTTTATACTCTCGTAATCTTGATGAGTATAAAAGTATTCTGCGGTATTTTTCAACTGGTAGCGCGCGGCTTTGTCGTGACGTATTGAGGTTAGTTAACTTTTCAATAGTTTGGGTTCTTTCAAAAGTTAGATCGATCGTCGATATAGCGAAGCAAAAAGGGAGACCCCGGTTAATCCTATGATGGTTAAATGCAATCTTGGAATGTTTCGAACGATTTGAAAAAATGTATTTCGGAGTATTTTGAATAATTTGTATGAATGTTTGGAATGCTACTAGCATGGACGCTTCAACAGGTGTGACCTTTAATCGGAAAAAGTATATTGTTCTTAAGCGTATAAATAAAACTGCATATTTCATACCCGTTGTTTATAGGCATAGTATCTCTAAAATGGAATTTTCAATCACGAATTTCAAACATTAATTAGACGTGCGATATTTGTAATTTCCTTGAGACGTGACACCTAAATCTTAATTAGAATGAATTGAGCCGGGTCCCTGTCATTTGTAGACAGTCTAAGAATATGAGAAAACTGCGTAACAATTTCGGTTTCTCTTGAAGTAGTCAAAAAAGCCCCAGAATAGCAAATGTCTGTCTGTTCTTATGTCGGTCTGCAACCTCAAAGTCATTCTGAGCATCGCTCGGAATTTTTCAATATGTATGGAGAAAAACACATTTCTTAATTGTTTTTTGCTGTCAACAGTCTTGCAGATAGCTTGACGGCAGATTAACCTATAGTTAAGAACATCGTGAAATTGACAAGATGAACGATTTTGGAATGATTTTGGAAAAAGAGTATGAAGATGAGGAGCGGGGTTTTGAGTGAAATTCAAGGGAGATAATCCATTTTTGCTAATTTGTTCAAGATTAACAAATTAGCGATATCTTTTCGTCCCTTTCATAAAATATGCATATTGGTTTTATGAATAGCTTTCTATGTCCTCACGAACGCATTATACGCTTACAGAATTCAATTGTGTCAGGAAATTCTTGGATTTTTTCTGATTATTTTTATTTAGTTGTTGATCTATACCTTTTTAGTAATTTGAGGGATGTTTTGAATGGTTTGAGTGAGTGTTTTGGACTAGATGAAAGGAACGTTGATCGAGCGATTTAGAATGGTTTTGATCGGATTGGCGATCAATTTAACGATGTTCTTAACTGTACCCACGATTTCCTGTTGTTCTCATACCTGAGGCCTGTTTAACTAAACATCTTACGATATTTTTTTCCGTTAGTCAAACAATAAAGTTGCTTCAACAGTAGTAACTAAAAATAATGGAATTCTACCCTCCATCATCTCATCGGAATCGTCTTCTAAAGCCACAGAATCTGATAATGAATGAACACACCAGGTACGATTTGTAATTTTGTCCTAAGATGATTTTTTCGTAAGAAGTTTAGTACAACGAGCCCAGGACATTCACAACATTTCACTCGAATCAACCATTATAAATCAATTACTCAATGCTGCATTCATTCATTCCAAACACTTACTAAAAACGCTACAAAATCATTTTAACAGATGAGATCAACAACTACATCCAAAATAAAATTAGCTAGAAAAATCGCGATTTTACTTATGCAATTGAAAATAGAAGTGTCTGATTGGTTCTTGAAGAAATAGAAGGTTAGTTATAGAATTTTAATGCTTTTTTTTTAAAGGGGGGAATAAATATCGCATTTAGTTAATCTTGAAAAAAATTGACGATATTGGTTAACCTCCGCTTAATTTCACTCAAAACTCACTCATCGCACTCATTCAATTTCATTCCAATATCATTCTGAAATCATTCACCTTGTCAATCGCAGGATGTTGTTATATGTAAAACTGAGACAACCGAGCTCGACTGTAAATTAAATGTTTTAACATTAAGATCATGCAGATCAACTGGATTAAAATATGGCTGCAGCATTAAAAATAACAACACAAGACTTCAATGACCCAGTGCGTGACATTTCAAACATATTTATGTGTGCGTGATGCACATATATTGTACAGCACTGAATAATGCACAACTTATTTAGTATTGATCAGACTGTGCTGATGCACATGTTGGTCAGAGACTTTGCTTTACGCATATATTGTTGGAAAATGTCATTCACATATTAGAATTGCGTATTTTTTGTTCAAACTTCACCTACAATTATGGATTTCATTGAGTTATCTATGCTCTGTTTTATATTTGACGAGAAAATTTGTCAAAACTTTATGTACAAATCAAGCACTAAAGACTATCTGAAACCAAGCTTACATTACAAAACTCGGAACTGGTTTAATATGAAATCCAAAATTAACGTAAGAGAAGAATTATTGAATTCGATTAGCTTGCCAGCTGCGGGTCAAATATCGTAAAAATATTTCTGAATACGGATGTTATACGGAGAAAACTAATATTCGCTGACGCTAGCTGGCATTTTCATGGGAGATTAATACACTAGACTGTAGAGCCCTGGAAATAAAACATTATTTATAAACAAACAAAGCGGGTTTTCATTGCTTCAACTGTTCCGTTTCACCGTTCAGATTTCCATATATGTACATGCAAGTACGTACTTATTTAAATTATATCTCATTTAACAGTTTTAAACTTTGCCAATTTAACAAAGGCCAACCAATATTTGGTGATTGAGATAAAGGAGACTCGTAAGAGAAAGGAACAAACTGTAAAATGTTGACCTTAGACAGACTGTGCGTGGCTGCCTAAAATCTTACGTTAGCGACCATAAAATAAACGGAAATACACACTAAGTCAATTATATTTGTACAATTAACATCATCGTGACATTGACGAGGTGTATGATTTTGGAATGAAACTGAATGTATGAGTTTTGAGTGAATTTAAAGAGGAATACAGGGTGAACAAAAGTAGCGATATTTCTTACCTCCCTTTGATAAATAATGCACCCAAATTCTGGAAAAAGCTTCCCATTTCTGCAAGTGTGTATTTGTATTCCAAAGTCTTTTAAAACTTTCATTGAAATATATTGTGCATAGAACGAAATCAACACGATAAAGTACTTTTTTTTAAAAAGAAAATTAGAATTGGGTCATGCATGTGTATGCCCTCGCGATAATTACTATTCTTTGCTTATAAATGAAGAAACCTGCTGCTTTCAGTAAATTGTGTTTTGTTAAACGATTGCCAAGGAAAATGATTGTATCGTTACTGTAAGTCGTCGTTTAAGGTAGTGGAACCGTAATATTTCCGCAACTTTTCGGATCACATATTATTTCACAATGTTAACCGAGGTTTCCTAATGAAAATCATTAGGAAACCTCGGTTAACACCGTTAAAGCTCATTACCTCTGAGAAGTTGCAAACCTATTACGGTTCCACTACCTTAAGAACCGAATGTACATGACCATGAAATGAGATTGAATATGCTAGATTTTTTATGCATTGAGTAGAAAAAAAACCCACTTATTATGACCGAAACATCCTGCAATATTTTTAGTATCTTTTTGAATTATGATCTTTGCCCTCCAATTTCAATAATACATAAAAATTGTTTTTCATAGTTTAATTGTAGAGACATTAGTGTTTAACATATTAAATAATGGACATTTGATAGAAGAGATTTGCATTGCAACATATTTAATTTTACAGAAACAAGCGCCTAAACGACTGAATCATTTTCCCAAACTTAAAAGTATGTACAAGTAGAAACAAATTTGTTCTGTTATATGGGTTTGGCTTTGATAAACTACAATCTACAAACTAAATATTAAATTGCAACGTTTGTGTCAAATTTCTGGTATGACGTGTATCCTTACAAATAAATATAAAAGTTAGCTTTCTCTTGTTTTTCAATTTACCTGTATCAGGCTGACCAGAAAATGTGTACTTTACGCATTCATATCTGCACACAGTAAACACCATATTGAAATCAGACCTGGGCTCAATTATTTCAAAAAGTAATTATCTTAACACAATTGAATTGAAAAATCTCTCAATTGAATTACAATTAATTGCCTCTTATCAAAGTACTAAAAACTTACAATAAATTTAAGGAAAGTAACTAATTGCATCCAATTACTTGCTTTACGTAGTGGGAAATCTTATTTAAATAATAAGACAAAAGAATGTTCAGCGATAGACATTTTTCTCTTACTCATATTTTCAAGTTTTATTCTAATACTTTACGTAACAATTCCCCTGATTTACAGGTTTTGAAAAAGTGAATTTCAAAGCATTCAAATTCATTGGATCTAACCTTTTAGTTTTGGAATGCAACATTATTCCCATGTATTTCTTTGTGGAATCATTTAATACAGACACTGTGAGAAGCATTTACCCCTCAGAACTTTTTCTTAAAATTTCTGATACATGTGTAACCTTATTTCTTTAATGCTTTTCGGTGGTTTATCGAGAAATAACGGTAGATTATCACTTGATAATCTCACCGGAAAAACAGTGAAATTATCAAAAACTTATATCCTGCTTTGATGCATTTCATCCTATTTGACGTCATCTATGCGGGGCGAAATAAGTGACGTCACAATGAACGTTGCATAGCAATCGCGCGCAAAATGACGCGCTTCAAGAAAATATGCCCTAGAAATGTCACATTTTGTCTCATTTTTGCATTAAAGAAATAGAATAATCGTTTGTTTCAGTGTAAGATTGATAAATATTTCATTTCGTGAAAAACAAAAGCTATATTTTCACTCATGGCTCTGCCACTCGTGAAAATATAGCTTTTGTTGTTCACTCAATGAAATATAAATCGATCTTACACTGAAACAAACGATTATCCTCTATTTATTTTTCAAATTTTTCCTCAAGTTTGTCTTTTGCTAACCTACACACTTAATAGTTAGAGAACTTAGATAAGAAATTAAGAAAGATTGCCAGAATCAAACAAATTTAATCCGTTACAAAGTATGAACATGTTATGCAGGATATGATTTTTTTACCATGCATTTTTTTCTTTTCTGATATTCATTTTATTTCTTTCCTTTTTGCTGTTTGATTCATATAATGTGAGTCAAAAAAGTAAAACACTTTATTCGAGCCCTTAGGTCACCGGAGTGTTTATGGGCAGAAATAATTCACAGCTATTCCCAGTTAACCAAGCTGTAGAACTAGGTAGCAGTGAGTTTAAGCCACTGGCTGTATCTGGTGGACGTGAACAGATTTCGTCTGGGTATTCGAGAGCGACTCTATAAGCCCAATCTTTCGTCCCAGTTGAACTGATATGAATAAGTATAAAGTATTCTACATGTTCAATTTTGAGTTGCAAAAATCCGTAAAATTTCTGGCCATGATTTGCTTCGTTTCAAATAGATACTCTATTGTTGGTGGACGTTTACCCCTTTGTGAGAAAAGAAAATCAAAAACAACTATACTAAAATCAGAGTACTGTAAGTACTGATGTTGGACGTTTCTGTTGGCATACAAGAGTGAACATTCCGTTCGTTGAGGAAAAAACTTGTAAAATGTAAAATTACCATAAAAGGAAAATGACTGGACCCAAGATCGCAAATTCCCAAACTCTTTTGCATGTCCAAATTGTTCTAAAATATTACATCGCAGAAAAAATATGTTGTAGAATACTCTTCAGAATTTTTTTTTATTATTAATACCACGTTTGCTGTTCATATTACAAATTGAATGTGGTATAATCAGCTGGATGCTTGAATTATTTTCATACATCATCAATGTATGCACCGAATGTCAGCGTTATGTTACATGCTTAAACGAATGTGTGGAGTGAGTTTTGAATGAATTTAATGGGAGGTGATCCAATATCGCAATTTTGGTAAAGATGAACAAAATTAGCGATATTTATTACCCCCCTTTAATAAAATGCGCAAAGAAGTTCTATAGATAGCTGCCTATTTTTTAAGAACATATCAGACGCTTATAATTTGAATTATGTCTGTGAAATCGCGATTTTTTCTATATTTTGAATGGCGTTGTTGATTCCATATTTTTCAATGAGTATGGAGCGTTTTTGAATGGTTTCAGTGAGTGTTAGGAAACAATGAATGTAGTGCTGAGCGAATGATTTGGAATGGTTTTAATCGAGATGAATGTCAATATCATGATGTTGTTAACTATATTACCTTACCCGTGATGTAAAACTGGATTAATTGAGAAGTCCGTAGAATAAGCATATGTAAAAAGAATTGGACCTGGCAGAGATCAACCAAGACATACGAGTAACAAATACAGTTCGTTACATCGTGAAATTGACATTCACCTGAATCAAAACCATTCTTAATCGCTCACTCAGCACTCCAATCATTCATTCCAATCACTCACTCAAACCACTCACAAACGATCAAACCCATTGAAAAAAAAATAGAATCAACAACGTCATTCAAAATAAAGTTTGAGAGAGAAAAATCGCGAATTCACTGACATAATTCGAATTGTTAACGTATCATACGTTCTTTAAGGAATAGGAAGCTGTTTATAAATATAACTTTTATTACATTTTTATTAAAGGGAGGTAATCAGTATCTCTTATTTTGTTCATCCTGAACAAAATTTGCGATATAGGATTACCTCCCATTAAATTCACTCAAAACTCGCTCCACACACTCATTCAATGTCATTCCAAAATCGTTCCAAAATCATTCACCTTGTAAATTTCACGATGTTGTTAACTGTATTTTGCTTGAAAATTCGGCGTTATTTTCAAAAACGGTGAAGTTAAGAAGGACTGACCAAATAAATAAACAGATGAAACATATAAATTACTTTAATGCATTCATAGTTATGATCTTCGCTCTCCAATTTAAATATCTAATAAATACAGAAGGATTTAGTTGTGCCTTAAAATACCAATGTTCTTTGGGGTCGAGGTTGGGAGAATTTATCATGAGGAGGCCATGCCACACTAACATGTTATTCTTTTTATTATGTGATCAATCTTTAGCGCTTATATTTTTACGAAACCATTAAAAACAAAAAAATAGAGTTGAAATGATTCAGATTATGGTCATGAATATGCAAATTGTTTCTAAAAATAGAGTGTCTAATATCATTTTATGATATAGGGCATGTGATATAAGATAAATGCATGATAAAAAAGTAAAGATATTATCATATCATAGAAATTTGATAAAAGAGATTTGTATTGCATAAGATTCAATTATATAGAAACCAGCGCCTAAACGACGGAATCACATTGCCAAACTTTGATGTATGTGCGAGCAAAAACCGATTTGTCTTGTTATAGCGTTTCGGTTTTGATAAACCATAATCTACAAATTCAATATTGGATTGGGAATAAGACGTCAAATTTCTGGCACGAAGCGCATTGTAACAAATAAGTGAACCTTTAAGAGACTGGTTGTTTTAATTTACTTGTATTATTCTGACCAGAAAATTGTTACTTACGCTGTCATACATGTACCTATATTAGTGACCAATCGCGTGAAAAAGGATCAACTGGATTTTTTTTCTATAAAAAAACATTCGAAAAAGAAATGACCTCTTATGATCATTGTTTGTGCTTCTACAGTTGTTACTAAAAATGGTATTTCGGTCATGCATCATCTTATTGGAATCGTCTTCTAAGACGATTCCAATGAGATATTGCAAGGTATAATCTAGTTATGAATGAAAGCACCAGGTACGATTTGTGTTTTTGACTTACGATTATTTTATTCGTAAGAGGTTAAGTAAGTAAAAAAGGCTCTAAATTTCTGGAAGCATCTTTTATATCTCTATAGTAAGGGGTACATGCGAGCTAAAATGACAGCTTTTATCCGAAAACTTCAGAATTTGTTGGAAACCTGAAGAAGTATCGGCAAAAGTAAAATGATAAGACATGCTAAATCAAATGGGCATAATGCGAAAACCTTTGCCTCCGGTAACCCTGTGCATTCCTCGTAGTCGGACAAGGATAGCTACTTTTCAAAATTCCCAGCTAGTTGAATTTTGCGTGATGGGCCAAATATAATTTGCAAATGCATATAATTATCCGTTATCTAAGAAAACCTACACTGCGTTCAGGATGACATACGGTGCAAACTTTTTGCAAATTATACCCCAATTGGACACAAGAGTATGTGCAAAGTGGGTATATAATGCAAACAGTTTGCACCGTTTGGTCATTCTGACCGCAGGGCTGACTAAATGACGCTACTTTGTAATATCAGCTGTTTTACCCGTATTATACAAAAACAAACAAGTTAAGACTTATCGAAATCTAATTTTTTTTAACGTGAACTCAGTTTTCGTTTAAATTGGTAAGAGACTGCGAAATATTGTAGAAAATGTGAAGATATAGAGAGAAATTGCTGATTGTTTAAAACTAGCTTCTCAATGTTTTTCATTCTGATTGCCTTCAGTGAAATACAAAAAAAGTTTATGGGGATATTGGTTACATAAATAAGTACAAAGTATCAAATATGCCTGTGCGTGACATATCCTACAATTTGAAATGTGCGTGAAGTGTAAATATTGAGCAATGTAGACATTCATCCACAATAAAAAATAAAGTTACCCAATGGTTTACAAGTTGTTTGAGACCTTATCTATCTACTTAACGCGTAGTGAAGACTCTGGTCAGACTGTGCGGATGCACAGGATGGCCAGAGTCTTTGCTATGTACAAATATGAAATTGCAGGAAATCTCATGCACTGGCTCAAATTAATTTTGGAAGTAACATACTTTATTGTTTTATGAATAAAGGCTTTTCATTTTTTTCTTTTTTTACAAAAAAGGAGTACAAGGCTATTGTCAATGTCATTGCCATCTTGATAGGTTTTCCTAGGTACAGTTAACCACAGACATGATGCACGGTTTCGATAACTTCGACAAAATTAGCATTCTTTATTGCCCCCTTTATCAAAATATGGATACTTTTGTTGTTGGGTGTCTTTACGGACCCATACTCTTCAAAACCAGCACCAGCCAATAAAATTGAGGAAAGATTTTCTCGATTTGAAGGAAATGTCGGTCGTTTGAACGATTAAAGATGTTTTGAACAATTTCGGAGCCTTTTCAAATGGCTTTGGTGAGTGTTTTGAATGAATAATCGGAGCGCTGAACTAGTGATTAAGAATGGTTTGTTTGGACTGATTGAAAGGGATTTAAACTGTAATGGATCATTTATTGAACATATCAATCGTGCCTTCAAAATCGCCCACAAAATATATATGGAATCATTAAATAAATGAATGAATATAGAATTGGCAGTGTGTGGGCGATATTAGAAAAAAGACTTGCAGTTGGAATATTCAAGGCAGATTTCTGAAACAATTAAGAAATAGAATATTTGTAAGTCATGAAGCGCATAAATAACTATGTAAATTTTTTGTACCTTTACATAAAGTTTGTGGTTGTTTTGAAAGAGCTTATATAAAGAAAAACTTAGGAACTCTACGAAAAGCCCAAACTTTCCTTTATATCAATACAGTCTATAGTGAAGCTCATTTACAATGTACACTTAAATAGTCTCTTTTAAACCCGAAGCTCGCTCGATAAATTAAGAATACAATACACGTGTTACTTTGTGCATTTTTTCAGTTAAAAACAAGTTTCGACTATTAAGGTGAAAAAGAAACCTTACCTCTCTTAAAGTATATCTACCAGTTATATAATTTTGTTTAAAAAAAAGGGTAAAAATTGCGTGAGGCACCTTTAATAGTATGAAAAATAATAAAAAATTCATGACCTAATTAGAATGACATTTATAGAAAAATTGAAATAATGTATTTTAACTAAATACAACTTTTATCAAAGTATGAACTAATTAAACAGAACAGACTTAAAATATCTCTGAGATTCCCTTTCAATACAATTATCTACGAATCTATTTCATTATGGTAGTTCTAATCATGTTACATAAGCAACTGGAATTTACTAAAATATATACATTAAAATAAATGTATTTTTAAGGATATATCTTATATAACATAAACGTATCTTCTTTATTAATTCTAAGATACTTAAATATTTTTTTAGAAATACATATGTACTTACGCTTTGAACACCCGTTAACTCCATAAGGGTAAAACACATGTGGAGGAATACCGCAAATACCCAGAGCATCATGCGCAATGTATTATAGCAATCATGCGCAATGATTTAATGCAACAATCCTGCGCAATGTATTATATCAATCATTCGTAATGTTTTTTGATACAGTAATCCCAAAATGTTTCATGCGCAATATTTCAATTCAACAAAACTGTACAATATTTTATAACAATCATGCACACTGTTTTTATTACAGCAATTCTGCACAATGTTTCATAACAATTATGCGCAATGTTTTATATCAATCATGTGCAATGTTTTTTAAACAACAATTCTGCACAATGTTTCATAACAATTATGCGCGATGTTTTAAATACAAAAATCACGTACAATGTTTTCTTTTTAACAATTATGCGCAAAGTTTATTACAATAATGCGCAATACATTAATACAACAGTCCTTCACAATTTTTCATAATAATTATGCGGTTTTTTAAATACAAAAATCCTGAACACCGTTTTATAACAATAATTCATTCCTCCGCAGATTGAATGCTACATAACCACAAAATATCAATTTAATCGTTGATCGTTACCAGACCGACTAGCCTACAATGATCTCGTGAAGTCGATAGCGGAACATGTCAACTACCACAGGCACTAGTTTATACCTCTTGAATCATAACAATTGAAGGGAAAATCAGATACCTTCAGACCATAATACCATTTACACCTCAAGAACCATTCGGAACACCACTCGGCCAATCTCACGATCAATCTCGAATGTACATAGACGGACTATTTTTTTAAAAAAAATAAGAGAAAAATTGGAAAAACTCGATGACACTAGTTAAAATGACGCTAGCACTAGAAACTTTGAGCGGAAACATTCGACGTCGCCAACACTACTCGTTTAAGTCACTGACGTGAAACCATCGTATCCTTATATAAATTTCTTCAGATTCTTGAATAACGGCTGAAAAATCTAAATTTTTGAGTATAATTTGTCATTCGCAAAAATTAAGGCTTTTCAGCCGTTACTTACTGTAAAATATATAAATCAAAAGATAGCTCCGGCTGTTTCCGCGCTAGTTTTTTCTTACACAGTTCCCGCCTAACAATTTTGTTACATACCCATCCGCCTTACATACCTCCGAGGTCTGTTGCATTTTACGGAAATGGCCAAGTGATGTTCAGAATGTTCAAGAACGGGTCTTTTTTCACTGGTTCCTGTTTTGTCTCTTCCTCGAAAGCCAAGGGCTCTGTCGCTACTTTGTTCCTTAAGTAAGGAACAAAGTAGGGTAGGTCCCTTGGATTGCAATGATAAATTTTACTAAGGGATATTATAAAATGCTTTCTGGTTTACACAGACTTCTTTTTCAAATAGTTTTAAATACTAATTCTATATTTTGATATGGGTGTATTTCCTAGATTTCTGCAGAATAATACAGGCAAATCAACAAAGGCTATATTTTCACGTGTACCCCGCCGCTCTTGAAAATTTAGCTGTTGATGTTCTTTCAATACAAGGTGTATCGAACTCCCACAAAAAAAAAACATTCAGTTATTTTCCATGTAAATGTGTGCGTTTACAGTATAATACCGTAAATTCAAAAGTTTATCTATGGTTAAGGGCAAAATTTGCTTTCAGCGCCAACATGGCTTTTGTTATTTTTTGAACCTACAATACCTGTGGACTGCATCGTGAAATTGACATTCACCTCTATCAAAAGCATTCTAAAACGCTCACTCAGCGCTCAATTCATACATTCTAAACACTCACTCAAACCAGTAAAAAACGCTCAAACCCATTGAAAAATATAGAATCAACAACGTCATTCAAACTATATTCTAATAGAGAAAATTCGCGATTTCACTGACATAATTCAAATTACAGTTAACAACATCGTGAAATTGACAAGGTGAATGATATTGGAATACTTTAGGAATGAAATTGAATGAATGTGTGGAGCGACTTTTGAGTGAATTTAATGGGAGGTAATCCAGTATTGCAAATTTTGTTCAGCATGAACAAAACTAGCAATATTGATTACCTCCCTTTAATAAAATACGCATACAAGTTCTATAGATAGCTTCCTATGTCTTTAATAACCTTTCAGACTCTTACAATTTCAATTCATTAAATGAAATCCCAATTTTTCCCAGCTTTTTTTTTTATTTGGAACGAAGTAGTTGTTATTTGTCTTTCAGTTAGTTTGGAGCGTTTTTGAATGGTTTGAGTGAGTGTCTGGAATGAATTTATGGAGCGCTGAGTGAGCGATTTGGAATGGTTTTGATTGAGTTTAATGTCAATTTCACGATGTAATTAACTGTATTAGCGTCCCATGGGTTCTTGAAGAAATTGGAAGCTATGTATAGGACTTCTATGCCTTCTTTATTAAAGGGAGGTAATTGATATCGCTAATTTTGTACATTCACTCAAAACTCGCTCCACACACTCATTCAATTTCATTCCGAAATCACTCCAAAAGCATTCACCTTGTCAATTTCGCAATGTTGTTAACTGTACCCTTTCATGTACGAAAAATTAGCCAGAATCTGTTGATCTGTTGAATGGTTCTTTCATATACATGTTTGAAAATAATTATACACTTAACAACATTGTGAAATTGACAAGACGAATGATTTTCGAATGACTTTAGAATGAAATTAGATGAGTGTGTGGAGCGAGAGTGAAATTAAAGGGAGGTAAACCAATATGGCTAATTTTGTTCAACATGAACAAAATTAGCTATATTTTTTACCTCCTTTTAATGAAGTTTACTTAATTTTCTATGTTTGTGTGTATTCGTGGACCAATTAGCCATTTGAGAATTCACACAAGCCGATTAAATCAGATCGATTTGAATTAAATGTGAAAGTCTTGATCGATTTCGAAAATTTTTTGAATGATTTCGGAACGTTTTTAATCGATCTGAGTGAGTGTTTGGAGTGATTGAATGGAGTGCTAAGTTAGCGATTTAGAATGATTTTGATCGGAATGATTGTCAGTTTCATGCTGTAACTAACTGTATACGATTTGATCGGTTATAATCATCAGTATAAACGTTGCGTCAATGCTTTTCGATGGATCTCTTAGAAAAGACAATAGATAATCATTTGATAAACTCACAGCGAAAACAGAGAAATGTTCGAAAACTTATACTCTGCTTTCGTTCATTTGACCCTATCTGACGTTATCTAAGTGGACCTCAATAAGTGACGTCATCAAGGAAGTTGCGTAGCAATTAAGTGCAAAATGTAGCGCTTTACGAAAATTAATCGCATTGTGTGAAAAATCTAGGTCGAAAAGGAGGGAAAATTCTTACCAAATGCTATAAAGTTATCATCTTTCTAAATATACTTAGAATAAATTTCATTTGATAGTGAATATGTGAGCAAAATTTCGATTGAATGTCTTTATCAATACTAAGAGATATCACAATATGTCAAAGTGTTTGCACAAAGACCACGACAACGCTATTGCAATACATCGGGTTTTTATAGGAAACAATCACGCTGATCAGTATATACAAAAGTGGATAAGTGATATTCATGATTCGAATAAACTGTCTACTTACTGTTCTTTTAAGGAAGAATTAACAATGGAAAAATACCTATCTGACGTCATAAACAATAAACATAGACGCGCATTAAGCAAATTAAGATGTTCCGACCATAAATTATCAATTGAACTAGATCGACATAACAATATTGCTCGTTCAAATAGATTATGTGAACAATGCTCGATGAATGCTATCGAAGACGAATACCACTTTCTTTTGGTCTGTCCAAAATATAGAAATCTGAGAAAAGAATTATTTCCGAGGTATTACTGCAGATAGCCTACCAGGTAAAAGTTTTTTTTCAATTGATGGGTAGTACATCTTCAGTTGTAATCAACAAACTTGCAAAGTACGTTTATCTTGCTTTCAATACACGTTCTTCATTATAGATTTAGACCTAACCATTTTCTAAACTTAAGTCTGCTTTTCTCATTTTCTCATTTTATAAATTGCTATGTTCTATTTGTATTTTTTCTCAATGTCTTAATACATGTCCTGCATATTGAAGGCAATGAAACACTGAATGTTTTATGCCAAATAAAGAATTTTGACTTGACTTGACTTGCTAAAGATCTATAGAAATTTTATCCTATAGAATACCTAATCACATACACAATTTCAAAAACACACCTATAATAAACCATCAACGGTTTTCTTTCCGAAACGTCTGTCAGACAACGAGGCTAAATTCAATTTCTACCAAAACTGTTGACAGATTGTCAGAAATTATGTCCCATCGGGATTTTAATGAAGGATTGATCTTTATTTCAACAAAAGTTCACAATTTTGAAATATTTATAGAACGTTGGGACTTTTTTATGTTTTTCTTTTTTTCAGAAGTACTGGATCAATTCTATTTTATACATTTTGTATAAAATCAATCATTTAAATCCGAAATAAATAGGCAAAAATCGTTATTTGGTCAAGGCTAAATATTTACTGTCTTATTCTTTATTTTCGTGAACAGAAGTCATATATATTTTTGTTGTATAATCGGATCGAATGTCAATTTGACTGACTAGAGCGCAAGTTTAAAAAGAATATGTCCAGCGTCCAGGATAACAAAACATTGCTTACTGTTTTCAAAATATAATTCGCTTTGCACGCAAATGTACATGCAAAACGAGTAGAATTTGCAACAGTTTGCACCGTTCTGTTGTCCTGAACGTAGGGATCGTCGTCAAGAAAGAGAGGCAATAAGGTAAAAATTAGAATTAGAAATATCGCGAAATTGACAAGGCAAATGATTTTGGAATGATATAGAATAACTTAAATGAGCAAACTTTGAATGATATTGAACGAAAAAAGCGATATACATGTATCACAACCCTTGAATAAATCAATATCTAGGTACAGTTAACAACAACGAAAAGTTGACATTCATCCCGATCAGAATAATTCCAAATCACTCTCTCAGCGCTCCATACACTCATTCCAACGCTCAGTCAATTCCTTCAAAAACGCTCAAAACTCTCTAAAACATATAACAAAAACTTCATTCAAAATAATTTGAGCTAGAAAAAAAATCCCGATTAACACCGCTTTTATTCTCTTAGTTCAAATGGAGTTCCCTGGCATATGCTGGCAAAGCTTCTAACCCGATCTTGCGTTCTAGGTATAATTGTCCAAGAAACGTTTTAGAGAACGCTTGATTTTTGTTTGTTCAGATGGAGTTTCCAGGCTTTACCTTAAGTAAAACAAAACTTCGATAGAGGACGCAAAGAAATTGCATGCCGCTTTACGTGCTATTTTTTCACGAACGTATCATGAACGTTGCATCTTGGACATAGGATTGGCGAAAAAGTTTCACGCAAAACAGTCAACTGGCTTAATGATTGTCAAATTTAAGTTACAAAATAATAAAATATGAAAAGAAGAGTAGAAAATCTTGATAGGCCTTATACATGTGTCAGAAAACGCAATAGAGTTAACAACATCATTAAATTGCCATTCATCTGGATCAAAACCATTCTTATTCACTCGATTGAAGCTCTCGATTCATTCATCCAAAAACTAACCAAAACAATTCAAAAGTGCCCCAAACTTATTGAAAAAGATAGTATCAACAACGCCAATCAAAATAAATTAAGCTAGAAAAAAATCGTTATTTCACATTTCACTGACATAATAAGCGTCTAACACGTTCTTGAAGAGATAGGAAACTATTTATAGAACGTGTATGCATATCTTATTAAAGGGAGGTAAAGGTTCATTCTGAACAAAATGAGCTATATTGGATTAACCTCCCCCCCCCCCCTTTAAAATCAACCAAAGCTCACTCAACACCCTCATTCAATTTCATTCCAAAATCATTCACGTTTCAATTTCTCGGCGTTGTAAACTGTGATTGTCGCTCAAAAGAAATCCAGAAATTCGTAATATACACACGTTAACATTATGTATGCATGAATGAATTCTCTCATAACGAAAGAGTCCATGTTCAAAGAGAGGAATATTCGTCTTAAAAGCTTGAGCTAAACTTATTACCCAATTTGAGATAACATTGGAGAATTTTGTGTTATAGTAATTACAGGGGCGATTTGATTTTCACTTTCGGCATAGCCTAACTGTAATGTGTCAGACAGTATTGAAACTACGTGCTTGATTTATTAACCGCCTTTGGACAGATCTTAACTCTTACCGAAAACAACAAAAATCCAGAGACATTTTGATCTACTTTAAATGTCGAAAGAACGTCGACCGTAGCTACGCCATAATAAGTAGGCCACAAAAGACGATATTCCTTTTATCTTTTAATGAAATTTCGAAAATCTGACTATTTCCATATACTTTTAGCACGAAATTCATTCCCAAATACTGAACATATGCCAACAGATTTTTTATAATAAGTGTTTTTTCAGCTGTTCGGGCACTGTGTGTTTTGTAACGGATAAACCATAATGTTCATCTCTTGATTTGATTTGAAATTCCTTTCCTGTAGACGCTTGACCGAGCTATTTCCTCTTCATGCAAAATTTGTGACATTTAAATTGTCTCCATCCGAGAGAACACGCGTTGTAAATGGAAAGGAACTAATGTGTCATTAATAAATTACAATTGACCCTGCTCATGTCGGCCACAGCATTTTCCTGCATATTTCTGATTTAGACTTAGAATTGCCAGATACAGTTAAGAACATCGTGAAATTGACAAGATGAATGATCTTGGAATTAAAATTTAAGGAGTGTTTTGAGCGAGTTTTGAGTGAAATTCAAGGAAGGTAATCAAATATTTATGAATTCGTTCAAGATGAACCAAATTAGCGATATTAATTACCTCCCTTTAATAAAACATTTATGAAAACAGGTTCTATTAAATGTTTGCTATCTCTCTAAGGACCGTTCAGTTCAATTGTGTCAATGAAATCGCAATTTTACCATAGCTTTATTTATTTTGAATGAAGCTGCTTGTCTTATTTCTAAAGTGATTCAGGAGCGTTGTTGAATAGTTTGAGTGAGTGTTTGGAATGAGTGAGCGATTGAGAATGATTTTGATTGATATGAATGTCAATTTGACTATGTATCATACTGTATGACTTAGATCAGACTGCACATCTACGCAGATCTTAAAAGATCTGTGTAGATCTTAATCTACATTGCCTGCTTTCTTCTTAGCCATTTTTGTGGAAAAACGTAAGGTGAAAATGATCAGCAGCCTTCCGACTGTTTAACCGGAAGTGGGTTTTCGTTTATTTTACGGCTCTTTTTGCGCGTTGTCTAAAAACTAAAGTCAAACTAATTGATATGTCCGACTTATTGTCAATTCGTTTGTAACAAATTAGCCTGTGTGTGACTTTTCCAACAATTTCACATGAGCGCGGCCTGAAATCTCAGACCAACCTATGCATGTGCACAGTCTAATCAGAGTCTTCAGTATGCGCTGTAAATAAAGCCGAGCACCTCATGTCTCTGACCACAATCGGGGAATTTAAAATGCAGCGCGAGCTTGTCATATCTATCAGTCACGCGCACATGAAATTGATCGAAATGTCACGCACAGGTTCAAATTTGAACTGAGAAGGATAAGGGTTATTGTAGAGGACTCAATCTAAAATTCTGCAGGAAAGGATGACATGTAAAGGAAGTGTCCCGCCGACTTTAGAATGCAAAGGAAGCGGCGGAGACAATTTTCTCCGCTCAAAACTTAAATATTTGATGGATTTTAAAGTAAACGAATTGAAAATCAGACCCCGTTTGTCTGTTTTAAACACATTTATAGAAATTCATTTTCAATCTCCCGGAGAAATGAGATTTAAAGCAAAGATGACATTTGCCTTTCTCTTGAATGCTTATTCCGTAGTCTCTCCTCCTAGATGCGAATAGCGTAGTTGGTAGCATTTGGTCGGGTCGGACCGTCAATCTGGAGGTCCCGGGATCTATCCCTAACGGTAGCATTCATTTTTTCCGACTATTTATCTTTCACCAATCGGTTGATAATCGTAGACCTATGTGGGATACAGCTGGAGGCTAGGAAATGATGTAATGGATGTACTGGTGTTAGAAATACAAGGAATACATTTGTAATGGTATGCCTGTATTCCATTACGTAAATTCCAAACCAAAATCACTAATCATGTATCAACAACCCAATACCAGAAGTCAATTGTATAACCACTACCGACAAGGATGATCCAAAGAAGAAGTACAAACTAACCACAAAATCCAACTGCCAACGACATGGACCTGGAGACTTATTATTCTTCAGTAACCCCCCCCCCCCCTTTCACAACCCTGTGAAAGCATCTACAAAATGGCCTGTTAACCCAACTATCATTTACATAAATGATTGACCATACCTCCTACAGTTAAAAACATCGTGAAATTGACATAGGGAATGATTTGGGAATGATTTGGGAATGAAATTGAGTGAGAATGGAATGAGTGAGATGATCGAGTTTTGAGTGTTTGTGAATGATTTGATCGATTTGATCGATTTTAGTGATCGTTTTTGAATGGTTTTAACAACTGAACGAAACTATAATTAAACGAAAAAATATAAAAATATTAACATTTTTAAAAATGTAATAGATATGGATTTTCAATATAGAAATAATAAACGGTCATAAATATAATATATTTTTATAATTCTGAAAGATTTGCAGAAGAATATCGATCTTTATTCTAAAATATATTTATTGAGGATGACAACGATTTCAAGATTGCAAATTTCGCTGAACCTGACAACATGGCGTCGTCTTTCGATAGTTCGATGGTTTACGCGTACATTTCTGCCAGATTTAAGACGGCACGAACATTTTTGCTGCAAGTTAGCATGTTTTTTGAGACTACGTATGATGACACACACAACTGTCTAGCAACCTAGAAATGTCAAATCAACAAACCGACGTATATCGAGGTGTAAAAAGGTAGGTTTTGTTACAGTTCTCCTACTCCTGCTCTCATGTCCAAATTTTCGTGAACATTATATTTACGCGTTTTTGTATACAATTGTATGTCATGGCGGTTTGTTTATGCAGATTTTGTGTTCATGACAAGCACAGACACTTAATGATTTTTCTGTTTAAATTTTATGGAGTATTAGCCTTGAGTTTCCCCTATTCGAGCAGGCTCCCATATTCGATCACTTTGATTTTTAGAGATATTCAAATGTATCAATTTGTCAAAAAAACTTTAATGCATAGGGGATGATAAAAAAGTGCTAAACTTTCAAAACATAGGGATTTTTTCTTCCCTTCTATTTTTAAATCGGACATTTTTACTTTTCTTCTGGCCCTTCAATTGAGATTGTTCTTGCTCAATAGGCATCTTGTGAATGACTTTTGAAATAATTCTAGGTCAAAAGAAAGATGTCACTTTGATTTTGTAAGTCTGTTTCAATAATGTGTAGTTTGTAGTTTCGATGTCAGGGTGAAAATTGCCAAGGTGCTCGAATATGGGAGACTGTTTTTTAACCTTTCTAGTCAGAGTGTGTACATGCAATCATCACACCCTGTCAATTATTTATGTCACCAATCTAATTCTTCTTCAAATAGATAAATCAGAATTAAGTTTATGAAACTTTTGGTGTGGTTTACAGGGATATTTTGCATTGTTCGAGTATGCCAGTGCAAATTTCATCGCTAAAAAATCGAAAATGGGAGACTACAGGCTAGTGTTTTTAAAATAAACATTGTGTTCTTCCGACAAACGCCCCAATGACTTGAACTCGCATCTATAGACTAAATGGTCCTTATTTTATCGATGAAAATAAAAAACTATGTGAATTTTATTTGTGGTAGGTCTTTTCAAGGAAAAGGAAGAAATGAATTTAAATTGAAAACTAAATGTGAAAAAAAAACAATGCCAGGACCTGAATATATTTGTTAAAATATGGTTTAACATGGCTTGCAACAATCTTTCAGTTTTATTGCTGTGCTGTAAGCACTAAAAATAGATTCCTGGTATATTATTTACCAGTACTAGCTTTACAGCCTTTCCTAGCCTGCATTTGCTATCCAAGATAGGTCTACCATTATCAACCAAATTGTGGTAGAAGAAAATTGTCAAAAAGCTTGAGTGCTGCTGTCAGGGATTGAACCTGTGACTGTGTGATTGGGAGACAGTCATGCTTCTAAATAACCCCTTCCAACTACTCTATGATGTTCTCAGTAGGATTTTTTGAACTACCACAGTAAACTATTTACTATGTCTTTGTCAGTGGTCAACATGCAGACATTTTCAGCTAATATATATTGAGCAAGACCCAAAAATTGTCCAACTGCTGTCCCAAGCTTATTATGATTAATTATTTACCAAAAAGCATGATATCTAGGCCAGATAAAACAACATCTCTGTGTAGGCTGATGTTACTCTAAACTGCAGTGTCTATTTTAGTCATTTTGGTTAATCCACTTGAAGAATTGTATATTTCTTTAATGTTTTCCATTGGTCTGTGGAGATCATTTTGACATGTCATAATTTGAAAGGAAAACCCAGTAAAACACTTCATTTTTCCAAACATTGTCTTAAGTTATGTTTGTGACGTCTTATAAACTCACTTGCGATATGACACGCTTTCATAGCTGCGCCCTTATTATTCCCGAAGTATATTCTGTAGAATCGCAGAAGGTACCCAAGTGACCTAAAAACTAATGATAACAACCTTAGTTTTGGGGTTATAGCCCCATTTGAAAGTTTTAAATTTTGCCCATAGGATAAAAGTATGAATGTAATTAACCTCAAATTTCATTGATGGATATATATATATCATAGATGAGAAGTGTAGTGCACTATAACCACTTTTCTTGTTTGATTACTTTTGTAAATTATTGTCCATGGTTATTTTAGAGACTCATTGTATTTTTTGTCCAGATCATATCTCCAGTATGCAATGTACAAGAACAGCATCTTTGATTGCTTCTTTTTATATGCTGCTATTTTTTTGTTTTACATCTGAAACATTTTTCAGAAAGATGGCTACAACTTTAACCTTTCTTTGTGGATAGATCTCATTAAATAGAATAAGATGTACATTGCAAAAGAGCCACAACCTTTGTCGGCTTTATTTGGATAAATTTGCTATCTTTTTCTGTTCTATTACCTAAACTTGTATGAAGCATATCTGTTAGAAGTATACAGATTGTAGAAGAAAGTAACAGGAGAAAAAGTAACTGGGAAAAGGTAACAGGAAAAAAGTAACTGTTTCAATTAAAAGTAGCACATAATTACTAATCTATAACCAAAATGAAAAGGATATTTTGATAAAGAGTCTATTTAAAGAATATCTATTTCACTAAAATTTAATGCAGAGAATGGTGTAGACTAGATCTTAATTAAAAAAGCTTATACACATATTGGTGTCAATATTTGATATACATGTCATAAAATACTGCTCTGTGTGATCTAAGGCGTGACTTTTTCCACTGTCAAACAGATTGCATAACAATGATAATCAGTATTTTCTAATATAAAAATTAGTTTTTTTTTGCAACTTTTAAATACCAATTCATGCCAATTTAACTGTTTGAAAAATAACCAATTCATTCTTTTGTCAGTGCTGCTTTTTTTTTTTTTTTCATGAAAATATCTTCCTCATTTTAATAGTCAAGTCAAACACAGGTACAAAATTAGTTTAATAAGCCCTTTTCAGTGAATATTAAGAATATTTGTCTTATTTTTACCTTTTCTGCAAATTCTCTTGTTTACCATTGACAATGAAGATACAACATTTTAATAAAATATCCATGCACCTCTGAGATGATTTTATCAATGCCACTTTGACCAATGAATTTCAATTTTGACTGGGTGGTTATTACGAAATAAGAATTCTTAAATTCAAAATCCATGTTTTATTTCCTATTATTTGTTATTGAAATTCATATATACTAATAAGACTGATTCAGATATAAACAGATGTGAATCATGGGCAATATCTATTATGTATGGGGTACGGACAAAAGCCCCCTAGGACAAAAGCCCCCTGGGACAAAAGCCCCATGCCCTTAACTGAAAAGTGGACAAAAGCCCCATGGTTATGAAAATTGTGTTTTTTGTGAATTTTTTGAAAAAGTCTTAAAAAGTTATGATTTTCATATTAATTTGTGAATATTAATGTGTTAATTCTTTAAAGTAAATTAATATTTTAGTCATTTTAAATTGAATGAAAATAAATATTTAAGGGGAGGAATAAAGTATTCCCTTGTGTATAAATATCTGTGAAAAGATGACTTCGAAAATATTTTCAATTTGGTTTTATATTTCATAATTGACTTGTTATGAAAAAATAATTGTAAAAAAAGGCATAACAGGTGGGAAAAGACAAAAAATATACTGTTTTCATAATAAATTTTGTCAACACCTTCTATATTGTGAACTACATGTATAGTTATACTTGCGCTCTCGAAGGTGTGAAATAAGTCAATAACAAATATGGATTAAGTTTCAATGATGTTAAGAATGTAAAATGTGTGAACAAAAGAAAAAACATCAATAAACAAATTAATATTTAGGGTTCTCCTTTTCAATGTACATTTCTTTGCTTGCTGGAATATCTAATAGATTTTCTTATAATGAAATTCAAACAAAACTGATTTTGAGTTGTTAGTAAGAGAAATGGTGGCTTTTTTGGCTAAGAATTATAAAAAAAAATTCACAATAATGCAATTGCAATGGCAAATAAAACAAAAAAAGACCCATTTTATTTAAATGATTCAGTTAAAAGTTAAAGAAATTCAAATTCATATACGGTTACATGTATTTATTATATTGTGGGGCTTTTGTCCTAGGGGGCTTTTATCCTAGGGGGCTTTTGTCCCAAGGGCTTTTGTCCTAGGGGGCTTTTGTCCCAGGGGGCTTTTGTCCTAGGGGGCTTTTGTCCTACACCCATTATTTATTGATAAATTTTTGATAAAGTGATACTTTCCTCCCTGATAATTTTTTTTCATAGCCAAAATTGTTCCTTTTTTCTTTATTTTACCCCAGGTTACTTTCTTTGTGTTTACTATCCATTAGTTTGAAGTTGAAAAGCCTTATATATTCAGGGGAAGTGAAGTGCAAAAGAGCCAGAACTCTGGAGTTATTTCTCCTTTTAAATATATACCGGTACACTTTGTCTGCACCCGAATCATAAACTCTATTATCTTTCACATTTTTTTTTTGGGGGGGGGGGGGAAATTTGAACACAATGAGTACATAAGCAGTGCATGAGAAGATTTTATCTAGCTCAACTAGCTGGCTTTTGTTCACTTTCTAGCTTTTCCTGCAGATGAAGGCCATGTCCTAACGTTTTTTTCTCCTCTTAGATTTTAAATGATTTTTAGGATTTAAATTATTCTTTCGCATATAACAATGTTTGAAAGATCATGATTCCTTCTATTCCCACTTTAGATGTTGTTGTTGTAGGTTGTTGTAAATTTTTTTAAAACTCTTGACACTTTCAAAAAATTTCAAAAACACACAAAATGAAATCATTTCGAAGGAATGCTTTTAAGCTAGAATTGTATTTTCATATTTTCCTGTGTTTGAGTTGTTTGAGTAAATGTTTTAGCATCTAACATTCTAATTTCATTACACTTAAATTTTCTCATTTTAAGGGCTGTGAAATATACTTATTACAATTATTTACAAGTAAGAGTCAAAGGTAACATTGTTGTAGTATTTTTAACAAAAGAATTCTTACGATAAATTCGTTTGCTACTTTTTCCTCTGATAACTGTTTTGATCGGCTTCCTTCTATTAATCATTTTTTTTTTGTTGAGATAAAAAAAACAACAAAAAAAAAACCTATAATTTTTTGAAGATCAAGCATGCAGTGCATTTTTTCTTTGACTAGTTTGATCTTGATTTTGATATTCTAATTTGTTTTTTTTTTGTATTTTTTTTTTTTTACAAATTTACACTCCTCTGAAAAATGAAAGGATGGTGTATATAATCATCTAGACCTTTATATCATTAAATCATTAGGCATCAATAATAGGACCTTTTAAAGACAGTGTATAACAAGATCAATGGAGCTGTTAGAAATTTAATCAATGTTATTGAAGTAAGATTAAAGTAGTTGTATACAGGATCAAAAACAACAGCTGTTATACCATGGGCAATAAAACTCCTTTGCAATTTAAATCCCTGATTTTGATTCAAGCACCCTTTGTACAATCTAGATTAATTTTTGTTCCTTTAAGTACTGTTATGAATTAAAAAATTTAAGTTTAACTACATTGTATATATTTCAAATACATGGAAATGTTATTTTTTGTTTTAAGCTCCACTGGCCAAAGGCCACTGGGGCTAATGTCATGGCGTTGTGTCCAGTCGTAAACTTTTTCCTTAAAAATCACATCTGCAGAAACTACTGGAATAATTTCGACCAAACTTCTCAGGAATGATCCTTGGGTGACTCTCTTTCAAAGTTGTTCAAGAAATTTTGATCCAATGAAAAACATGGATTAAATGGGCCTGGCTAACTTGCGAATATGGTAAAAAGACATTTGTTTCAGATTCTAATTGATGGATACTTATTAAATTTTACATGAATGATCCTTGAGTGACCCTTTATCAGTCTACCAAAAATTATTGTGATCAGATGAAAAATATGTATTTTAAGGGTGGAGGTCATTTCTCTATGGTGGACGGACGTTTTGGCCAGGGACGTTTTGGCCAGGACGTTTTGGCCACAGACATTTGGGCCACAATATTTTTCAAAATAGGACCTTCTGGCCAAAAGATATTAGTTGGGAGAATATGTCATTATATGAAATTTAAATCATGTAATACATGTAGTTGTATTTAGGCATTTAGATAATAAAATAGGGTTTTTTTTACTATTTTGATGTGTTTATTTGCTCAAAAGTATATCTTGATATATCTGAAGAAGAATAAAAAATATCTTTTTTTGGGTAACATCCCATTTTGTCTACTCCCATTTCGTCTACTATTTTGCGCACTGGTTCCATTTCGTCTACTCCTGTTTTGGCAAGAGTCTCGTTTCGTCTACTATTATACTTAAGGGTTTAAATTGTCTTTTTGTCTCTTTTTTACCTAAAATTATGAACTGTACACTTTTTGGACATTATTGTTAAAAAAAATTCGTATTGTTGCTGATATATTTTACACATTTACAGACTCTATAGCAGACAGAACGGTAGGTGTTGAGAAGATGGATTACCTGTATGACATCTGTATATTTGCCTTTTCACACCTTTACATATTTGAATTAAATCTAATTGTTCAGTGTCATTTTTTCATAAGATAAAATTTTAATTTAACAGCATCTTTTTGCCTGTAAAGAAATTGTACAATACTGCAAATTTCTTTTCTTTTTTTAAAATCTTTGAATTATCTGAAGACAAGTTTATTTGCACATTTGCCAAAACGTCCTGGCCAAAACGTCCTGGCCAAAACGTCCGTGGCCAAAACGTCCGTGGCCAAAACGTCGGTCAACCCCCTTTATCAGTCTACCAAAAATTATTGCAATTAGATGGAAAGTTTGTCTTTTATTGGTGGAGGTTTCTCTTTATGTTATACCCTTAATGTATAATGGAAACTTTGAAAATCATTTTCAACATCAGTAGAACCCAAAATATTAAAAAATTTAGTCAAACTTTGATTTGTTAATACAAGTATTTCAAGTCTGAGGAGCAACTCAAGCCATTCATGGCTTCCGAGTTGTTGTATAGAGTTGATATGATGGAGAAGACACTTAAGACAAAAAGCGAAGAATGTTAAACTGAATGAAAAGGGTCCATGACATTTCGTCGAATATCAATTTATTGAATTCAATTTTCTTCAATAGTCATTTTTAAATCGGAGATTTATACCGGTTTCCAGAAATCCAGTCTGTTTGACCCAGTACATTTTTACCTTTATCTTCTGAGCAATGTGTTCAAACTAAATAATGTGTTTTCAAACACCGAAGAAACGGCCTTTTCAGTCACAATCTACAAACTTTGTTTTTATCTTATTTACTTTTCGACAAATAGAGAAGATGCTAATACAAAATTTGATGTAATTTTCGCTTTTAGTAATTACCAGTTAGTATTTTCAGTGTTTATAACAAGATTTTCGGTTGAGTAAAGGATTTGAGACGTATAATAGGTTAACTGTATAATAAATTTGTAGCACTTACAATATTACTACTCTGATTTTTTTCTCGAACGGTCATTTACCAGTTGTAGGGCTGACAACCAATCAAATTCTGTTATGATTATCACGCGTTAAACCCCACGCGTAAATTCACACCACGTGGTTGATTCAATGGACATCGTCTGCTCGAAATGTGTCAACTAAGTTGTTTATCATTGGTCAATGGTCGTCTGCACTCTGACAGGGAGCGAGGGAAGTCTACTGGTGGAATGAGTACTGTTGACTATGTGTTAACAAATAGAAATAATTTTGTAATTTTGAAATATTTGATTTCAATGAGCACTCTGATCACGCTCCAATCCTATTTACAATAAATTCAAATTTGAGTATGAAGAAAAATTATTCAACAACAAATAAACCGACAAAAACATACGATAAACTGATATAGGATAGCAGTAAGAGCGATCTATTTTTAGAATAACTCATGAATAATCATAGAGTGCTGCTAGATTTAATCAATTGGTCAGAAACCAAAGATATAGTTGCATAGTTGCCGATTTCACGTGTTTCTTGAGGGAAAATGCATTTATAGTATTTGGGTTAAAACCCAATGCTTGAAAAACAAACATGTTGTTAATCAAAATTGTAAATAGTTTAATGAAACATGTTTTGTTGCTAAACAGGCTTTTAAACTCTAGAGAGAGGAATAACATTAACAGACAAGCTTTTAGCTTGGCGTGTGCTCATTATAACAACGTAAAAAAATCTGCTAAGAAATAATTTAGACTAGCAGAGGGCTATCGAATCAGCAAACTTTCAAAATCGGACCCACGAGGTTGGATGAGCTGGCGATGTCCTCGAAAAGATGAAGTGTTAAGACAAAAAACTCACAAATTGGGCAAATATGTTACCAACTTTTATTGTCCAAATTTGAGCCCTTTTGATTGGCGAACTATTGCACTATCCCAGCCTCTCAATGATGTCCGATTTACAGTGCTGACAGCACTTTGATTGTTGAATGTCACAATATGTTGAATTGTCACTGCGTCAACATTGAATTTTTCGTCAAATTTTGTATGAGACTTTTAGACCAAATGGGTTGAGATGGAGTTGGAAAATCCATTTTTTCTTTGCTAAATCTGCCTAAGACTCTGGTTATTTTCCATAGAGTCTCAGGTGAAAGTGGCCAAATAATACATTAATGCATCCTGAGAAACAATGTACATTTACCAGTGAACATTATTCTTCATCTCAAACAACATTACCAAAAATCTGAGGAGATATTTAACTATAACTCTGTAATTACCCATCACTCTAATGATTGCTTAAAATATTCAACCAAGTATTGTGAAAGTGAAAATATCAGTCAACCTATTGTTGCAAAGGTCAATAATTCTTGTCTGTCTGTGTTTCTTTCTCAAGAGATTCTTGATTTGAAGTAAAGTTCACAAGTTTTATCTTATATCTCCTGAAACTTTTTACAGGATTAGGTGTGCTTTTATGATAAAATTTGATTGACCCCCTGGAAAATGAGTCCTTAGGATTCATGCTAAATTGATAATACGGGACGTACATAGTGTTTTGGGAGAATTGATAATAGTCCGGGCTCTGCTGAGACAATTATCAATTCCAACAACCGAGTTAGATATTTTTTCATAAAATACACTTAGTATGTATCATATTTATCTTATAACTTCTTTTTGCCTTTTTTTCGTACGTAATACTAACTGAAATTCAAGTTCCTATAAATAATCACATTATGTCGTTGTTTTAAAAATAACCTATGTGATATTGAAAAAATATCATATGGGATGTTATCACACGGATATTGGGTAACCGGACAAAATCCCCTTAGGACAAAATCCCCTCGGTCATTTTCTGCATAGGCGGACAAAATCCCCTCGGTGGAATTGTTAGGGCGGACAAAATCCCCTCGATAGAATTACTACGGCGGACAAAATCCCCTCAATGAAATGTCTAGGGCGGACAAAATCCCCTCGATAGAATTACTAGGGCGGACAAAATCCCCTCAGTAGAATTACTAGGGCGGACAAAATCCCCTCGGTCCAGTTTGAATGTCCAATGTATTGTATTGTGCTGTTTCAGAATTGCTTGTAATTTATTAAAATTGTATTATTTGATATGTGTAGACTAAGACACAATAAACACATATTCATTTTTGTCTTCGTTTGTTTTTTACACCTCTAGAAATCCAGAAATATGTGAAGACTAAGACACAATTAACACAGATTCATTTTTGTCTTGGTATGTTTTTTACACCTCTAGAAATCTGAAGCTTACCGCAATTAAAGACCGGTCAACTAATTAAAGTAATTGGTTATTAAAGCACACAAATATTTATTTGATTGGCGGCACACGATTAATTATAGGAGGGTATAATGAAATTAATACTATTTAAATTTGTTGTTTGTGCACTCAAATATGCACTTTATTAGCGGCACCCGACTGAAATATTAATTAAAAGTTAGTTGAGTTATCAAACTGTGATTTCTAATTCATATATATTGAGGTTAGTATGTATCTGGTCACACACTTGTCAGCCCGATTAGCTCAGTTGGTAGAGCACCGGACTTCAAAACCATTTGAAGTTCGACGTCGTGGGTTCAAACCCGGGCTGACACACTAACAAAAACTAATTGTCTTTCGGATGAGACGTTAAACCGAGGCCCCGTGAGACGGTGCTTTACACCGAGCACGTAAAAGAACCATGGTGGATCTCAGCAGTAGTTTCGTCATGTATCCTTGCACTATCCCCCGTAACAACTAACCGTCTTCTGGGGGCGTCGCTCATATGGGCATGTGCTACGGTAGCGACGATAAATAAACGGAAATACACACACACTCTGGTCACAAATCACTTTATTTTACGTATCATAGAATACTTTGTTAAAAAATTTTTAATAACCGAAGTTGATTTGTTTAATTGCCGTGTATCAATAAATTGATTCTCTCGGCGACTCTACCTACCTACCGAGGGGATTTTGTCCGCCCTAGTAATTCTACTGAGGGGATTTTGTCCGCCCTAATAATTCTACCGAGGGGATTTTGTCCGCCCTAGACATTTCATTGAGGGGATTTTGTCCGCCCATTAAATTCTACCGAGGGGATTTTGTCCGCCCTAGTAATTCCACCGAGGGGATTTTGTCCGCCTATGCAAAAAATGACCGAGGGGATTTTGTCCTAAGGGGATTTTGTCCGACATTCCGGATATTGTATAGTTATAAGATTAAAACAGTTTGAAGAAGAGAAATTGTGCTGATTCAGACAAAAAATCAGTAGAGCATCTCAGGCATCTCTTGTTTTTGTGAAGTTTAGCAGATAAGCCATTTCCATGAATTCTCTATCTTGGTTCAAATAAGATACAGTTATTAACATCATGAAATTGAGAATAATTCCAATCAAAACCATTCAAAATCACTCAATCGGGGCTCCATTCATTCATTCAAAACGCTCACTCAAACCATTCAAAAATGCTCCAAAATCGCAAAAATTATAGGATCAACAATTCATTGAAAATTAAAATCGGTATATAAAATCTACGATTTCAGTGACATAATTGAATTTTGTAAGCTTATTATGCGTTCATGAATTAGACTGACAACATGCTTGTAATATATGACAGTCTTTTGACAAATAAGGGAAGACGAGTAAATTTAATTGTTGACACACACACATGCACACACATGGACCAAGGGTTAAAAAGACACTCCAGACTTTATTAATTAGGTTGTATATTGAACTTATCACTGATTAGAGGGCAACATCAAACATTATTGATTTTCAATAAAGAGACTGATGTGCTCTACTGTATATCAAGTTGTTTACAAGCAAACAGGTCTTCTGGGGTAATAAAATTTTAATGAGATGCATAGACATATGGCATAGTTTAATATGATTGGTTTAAAGAATTGATCCAATCAAATGAATAGATTATTGCTCTGACCTATGCTATTTTTCAAGAATCTTATATAAAATCTATTACCTTCACAATATTACACATTTTAAGATTCTACTAAATGATAACAGATCAAAAATACATAAGCAGTGCTTCAATATACCTGAAGGAGAAATTGTAAGTGATTATGTTCTTATTTTCTTCAATCAGTACATTTCATATTCTTTGTAGCACCAGAGCTTCAGATTCTTTTCAAGACTGATGGGTCCAATTGACCCATGAGGTAAAAAGTTGTGGGTCATTTCCTGAAATTATGGGCCAAAGCATATTTTCATTATGGTAAAAATGTTTCAGGACAGGGTCACAGGACCCCAACTGTTGGAAAGTTGTGGGTCATCATGTGAGAAATGACCCGGGCCCACTGTAAATCTGAAGCTCTGTAGCACCTAGAGTTATACGATGGAAGTGGCATGTCTATGACTATGTGGAGTCAAAACTAAACTATTGTTTTCTACTGCATTTCAAGGGATTGATTTAGTGTAATATTTTATCAATTAGTCTGTAAAAATATTAAATTGATTACATGAAAATCCCGCCTTTTATTGACATAGTTAATTATCATGTATGATTTATGTGTTAGAAGATTTAGAATTCTTTTCCTCCAAGCTAAATTATTGATTTCAACCAAATTGCAGAGGAAGGATTCTTAACTGTACCTTCTCAAATGTGAGAAAAATATTATGATGTTATGAAAATCGTTCCCTTTAGGGGAGGGGGGAGGGGTTATTTTCATTAAGTCTATATAACAAAAACTTTGAAAATCATTCTCTATAATTTAAATTTTACTATTGATGTCAACTAAGTTTCTCAAGTATGAATCTTTGTGGAATTCCATGTAACATTGATAAACGATAAATTACAACTGAGCTAAATCTATCTTATGCAGAAAAAAAAACTTTGGTTGAGCGTAGTAATAGGGGAATTAATGAATGCCGACTTTGAATTATTGAGAATTTTGGCATTAAAAAGGATTCTATTCCTTCATGTTTGCTTTAAATAATCATTATTAGAAATTTAGAATAATAAAGATTAGAATGTTAATGAATCATAGAAATGGATAAAATGGGCTTTTGTAAATTATAAGTTTAAGAAGAAATAATGTAAAACTGAAACAATAAAAGCAGAACAGCTAAATTGTCAATCACATGCAATTGCTTGAAATAACTAGCATTTTTAATATATACCTGAAGTTAACTTGTAAGCCTTGTTTAAGCAGTAGATACAATCTTTTTATCACACTAAAAACGGTATGAATTACGATATTTTCATTTCCATATTCGAAATCAGCATTTCAATTTGCATCTATAAGATAGGGAGCATATTGTTTAACTGTCGCCCTCCTTTCTGTCTGTCTGTTTACTTAAAACTTCAAAGCATGATTGTAGGAAGATTTATGTTAAAAATGCTGAAACATGACCTAATTGTATTCTACTTAAAGCAATAATGTTTATGCATAGAGTCTGCAAATTTTATCTGATTCTTTTGAAACTGAAAAATTACGCAATGGTTGTAGATTCATTAGAATTAAAGGGAAATTGCGTCTGGTTGGATTTCAGTAAGCACAATCTAATTTTTGAGATTAAGTAATCAAATAGTATTTGACTCTCTTGAATCTTAAGTAATCGAGTTTCTGAAATATCAGATAGGATGTAAAAATGAGATTCAGTAAAATGTCTCTGTTTTTTTATGTAAAAAGATAAAAACATTTAACTCTTATAAGCTGGACTGGTAGTCAAAGGCCACTGGGGCTATTGTCATGGCGCTGTGTCCATTGTTCAACCGTCAGTCTGAGATTCATGTCGCAGACTTTTACTTTAAAAGTGTTCTCAAAACTTCCTGGAAAAAAACCAACTTAGCTTTACAGTAATGATCTATTGGTGACTCTCTTTAAAAGTTGACAATCGATTTTTGATCCAATGTAAAACAAGGTTTAAATGAGTGTGACTAATGTCCACATATGGCATTATATAGCTTTTCTCGGAATCTAACTGATAGATATCAACTTAATTTCACTAAAATAATCCTTAAGTGACCCCTTATCATTACTGTGATCAGATGAAAAATATGTCTTATGGGTGGAGGTCACAGACTATATGTTATATAGTGGAAAATTTTTAAAATTATTTGTCCAGGACCTTACTGATGTATGTTGATAAACCAAATTTAAGTTAAGTAGTCCTTGGGTGACCCTTTATCAGAAAACATTAAAATTGTGTGTAGATTAAAACTGGAACTATTTCTTAAAAAGTCTTCTCCTCAAACTACTTGATGAGATTCAACCAAACTTCACAGAAATGATCCTTGTGCAGGGCTCGTGTTAGTGTTTATTATAAAGGAGTTATTGACTTCTCATTTAAGAAATTCTTTGGGTCAAATCTTGATTATAAAGGGGTCAAAATAACTGAAAAAGCAAATCATACATAGAATTTTGCATATTTAAGAGTCACTTTAATTTTAAGTTCAACTGGCCAAAGGCCAGAGAGCTATTGTCATGGCAGTGTCCGTCGTGCGTCTGTGCATCCATCCTTCTGTATGTCTGTAAACTTTGTCTTTAATCATCTTCCCCTCCCAAACCAATAGGCGGATTTGAACGAAAATTGGTCAGAAAATTTTGATTGACCCCCAAAATATGGGCATGGCAGGGCGTGGCATTTTTTATCTTTGAAATCTTTAAAACCTTCTCCTCCCAAACCATTAGGCTGATTTCAATCAAACTTGGCATGGATGTTCCTTGGGTGACCCTTTACTTATTTTGATTGGCCCATAAATATGAGCGTGGTTGGGCGGGGCTTGTTTTTAGCCCGAAACAAAATCTCCTCCTGAACCACCGGGCAGATTTCAATGAAACTTTAACAGAATGTTCCTTGTGCCCCTTAACTTTGCAAAATTTTGATTGGCCCATAAATATTGGCTTGGCAGGGCGGGGCTTATTTTGAGCCCGAAATTTTTGCACGACATTTCTTCCTGAACCACTGGACTGATTTCAATGACCCTTTACCAGAATGTTCCTTGGGTGACTCTTTTAAAAAATTGTTTGCAAAATTTTGATTGGCCTATAAATTTGGGCCTGGCAGGGAGGGGCTTATTTTTAGCCTGAAATCTTTGACAACATTTCCACATGATCCACTGGGCCAATTTCAATTAAACTTTACCAGAATTTTTCATGGGTGATTCTTTACTTAAATTGTTCAAGAAATTTTGATTGGCACACAAGTATGGGCGTGGCAGGGTTGGGCCTATTTTGAGCCCGAAATCTTTGAACGACATGTCCTTCTGAACCTTATGTTTAAATAAGATGGGTAAAGGGATGCAGATTCATTGTGATTGAGTATCTTGGTGCATTGTGGACCTGAACCAGTTAATCATTATGAAATAGGTCTTAACCCTTTGCCGTTTAATCCCTGCCTCTTACATGCCTGTGATTTTATGATTTAGAAAACATTGTGAAAAAAGAAGAAATTGCTTCTGTCAAGCAATTTCTTCTTTTTCCAAACTATTTTCTACCCTACTGAATGGTTATTTTTCAAATTAAATCCACTTAAAATTTCTGTCTGCAAAACCTTTGAATTTGGACAGGTCCAAACTTTTGTAAAACAGGAAAGGGTTAAGAGATTTTGGAGTGTTAATGTATTCGTTTAAAGTAAGCTTTATTTAATGAAAGTCTGAAGATGTTAAAGCCAGT